>CP136065.1:158001798-158523407 GCA_032622095.1 Siphonodentalium dalli | reverse complement strand
CGTGGGTATATGGTGTTTAAATATTTGAAATTAAACTTTAGTTTGGCACGTCCGATTTTAAAAATGTTTTCACATCCTTTCTCACCAAGTGAACAGTATACATATATACACATAAAATATCATATATAATCAACTACATAGTAAATTGTTACCTATATATACAGATTTTCCACAATCAATACATTAAAGCTGTAATATTATTTAATATATATGAACATATATGCCTATAATAATATTATCTTGAGGGCGATACCATTTCTGACTATGGTTTTCTTGTATCACTGTCTGACGTTTATTGGTTGAATGAGGTCATGACGTTGCACGTCGCCTGAAATGTGTGTGGTCCATAGAATACCGGAACAAGAATGACGTCATAGCACAGCAGATTACGTCTAGCAACGAGTTTCATTAACAGGATATTTCTTTATTGGAAGTCTTATATTTCTGTGAATTTCAAACTCAATTTCTATCAAATCATGGGATTTGTGAAGGTGATATTTGAGACACATTATTGGGCGCCGCATTCGGCGAGGATTGGAATACTCGGATCGATTCCCGAGCTGGGACTCTGGCAGCCTCAGAGGGCCCTGGTTGCTGAGAAATGCGACGATGGCGAGTGGGCGGCGAGTGGAAGTCTACCAGCACAGGCAGCAGGAAGAGTGATCAAATACAAGATGGTGGTCCTCTCGCTGGATGGCCGCATGGTCATCCGGTGGGAGGAAAGACCCAATAGAACCATCGAGCTGCGTCCCTGCTCGGGAAACCTTGCTATACATATCCGTTCATTGTGGAATATGGATGAGATATCATTCACTTTGATGCCGTCATTTGAGGTAAGTTTAATTATTTTATTAAACAAAATTAAGACAATCAATGCCTCTTTATTAATAATTATTAATTAAAGCTGACAAGCAGTGTAATTATTGATAACAAAATATCAGGATGTTCATAGTTAATAGTATGCTATAAACGGTCAAATTTTCCTAATTGTAATTCTAATTTAATATTCCAATTCTTTACTGATTTAATTTTAATTTCAAATTCAATTCAATAATAAATTTTATCTTGCAGTTTTATTCTTATACTTTATAGGCCCAGAGTTTACTTTTTTGTATAAAATTCAACATTTTATTACTTAAAATTAACACAAAACAAACAAGAAGTAGAAATTACAAACGGAAAACCAAAATTGAAATAAAAAAGATGTAAGAATTACAAAGTTAAATTCCATGCATGCAGGGTTTACCTCCCTTGATGACTCGGTAAGACAGTTGCTACCTGCGACATTTTAGTATTTTTACCCACAAATTTTCAGAATTCCGCGATTTTAATATATTTACTAAGCGAACTGAGCAACATGTTGGCCTTATTAAGCACAAAAAATATCGAAGAACATTTGTGTAATTTCGTACCTTGACTTCCGGAAGTCCCTCTGGAACCAATTATTAAATAACTATATATTGCAAAACTGTGTGATTTGGTTCTCCGATTATTTTATTAACATGGACGACAACATTCATTGCAAGTAAAACACAAGAGTCTAATTTTCTGCCATTTCGCTATTAAAGAGTCTGCGAAAATTGTCAACAAATTTACCGCTCTAATTCTCCTTTATCATTATGTCAGTAAGTTTTTAGTGCGGTTGTTTTTAAAGCACATAGGAAATTTGAATTTGGCCGATCGCGGTTTCGCCATTTTGTCTGGAAAACCCGCGCTAAATATAGAAAACCACACTAGCCGGTGACAGAGTCATTAACGCCACCGGTGTATACTGTGCTTGAAAATATAATATCCACTGGTGTTATGCGGGATTAGGTCGATGTAAAAGCTGCGAATGGGTCGCTTTAAAAGCTGTAGTGTTACCCCATATGCGGTATCCTCAATAAAATAGTCCGACACAGATTTATAGCACATATGTGCTGATATTGATAATTACCACACCCTTTGGAAAGCATGCGATCGTGTGGTAATCAAGGATGGATTTCGACGTAATTTGATACTTTTGTCCGGGGAGTGTTTTGGACGGGTCAAATCGTGACACCGACCTGACCTTGATCTTTAAAACAATCAATTCAAGGTCAAATTGGGTAAAACGGACGGATTTTGACGAAATTTGATACCTAGGGTTGATTTTGTCCGGGGAGTGTTTTGGACGGGTCAAATCGTGACTCCGACCTGACCTTCAATATGGTCAATCCAAGGTTAAATTGGGTAAAACGGATGGATTTCGACGAAATTTTATACCTAAGGATACTTTTGTCCGGGGAGTGTTTTGGACGGGTCAAATCGTGACCCCGACCTTGACCTTCAACATGGTCAATTCAAGGTCAAATCGGGGTAAAACGGACGGATTTCAACAAAATTTGATACCGAGGGATTATTTTCTCCGGGGAGTGTTTTGGACGGGTCAAATCATGACCCGACCTGACCTTGACTTTAAAAATAGTCAAATCGCGCCTTTCACCGGAAACAGCCCGGACGAATTCGGACTCACCAGCCAGTGTAATAAAAAGCGAGACAGATTGCAGAATGTAATGTATAACACGAGAAACGGGAAAACGTGGTATATGGAAGTATCTAAATTTCCCACATGGAATTTGAACGCTAGTTTATATTATTATTATATATTATAATTTATATTTATGGCTAATAATATGATCTTGGTGGCGTTACCAGCCTATACCAGGGCATATATTTCATCTGATTTTGCGAGAATCCAAACATATTTTTTCGCGAGAATCCAGGGTAATTTTCGAGAATCTAGATTTGACCCGTCCAATACACGTTGTCGACCAGTTGGTCAGTCGGGAATCTCATGCCTGGTGCAACATTGTTTGGAAATTTCACACCACAGATTGAAATTGTTCTGACAGTATTTTTCCAAGCAGTAAATAGTTTAAATTTTGTAGTTTTAGTATAAAAGTCGAATATGATTTTAGCTAATTTATTTTACTCAAATTTACTTTAGTTGGAAACTATCCAATAATCGTGGGTGCTAGGTTGGAAATAACCAACAGATGACGGCGGATTGAACAGGTTGAGGTATCATTTAGACAAATCTAGCCAGAACTGCCACAAGTCAGTCTAAGTTATAAAAAAAAAAGTTAATACATAAATTTTAATAAATGTATGATTAGAAATACAAATGCATGGCAATTCTGCAGTAGACATCATTCTACGAAACTACTGTTACAGTATAAGGACTTGTGTCTGCAGCAGAAAGTTTAAATATATGTACCGGTACATGATGAAAGAAAACAAATTATTTCTGTATTTCAGGAATAGAAAGAGAAGGACCCAACGGTGACGATAGAGGTGTTCTAGAGGTAAGTTTTATTCTTCATTAAAGGGAGATTGTACCGAAATCCAGCCATTGCATCACTGTCGACACTGTGTATAGGAACTGTTACATCGCAAGTCGTTCCATCGCCGGTATTGTGGTGGTTCTTGTCTGATATGTTACGGTTCCTGATGATTGAAAATGATCATTTTTGTGACAAAATCACGCACAATTATAGATATCTTGAATATATTATACTTTCCTGAATGAACAGAGGCTGTAGAAGTGCCGTGTTATCTAAACCTGAACTCTAGACCACAATTAACTTGGTATTAGTATATTAGAGAGTTAACGCGTATACATATCATTGAACATGTTTAATATCACTGAAAATCAAGCCACGTGGACGCAATTTCTTTGTTTTTCGTGGCGTATAAAATATGAAACGCATTCTGAAGACATACACTGACTACAAAGTATACCCGTGTTATTCTTCTGTAAAATAGCTGAGAAAGTATCCCGATAGGGGTTGATAATTGGGAGCTGTGGTCTCGTAATCGACACGGGTGCGTGTTACGGTTCTATTTCAAACCAATCACGACTGTGGCGGTTCTGTACATGAGATTTATTCGAACGATTTCTGCACTTTGGTCCGACAATCGTCTTGTGTATCTGACACTTTTAAACCTTATAATGACTGTAGCTTATGTAATTTGCATAATAGGACAGGTATATTAAGAAATAACACAATAAATACATAATACTGGAGATTAAGTGACATTAATAGGCAGAAATAAAATATTGAAAGTCCCGATGAGTATAGTATCATAATCATGCCCGCCTATATATAAATAACCAATGGTAATTACTAATATAAATCTACTCCCAGGAGAATATGATACCGTAAAACGGGGTGACTTTGCCACTTTTTGTCATATTTCTATGTAGCATTCAGTCACAAGCTAAATTCAGAAAACAGTTCTACAGTCATTTAACTCAGGTAACTTCATGCTATATATTTCATGTGTGGTTATAGTCCATGTATGTTTGGAATGAGAGCATGTACTGAAAAAGGTTGGGGTGGCAAAGTCACCCCATGGGTTGGGGTGACTTTGCCACATTTCGGTACGATTCTCTGTATGCTTTTATGTGTGTTGAAAATAACAGTGCCACATGTATCTATTGTCCATTTTATATGGGCCTGGTATAGTATAATGTATAGATTTAGCTAAAAGGGTCATTCAATCACATGTAAGTAGACCAGACCGCTTTGGACCAGTCGAACTCCATACAAGGGTACCAGGCCAGAATGGCCTTGACCTGACAGGACTGCCTAGTCAATGGACTGGACCACGCTAGACTGGACCACCTAGGGTGGTCCAGTCTGGTCTGCATCACTAATGTCTTTATAATCTTGATTACGAAATATAGAGAACACATAATTGTCAAAATAATACATGTGCTAATATTGTAGAACTACTAGGATAGGCTGTTTTTGGTGTCACATGGAGAAAACTATGCTATTGATGGGACGATGTCATAAACTTCACTCCAAAGAGCGTCTTGGTTATCACTGAAAAGTCACAAAAAAGCATGCCCTAAGCTAAATACTCTTAAGAATTTCAAGTCACATGTTTTTCCAGATTGCATCCAATACAATGGATTATGGTGATGATCTCACCAAGATACATGTATCTGCTCAGATTGTGATGAAGGTATCGATACTTCGTAAATGAGTGATATAGACCATAATTACAGTTAATCCAGTACATACCGTATAATACAGTCGCTGGGCATCTGGATTAATGCATAGTATTCTGTGATGATCACTTGAATCACTTTATTTTACACCTGTATTCATATGTTTACTCTAGTCCTATTGTTTGATACTGTAGTATGTGTCCAGTACACACATGTGAATTAACTTTGAGGAGCGGTGTGATTACACATCAGAGATGTTTTTGCATGGAGGTGGGTGACCGCGATGGTTTTTGTGGTATAAGATATATCACCCCCCCCCCCCTCACCTGTATTAGAAATACTGCCCAATGACTGAAATCCACATAACAACAGGTTTACCAAGCAATGAGAAGATTTGAGCTTGATAATGCCTTAGTAACTTAATGTTCACCACAGTCATGGCTGAATAAAACCTATGATTCTAAAATGGTACAAATACATGTATTCTATTGGTTTGAAACGGTATTGCCTTCAATGGTAAAAATATCCATCTATAGGCTTTTTGCAGTTTTTATGCAATAGGGCTTATTAGGAAATACCAAGCTAAATTTTTATACATGAAGATGCAAGTTTTCATACTAATAACAGTATTAACTGAAGTAAAGTGATAGCTTCTATATAAATATATGTGGCTTGTAAATTTTTCTGTTCTAATTTAATGCGGGGTTACTTTGCCACTATGGCAAAGTGACCCCGAGCGATTTTAATTCTCACATGGAAATTAGTTTTTTTCCAAATTACAATTAAATAATCTAATACCAGGAAAAAGTAAATATATTCATGGAAACAAGACCAAATAGCAATAAACATGAACTTTCCCTTAGGTGAGTATCATTGCTGGTCTCGAAGAAACCCTACAAATTTGGAGTTATGTAGAAAAATTGCCAAAATGTTCTATAAAGGTCGTGTGGTGACCTAGACCTTCATAATTTGTATACATCAATTTTTGTGGCACATGTAATATAATCTGAACTTGTAAAATCATTAGTACATATGAAACATTTTGCTATCTGGTTATTGGTGCTGAGCTGTTAATTCTTAACTTTTTCTCAGTGACGTGGCAAAGTCACCCCGTTGGTGGCAAAGTCACCCCGTTGGTGGCAAAGTCACCCCATTTTACGGTATGTTATATTCATTTACTTAATCTGGGCATTATTGAAAGATCCAGGTGTGACAATATTTCAATGCCAGCGCCATCATATTTCCTCCTCTGAAGTCCGCTTGTGGGATATTTACACAAGTTTGTCGCCCAGACATGAATATACGATAACTTACGAAATCACGTTCAACTGAATCATTGATATGGGGTGGTGGGGGACTTGGAGACGGGGTGCTTAATTTGTGTCTATCCCCAACTTTGGTCAAAATGTTCAACAGTTACAACTATCTTATCTTACAATATATTGGTTTGAAATTTAACACCAACAATATGTTGATTTGTTCTCTTATATATGGCTGTTGATCAATAAATAACTTAGTGGTATGAGATTATGATAGTACAATATATATATAGATACAAGAGAAATGATAGGATTTCCACCGGTTTACCATCGCTCGGTAAACTAACATATTTAGCCCATTTATCCGAGAAATGGCATCGTGTCTACATAGATGCGGAAGGGCGAAGGATATTTGTTCAATTAATACAACAAACGCCCCTCAATTTCATTTCTATCGATAGCATTCAATTAATATCTTGAACACCGCATATCGTCCACAGAGGGCGTCAAACATCCAGATTGATATTACTCATCCAATATGTCGGATCATTAACATTATTTATACCACCCCTGATTCTTATTAAATAACAAATCCATAGAACACATTACAATCTCATATTAAACTCTTAACTATTAATGCATCCATAACGGCAGATAAAATGAACACATCGTCATTATATCAATTTTGTTTTTATAACGACGAGGTTAGTGGGTAATAAAAATAGTTCTTATTAATTATTTTGCACTCTAATTCGTGATATCGTCTATACATAATTTTAAAGACGATCGATATGTACAATTCCATTTTGTAACAATGTGCATTTAATTCACGCTTTCTGTATGCACGTCATCTCTGCTGCAGATTACACAGACAGATTCAACCGAGCCAGCATGTGTGAAATTTCTGGAGGAAGCTTCTCCCCGGCCGAACATCGCACGTGATATCGAGCTCACACGACATAGTTCACCAGCTTTGACCATAGCAGCTAAAGATGACGAATTCCATCGCAAAATTGATGACATTTATTTCTCAAAGATGGACAAGTGCCACAGTGAACCAACTCACTGTGGTAAAGAGAAGAAGAAGGGGAATGTAATTAGAAGATTGTTTCGATATCTATCAAAAAAATTCAGCTCCAAGCGCGTCAAAAATACACAATGAAGACAGAATTAATCCAACCTCTATATTGTGCCAATTTTCGTGTTGGTGGCTATCGGTTGGGACACGAATGTGACCCGATTATTCTAAGTTCGCTTGAAGTAACCCATAACGCTGCCCGCATTATGTTACAACATGCCAATAGTGTGTATGTCATTTGCAGAATGAGGTCCCCCAGAGGGTGAATTTAGTGATGCTATTCCGCAGGCCGCAGAGCGGGCTAGCATCAATCCCAATTCACTCTCTGGGGATCCCATTCAGCTCAGGTCCCATCTTCTGGGAAGTATCTATCGTCTCAATTAACATTGTTTTAGTTACTTTTCCCTTTTGCATGGGAAGTTTCTGTTTCCCCTAATTTGCAGAAGATTAAATGCATAATCGTGGTGACTAATGGGTGAACATCACCAATTCAACCGGGGAACTTCAATCTGATCATAGGTCTCCCATAGCAGCTGAGGCCTAAGCAGCATGATGTTGCCAGATGGTGAAGTTAGTGACTCTAGTCCGCCGTGCTGGATATATCGTAACTAAATTCACCCTCTGGGGACCTCGTTCTGCACTATATCAACGCTTGATGATGTCCAAAATGGCTTCCGATCCGCACCCAAGTGAGTTAATTTTCAAACGAAAATATGCACTTATATTTTTCGTTTTCGATGCAATAAACAAAACTGTATTATACCTCCATCTTATATGATCAATAAAATTGGCACAATTTGTGAGTTGTTGGAATGGGTGAACATTAATTAAATTAACCCGTTGGCAACTACTGATAGGTATGACTGTATGTTGATTCCCGTTGATTCATTTATATGGACAAAAAAATATTAATATATTCAAAAACTCTTGGTTGACTATTCATTTAAGAAGACAGCAAATGAACGATAACACCTTTATGGACTCATTAGTGTATAAGTATATACAATAATGAGTCAATAAAGGTGCTATCGTTTAATTCTGTCATCTTATAACTTGATCAAGACTCATATGGCTTTATATATACATCATCTTGACTATTCATACAATTGCGGAAGTCTATTCTTAAGATCCAAACAAATAAATCCTTAATGTTTGTTTTCGTTTCTGCATATAGAATCCAACCATACGTAGAACACATTCAACACAGTTGACATTACAATACACGTGTATATACACTTTAAGAACTGGATGGGATAATATATTAATCAAAGGGTTAATGTGATCCCATGTTTCTGTCTTCTATTGGATATTTTTGATCACCGCGACTGTTCGTCTTCCTTCCTCTTGTCCATCATATATACTCCCCTATAATATATAGAACAATTTATTCATGCTATGTTCATTATCACCTTCAAACAAAGTTTGCTTGGTGGGGGGGGGGGGGGTAGAGAAATAGGTTTTCGTCGTCATGAGTCCATACATTCCATAATCTTTGGAGCTCTCTATCTGAAGTCACGAGCTATGCTCATGGACCATATGGTCTCGTCCATATTGTGCATATTCTCCCTTCGAATGGAGTCAACGCCACAACATTAGTCATAGCACTAAAATCTATATGTTAGACAAGGTTTCTAACTCTTTGAATTGAGAATTTCCGCATGTCACTAAACTGTGGTCAGAAATGCAATAATAGATAGACATAAACTATAGCGGTAGAAAAATCGTATACAATATGGTTCCGTATATTTTGATATATGGATCAACATATTCGGTTGGCGCCAGTGCAGATTTCTGCCTTTAAACCATCGAGGGCCGGTGGTAAAAAATGGTCAAGATGCTATCCGGTCTCATGGGCGTAATATCATGTAGACTAAGCCTTGTTCGACGAACATTCTTTCAATAATATTGACATAAAATATATGTAGTAAATTCGTATTCCTATAACATTTCCGTACATTTTGATATATGAATCAACCATGTTCAGGGAGCCATCTTCCATATGAAACCATCGGAAACCGGGGGGGGGGGGGTGGTTGAACAAGTTTCTTTCCGGTGTCATGGCCGTAATATCGGAGGGAGATTTGTTCGGCCCATTCTTTCGCCGATCTCGGATTGTTTAAGAAATGCAATAATATAGACATAAAACATAGCGGTAGAACCATGTTCATATAATAGTTACGAACATTTTTATATGTGGATCAACCATATATATGACCAGCGACAGTGAAGATTATCTTCCCGGAAACCATCGGAGACCGGCGAAAAACATTCGTCGAACAAGATTGCGTCCGATCTGATAGCCGTAATATCGGACCGAGTCTTGTTCGACCCATTTCTTTCTCCGGTCTCCGATAGTTACCGTACATGAGAATTATCACTCGCGCTAGCTACACATGGTTGACTCGTATACCAAAATGAAAGGATTTTTTTTTTTCGACGAATACGACTATTTTTTTTTTTATCTCGTGTATTGCTGCATTTCTGGCCACTGTGTTTGGGGACATGTGGAAATTGTCCATTTCGGAAGTTAGGAACCTTGTCTTAGACATAGGTACTAATAGCATTATGCCTATACTTTTGTGTCAGGTGCACTGACACAATTAGTCATTTAAAATTTTCGCCCAGAAGTGAGACAAACGCTCTTCATTTTACCATATCAGGAATACACAAACGCTCGTTGTTGTTCCGCGCTGAAGAAAAAAATGAGCCCAAATTTTCTAAGTTTGTGGCTAGAATCAGTTTATGTGGCATAATTATGGAATTATTATAAAGAAGTATTCGACGTGTTTGTAGAATTACTTTGATTTCGGTTTCATACTTTAATAACGGAGGAGCTTTAAAAATTACCTGAATCCATGCACGTGTCAGAATATGGGAGAACAGTGTGAATATATATCTATAAGTTATCCAGAAAAGTGGTTTAGGTACATATTTCATTATTATGATATGACATTCCCTCATTATATACCCCATATATTAAAATGGAGGTATATTGGATTTGTCGACTTCGCTCGTTTGTCCGTCCGTCCGTCCAGATATATGGCTCAGCCACGTATATATTGTCCGATCTGGATGAAATTTGGTATATCGATTGTTAAAATTGTCCTAACACATTGTGTGGCTTTAAATATTTTCTTAATTGCATGTCACAGGTAAGAAAGTAGGCCAGGGCATGGAAGAGCGAAACTCTTCCATGGCTTGGACCGAGAGCATGAATGAGTGAATGTATTTTGTCTCTTTATTTGTTATTATTCTTCTTTATCAATACAAAAAAAGGGGAAAAAAATTGATATACATGTATCGTATTTTCCATTTTTATCAGTTTTGATACGCCCGTTTTAAAAAAGACGGGACATATTATGTTATGGTCCGACAGTCCATTCGCTTTCGGTTTCCGAAAGATACATGTAACGTTAAATATAGTCTCAACTATACATGGAATGAAATTTGGTATGTTGGAGAATTATAGCACTAAATACACGTCAAGTTCGAATTCTGGTTCCGCCCACCAATGTTCACCAGTGTTATGTGCCTTTTCGTTGGAATTTGCACTCAGTTTTCATTTCAGGTTTCATCCAATATTAGAAGACATTAATTTCACACCATATAATATGTCATCTTTTTCACACCTATTCTGTTTACTATTACTATACTAATGTGGTATAATGATTCTATAATGGTACAGAAGTTTATGATAAATTCTCAAAGCCTTTTGCCTTGCCTAATTTAGTATATATTCCAGTTAAGTTTGGTATATCAGTATGTTAGAGTTAACATGGATATATAATGTGATCGTGCGAACCTCTTACGTTGACACGCCTAATTTATCTCTAAATTACGTAATTTGGAAGGGTGATTAGATATGTCGACAAATTCACATAATACCAATACAATATTTTGCAGGATTTATATATTCTGACATAGCCTACACGTGGATACGCCCCTGACACAACTTTAGTCATAACACTAACCTATATAAAAGACAAGGTTCCTCTAACAACTGGTGGCGATATCATCCCTGAAATCATCGGAAACCCGCGCGCAAAAAAAAATTCGAATAAGATTTGGTCCGATGTATAATGGCCGTAATACCGGCGGAGTCTTATTCGACCAATTCCCTATATGTTGATATATGGATCAACATGTTCGGCTTGCGAGGGCGGAGAGATATATATTCCCTGAAACTATTGGAGACCGGCGAAGAAAAAAAAGGTCGAACATAATAAAATTGCGTCCGGTCTTATGGCCGGATAGAGCACTTTCTTTCGCCGGTCTCCGATGGTTTCATGAGAGATATATATCCACTAGCGCTATACGCGTACAAGGTTAATACTGTCTATACAAAATGCCCATTGATGCGTAGTTCCTTTCGGAAATGTTCAGACAATAAATTCAACTAACATAGTCGTTTGTTGAACTGATTATCTTAAAAATTCACACCAATGAATATGAATCATTCTGGTCTTGTATTATCTGTTTATTTTTTTCTGTCTGTCGTCCATTTTATTACATGAGTACCCCTCAAAATGACTAATAGACCCTTTCCATGTTTAAATCTGTTTCGCGGGACCGGGCAGAGGCTTTTCTTTTAATTGCCAAAAAAAAAAATGCTAACCATTGTCAACTATGGTATCAAATTTACCAAAACGTATTATTTATCAACATTTAGTTGAACGAAATATGGCGTATACTATCATTTTGAGTATCACGGAATTTGGCCGTATTACCACTTGATTTTAAAGTTATCCATCTTCATCCGCAATTTTGTCCGAGACCGAGACAATGAGAGATTTGGCAACTGCTTTCTGGGCCACAACTAATTGCACATCTCGAGAAATAACAAACTTCAAAAATAGATATCTGATCACCCTGAGCTTTGGTGGGTGGGTTCCACGACTCGAAAGAATATTGTTTACCCCCGAAGCGAAAGAAATAGTAATTTGGGAGCATTAATTCGGATAATGCATCTTTAATATTTTACCACAATAGTGAGACAAACGCTCTTTATTCCACCATATCAGGAATGCTTGGTGTTGTTCCGTGCTGACGATAAATTGCCCCCCCCCCGACTTTTTTCTGTGTGTGGCTAGAACCTGCACATGTTTCTGTACAAAGAAGTATTTTACGTACAAACCACCGGGACTTGAACCATTGCCCAAAACCGCGCGAGTCAGACACCCTCTATATAACGGTCAATACTGTTGGAATGTTTGTTAACCCTTTCATGACGGGAGTTCCGCTGCATCGTGCAGCATTATAGACCATGTACCAGTGTATTATCTTATATATGCGAGCCGCACATATATAAGAGAATGCACTTGCATATATACAAGATCGAGGTAAATATTATTAAGCCAATGCATGCTCTTATATATGCGATGCGCCCTGGTTGACTCGCATATATAAGAGAATGCATTGGCACAGGTTTTTGTGTGCAAAATTTCAGGAAGTTCCAGTCATGAAATGGTTAAATATTCCAGTAGTTTCGGCGACGTATCGTTTTCCATAGCCGGACCGACTCCCTGGAATTCACTACCGTTGATCATCCGCAGCTGTCCTGTATGTCCTGTATATGGTGAATTCAAAGGTCTTTTGAAAACACATTTATTCTCGGAATATTATTCTGAACATTTCGGGTTGCAGCAGGTCTTTGAAATAAAAATAATAAGTATGGGGGGGGGGTAATAACTACAAGTGTAGCCTGTGTTAAAATTGATGTTACTGGTTTGAAGGTTTAATAATTTTACAAAACTGAGAAAGTTCACAACAATGTGATAAAATTGGATACGCAACATGAGTTTCGTATTCAGTGAAAGCCAACTCCGTGTGCTTGGTTACAGGAAAATAATCCGATTTATATCCGCTGAATTCTGTCATCTGCGCTTGCAAGACATTTTTTGTGTGTGGAAATTTCTACGATAAACTTTTGTTCTATTTAAAATATTTCTCAGCTCTACCATAACTCTATCTGGTAGAAGAATCTAATTTACTGACATTCGCTCTATCAATGGTAAAATTATGGTTAAAATATGCAAATAACACAGTGACAAATTGTACGAAGAAGCCAAAGTACAGACATTTGATTACACCTACCATTTCTTTCGAAGAAAAGTTAGTAGTTGGACCTATGCAAAAGATAATGGCTCACCAAAGATTTGAAGAACAAAAATTATTTGAAAATTTCTGGAAATTGAACCGTAGAAAATATATACCTTCCCCGGGAAAGCAACTGACACATTTTCCCGTATAAACGAATAAGGTCGCCCCAAATTCCATATGAAATTAATTATATGCATGAATTGTTTGTGCTGTTTATTGAGAACAAAAACAGAACAATATTATAACTTATGTATTGATATGTATGCTATGTTAATCATGAATTGATGTATCATTATTATATGATGTATGTTACATGGTGTATATGTATGTATACATGTATTGTATCGGTGAAGTCGTTTCATTTTTGTTAATGTATAATGGTTTTGATAATAAATGATATCGTGCTCGTTATACAACAAAGGACTTTGTGTTCCCTAACCTCCGAATCATGAAGCCCAATTATAACAGACGGATGAAACTACCTGGGAAATACGGAATACAAACCTAGATTTCACACATTTGTGCCACCTTATTTCGGTGAAGGATTCCTCTTTCAACCAATGCAACAAAACGCCCTCCATTTCCATCCATAGCCCGTGGATATCGACACCATTGCTCGGATAAATTGGCTGAATTTGCCCGATTTCCGAAAGATTGTCAAACGGGGGATTTATATTGTTCCCCATGTCCTCAGTATAGTACTATTAACGTAAAGTAGGTGCGTATATAGAGTCGGCGTATATGGGGAGTGCAAAAGGGGGTACACCCTATCTCACCGCTCATCGAGATTGGAAGTGATAGACATAAATACTACAACCTATTTAGTCTGTAAATGCATTAATAAAGCTCAATCCACCGATAGGGAATTGCTCTATATATATAGTAATACTTTAGTAATGCAGTGCATATTAAATACAAAATGATGTGTTCCTTTAATCTATTTAAATAACTAAATCAATGTTGACGTTGTGCAACTAGGCGGATTATTGTTTTATCATTAAATTATTCTCAACAAAACACATTTATCCCGTGGAGACAATTTAAGACAGAAACGGCCCATAACGCATCGAAAAAGATAGCGACGCTGGGAAAGCTTGCGTCACAAATACGTCACAAACATGGCGGTATCGATATATGCGATAAACTTATTTCCTAAAATAACTCGGATCGCGTGAAACCCGAAATGTGTTGTTCCGCGAGCTATCCCCATAACTCCATTGGCATGGCCATATCAGCCCAGCAGGATTATTGGTGCACGTGCTGAACGTTTATAAAACACAGTTCTAGTCTACCATGCCCGACGTTTCTTGAAGTGTTGTGTAGGTGGTCGACGTAAGGTTGACCCCCCCCCCCCCCCCACCTCCCCGATAATCACAATAGAACTCGGCATGTGTCTGATATTGGTTCCAGGCAGGGATGTGGCTAGAGGGGGGGGGTGTCTCACCCCCCCCCCCCCCTCAGCAGAGCTATATTTTCAATAGTTGGAATTTCATACCTGCCACAACGAAATTTCACACCAACAATAGGTTGAAAATGTTCTTGTAGTTTGATTATAAAACAATTTATTGGGGGGAATTTATTGTTTTTCGACCAATATTTGCATATGTTCCTATTTGTTTGTCAAAATTTTTGACAGAAATGGACATCAGTTGGAAATTTTCCAACCTTAGGAGGGGTGACAGGTTGGAAATTTCCAACACTTGGAAAGCTTGTGTCCTGGTCCCTCCCCCGTGGCCAGTCAAAAACTTCTAGTTAATTTAAGAAAACAATATTGTCATATAATTGGTCAACATTGTCATTGGAATTGTCATCAGTTGGAAATTTTCCAACCTAAGTGGGGGTGTAGGGTTTGAAATTTCCAACAGTAGGAAGGCTTGAGGCTAGTCTAGATGTTAGGATTTTGCGATTTTCTTGTTCAGATTTCAAAATTTTCGCACACAGGGCCGAACCATGGTCGGCCCGGTGTGTCATTGCCCCATCCACATGGCCAATACAAAACTGCTAATTAGTTTAGCAAAACAATATTTTACTACATTTGGTCAAACTTGTAGACATAAATGGTCATCAGTTGAAGAATTTTCCAACCTGAGGGGGAGCATGAGGTTTGAAATTTCCAACACTAGGAAAGCTTCAGTTGAGGCCAGTCTAGATGCTAGGATTTGCGATTTTCTTGTATATAGTTTTCAAAATTTTCTCACACCGGGCCAAACAACCATGGTCGGCCCGGTGTTTCCTGGTCTGTTGTCGGTAGCTGTGTGCATTTGTCTGGAATTAGATCACTAGTTGTTTTTTTTGGGGAAAATTTTCAGGTTAAAATATCTTAATGTTCTCATACTGGGAAAATAGAAGCATGGCTTATGAATATATAGGAATTAGGCCTGAGCATAAGGTACAAGGGGGGGGGTGCAAATGGAATTATGCAAAAAGTTGTATTTGTGCGATTCTGACTCAAGGGGGTGGGGGTGGAAATGGAATTATGCAAAAAGTTGTGTTGGTGTGATTCCGACTCAAGGGGGGGGGTGCAAATGGAATTATGCAAAAAGTTGTGTTGGTGTGATTCCGACTCAAGGGGGGGGTGGTGCAGTTGGAAATTCCCAAGGTGGATACTCCCCCCCCCCCCCCCCAGCAGAGACCCTCTAGCCACATCCCGATTAGTCTGTCAACCACCCCATTATCTAGCATTATGCCTTAACACTTTTGTTAGACTACTGGAGCAACCTCTGTTATAATAAATGACAAACAGTCACTATGCCAGACTTGGATATTTTAGGTGTTGAGAGAGTAACCGGTCATATGAGTTGATAGACATGCAAATAATTCACTGATTGGCTTGATGCACTGATTAACAGTGTGATGACAGTTATATTCTAGCCATTGATAGTCACATTAATGTTTGAGGCAGTTGCTCTTTTTCCATGCACATCTTGGCTTTAGTTACATCAAGACAAGTTTATATATTTCAGTTTTACATATTTCGAAGCTTCTTTCCAAAGGGTGTCGGGAAGGAATTTTTCACCCCACCGCGCCATAAGCAACATGCCATATAGCTTAATGTCTTCTGTCCTAAGGCCCATATGAGGTCCCAGTAACATAAATATGGTGTTTTTGCAGTTATAAATTCTTACAATATGTTTTTAACTGTTAAATATGTCATATAAGGGCACAAAAGGTATTTAGTGAAACATTTGCATGAGGGTGTAAAAAACGCGTTTTGTGCCCCTCGGGCCACCCACCACCCCGGCATACCTTCCTGCAAATCTTTTACTACCCCCCCCCCCCCCCCCCCTGTAGCAGCTGTGAATTTTACTTTACCTGGAGCCATAATCTGCTTGCGATGCGCCCTCTTTTTCACTAGCAATGTCAACAGAAGGTCTCCTGAATTGATTTAGCACGATTTACAGAAATTTGTTGACTATGGCCCTTTTGCAACTTAGAATTTTACCCAGTTCCTCATAGCATAAATCTCTCCTAAGTGGTAACTTAATAACCATTCAACCGATTTCTGTGAAATTTTCGGTGTTTTCGCCATCACGTGCTTATCATTCTGGGCGGAAGGCCGGATTATGTCGCGTTTGATGAGAGCAGGTTCACAACATCATCTGAAAGTTATGTCTTAGATAGTGCGAAAGACAGGGCTAGTTTAGACAAAGAAACAAATTCGTTTGGACTTAATTTGCTAAAACTCAGTGTAAAACTCTGTAAATCGGCGTCCATGAGAATAGTAAATGGTCGCAAACCTGGTGAGTTTAGTGGATTACGTGATTATTTCAGAGAGATATTTATCCGATGTGAGTTACTTTTGTATTAAACAACCTACAGAATATTCAGATCACTGTCAACTATAGCAATACATATGAACATAAAGTCACAAGATATCAATAAAACTGCATTTAAATATCATTATACGAAACCGCACGGTGTGGCTAAATGGTCTCGAGATAGTGATGCTAAAGTAAAACAGGCTCTGGTTGATGCTGATATGCAACACCGCTCATTGAAATTTAGATCAAACGTATACGCACGCGATAAAAACGGAATAGAACAAGCTGTGCGCGATTATGATAATATCGTGAATTCTGTTAATGCCACCGCAACTCAATTTGTTAAAAGTAAAAATAAACAAATGCAAAGGAAACGTAAATGGTTTGATGCAAAATGCAAAGAATTGAAAAAACATATGAAGCACGCGAGTAAAGAAATGAAGCGATACCCTCGCAATGCAGATCTTCGAAATGAGTTTTTCGCCGCTAAAAAAACTTATAAAAGAGAACCAAAAAATAAAAATCAAAATTGTATTATCAGGAAATATCGGAAAACCTGGATGATACTGAGACAAGTGACCCTTCGGAATATTGGCGTATAATTAATGGTCTTAGACTGCTTAGACCACGAAAAGTTGAAATGAATTATTTGCACCCTGATGAATGTGTAGATTTTTTTTAAAGAACTTTTATGTAAAGAAATAATTCCACGAGACGAAAATGACCGTGTGCGGGGAACGCCGCGCATAGATATAGATCAAAATATTAGCGACGAAGCGATAACATCGGAAGAAATACTCAAATGCCTTAAGCTCTTGAAAAATAGGAAATCTTCTGAAAATGGAAATATTTCAAATGAATTTCTTAAATCAGTAGTACCAGAGATAATAGATGAGACAACAAAACTGTTCAATCCAGTGTTATGTTCCGGACATTACCCTAAACATTGGAGTTTTTCACTCATAAAGACGCTCGATAAAAAAGGGAGATCGACAATACTTGCTATTTCAGACAATATGGGCCCCTACCAAAACATGTCCAATGTCATGTAAACGCCCGGAAATCGTTCATGGGGCATCAAAATATTCAAACTTGTCCTACTGCCCCCACCTAAATGGGAATCCTGGCCCGCCACTGACTATACACCAGATACTATAACGTTACGTTGGCCCATGAGATGCCAGAGTAAAATGTACAGGGGTGAACGGGGAAAAACTTGTCGCCCCTGTGCATGTTAGGCTACTCTGACATTCTTGCAGCGTTTCGTTATAATATACCCGGTGCACATGTGGGGGATATGTGGGGGATATATCATGCATATGATATGCCGAAAGCATATCACGAAGGCCTGATTTGGGGAGCGCATACATGGGAGGGGTCGCCCCCAATCGTTGGTCCGGGGGCTCCCCTGGGCAGGAACACTGTGAATATTTGAATGCCTAGGAGGGATTTCCTGACGTTTACATGATATTTGACATGTTTTTTGGGGGCGGTCTTCCCTAGGGCCCCATTGACCCCGCCACTGGACTGTACACTATTTAATAAGCGATAAAACATGATCTTCGGAGAATCGGACCTTCGGAGAATCGGCCCTTCGGAGTTATAGACCTTCGGAGTTATAGACCTTCGGAATTATGGGCGTTCGGAGTTATAGGCCTTCGGAGTTATGGGCTTTCGGAGTTATGGGTCTTCGGAGTTATGGGATTTCGGAGAATCGGGACTTCGGAGTTATGGGCTTTCGGAGAATCG
The DNA here is from genome assembly GCA_032622095.1 of Siphonodentalium dalli. NCBI lineage: Eukaryota > Metazoa > Mollusca > Scaphopoda > Gadilida > Siphonodentaliidae > Siphonodentalium > Siphonodentalium dalli. Next base: position 158,504,480 of record CP136065.1, on the reverse strand, counting down.
GGGCGTCGGAGAATCGGACCTTCGGAGTTATGGGTCTTCGGAAAAACGCTACGTAACCGGTAAACTTTTCAACAAAATAATTAACACCAGGATAAATAACCACCTCGAGGAGAATGATCTGATCAGTGACAATCAGTTTGGTTTTCGGACGAATCGTAGTACAATTGATAGTGCATTTGTTTTAAATACCATTGTGAAGAAATACAAGCAGAAAAATAAGCCCATTTATGCTGCATTCATTGATTTAAAAAAAGCGTTCGACTCAGTAGATAGATCGTTAATGTTACACAAAATACGTGATTATGGAATTTCTGGTAAAATAAATCAGTGTATACGTTCAATGTATTAAGCAAGCTACATAAGTGTGAAAACAGAGGCAGGCGTTGGACCACAACTTCTATCAACTATTGGAGTAAGACAAGGCAGTTAAATTTCACCCACGCTGTTTAAAATGTATATTGATGACCTAAGGTATTCATTTGACTCGACTTGCAATCCCGTTATTCTAAATAATCGGCCGATCAGTCATCTTTTATTCGCAGATGACCTTGTAATAATATCGGAAACGAAAGAAGGTTTACAGAAATGCTTGAGTAACTTGGAAAATTATGCTACAGATAATAGTCTCACTGTTAATGTAAATAAAACAAAATGCATGGTTTTCAGATCTCGCAAGTCAAAATATGAACCGAAATTCATATTTCGATCGAAGCCACTGGAAATGGTTGGGGATTATATGTATTTGGGTCTAAAATTCAGTGCAACTGGCAAAACGTTAAAATCGCAGGAGCATTTGAGTGCAAAGGCATTAAAATCAATGTTTTTCCTAACACAATCTATTCCATCAAGACTTCAGCTAACGACCCCTACAAAATGCAAGTTGTTTGATAAACTAATAAAACCAGTAATGTTGTATGGTTGTGAAGTAATCTGCATACTGATTCTTTACCTTGCGAGCAGGTTCAATTGAAATTCTGCAAAAATGTACTTTGTATAAATAGAAAAGCGTCGAACCATGATTCTCGTGCAGAACTGGGTAGATTTCCCGTATTTCATGACGCGGTTTTAAAGAGTTTCTGCACGCCCGATAACCCTATAGGCTGGTGGCTGTGGGTAGGCATGTTGCTGTAGTGATATTGTGTGGCGGTTTTCACACGTGTGCTCAGAATTTTAGGAAAATCATAAAATCTGGAATCCACCCTGCTAGAACGCTTATGGCATTAGATAGGACCATGACTGGTGTATTCATACACCATTTGTGATAGCCGTGTGCCTTTACATATATTTTTTATTACTTAATTTGTCGAATTTTACAACCGGTTTTTGTCGTTTATCAAAGAAACTACCTAATATAAATGGTAGAAATCTCGATATGTAGGCTTCATGTACACATGTCACTAGATGCACATTCCATTGATACAATGAAACCAAAATCCACAATAAAAGACATATTTTTCGTGGAAAAATATCGATTTTCCTGAGTGTCATATCACAAATTTATGACAGGCATATTGCCTCCGCAGATAGGCTCATGGCAAAGCACAAACTTGTTATGATAGGCAAGTGGCATTGTTGATAGGCACGTTGTAAATATTGACCAAGCTCCAATTTAGCACTTTAAAGCCAACAATATGCAACTTCTGGCATATATTATTTTATAAATACACTCTGGAATGATTATTCATTCATATAAAATAGACAGAACCACACATATGTGTGCATGACGTGAAAATTAACGGACGAGTTTGTTACGCGGAATGTTACAACGTTACAACGATGATTCGCGAGTTGTAACTTGCAGCATAATTAAATTTTCTCACCACGCACACATAATGTGTGGTTGTATTTTATTACACACCCACTAGAACTATTCAACATCGAGATTTAGCGTTTATTGATTCGTTTCTGTCGTAATTTATAGCCATTTTTATCAAACTGATAGGCGACTTTATTAATAAAGTTTGTAGTTCTTGTTCAAAAGATAAAGTTGACGTAATTTGTGACTCGTGACGTCGACGTTTTCCGTATTGTATACGTGTTGAATACGTTGGTAAAGATATTGTATGGGGTACACACTGCTCAATATAAGAAAATTAACACAACGATTCATCTAGATCGGGCTCTATTTCTTCTGGTTCCGACATTATTTTAGCTTCTTTCTGAAATAGATAATTGAGCGGAGCCTGAGTCAGATATAAATACAATTGGACCACTGTAAATCGTTGGCATTTTTTGTCAATACCGTGGGGCAGGTTGGGTACGAAGTAGGTACAAAGTGTCGGCTCTTTCACTAATGGCCTTCTAACGTCCACCATTTCTGAGATATGCATTACAGTTTAAACGGAAGTTGCAAAACCCGTCCAAATTTGTGCTATTATTTCATAATAAACTGAATAAATACTAATTATTTCTAAGTTTTAATACATTTTATCAGATTTATTGACTAATTTCTGCATTTAGAAGCAGAATCTTAGATTTAAATGTCAGAAAATCTTAAATCATCCCGCGATGACAACTCGATGTTTTTTTTCTTCATATGATATCGTACTCGGTGAATTTTAGACGCACCCAAAAACCTGCCCCACGGTATTGACAAAAACATTTACCACTATAAATGCACACGAAATATCACGGCGATTCCTCCTATATATAGCCAATGAGACAACAGCGACCACTCAATTAAGTTAACGCCCCACACACATTTGTATTATTGCTCGGTGCTCCTGTTTATGTATATGCGGCATAACTGGGTCATGGTCCAGGTCCACTATATGTATGCTCTAGCTATACAGGTTCTAGCGTACCCTAATGTTCGCACCTGATATTTCTCTGAGCCCAATGTCTTTACCAATATTGATACCACATAAAATTATGTATAACAAGAGATGGACTGTCGTCCGGTGCATACCCCCTCGTGGCATACCGCCTCGTGTGGGCATATCTATAACTTATGAGGGCTATACTCAGACAGATGGACCCAAACACCAGCATTTTCATATGAACAAAGATGAGTAACTATAGAACAATAAAAACAAAACAAACATTTGAATGTGCCATTAAATGTCCTCATAGTGGTGAACATCCATACAAAATTTCATTGAGATCCGAGCATTACTGTTCAAGTTATGACCTGAACAGACATCGGATGGACCAAACAACCAACATTTCCAGATAAACAAAGATGAATAACTCTAGAATGCAAAAGCAGAACAGAACAATGGAACCATCTATTGAATGTCCTCATAGTAGTGAACATCCATACCAAATTTCATTGAGATCCCAGCACAACTGTTGAAGTTATGACATGAACAGACCTCGGACGTACGTACGGACGCACGGACGGACAGACAGGTGCAAAACAGTATACCCTCCTTTAAAAAAAAAAGGGGGGGGTATAACTATTAGCTACATTTAGCATTGGCGGGACATTGAATTATTGTTAATAGCATCGTATGCTGTTATTTATTTGTGTGCGGTTTATATTCCATAAACCGGCGTAGACATGAATCGTTCTGGTCGAAGAGAAAAACAAAAACATATGAACGCCATTCTTTCGCAGAACGCCAAAAATAAAACCGGCTATAAATGGTAGCTATATTATCTATATGTAGTGGACCATGACCATTCAGCCTGAAAACTGCACAAAGCTGGCATGGCTCATTTTTTTACATTAAAATAAGCTTGGGCTATAGTTTGGGCTATAGTTTGGGCTATACTTTCCCCATTTTCAATTAAAACCCAATTTTGCAAGTTTGTCACAGTTAAAACGTTTTACATTACAACTGCCAGTATTTAGTTCTTGGAAATAAGTAGTGTATGTTTCCTGACTCATGGACGATGTGAATTTACAACACTGTGAATAATATAGCATCATAAAAGCGTTTTTTCTCAGACTAAAACCACTATTGATCATTGTACTACATGCGTATCTGTGTTTGCCATATGTCTATCCTCTCGGTGTTTGGCTACTCAATATGCCTACCACAAAATATTGACGGGACAGTATGTCAAATAGCTTTTTTAAACTGAAAAATGCATTATTTGAGTTCGCAGTCATGTTTGTCTTGTCACTGAGATACTATACCACATGTATCCACGAAAATAACTTACAAATCGACATGCTGAGCAAATTTGGGAGTCTGTTTACTTTGAAAATTTGAAAAAGTCGACAAAATCCGAGATATTTTGTCTTCAAACAACGTATTCTACAATGCCAAATTGTTACCAAGAAGTTCAACTTATAAATCAGACATTACTGCATCTGACGTGATAAAAAAATCTGACCTTTTACAGCGTATTTGATCAATTATAATCTAAAACATACCTTGGTTGCGAAACCCGCCACGCAATATCACCACAGCAATATGCCTACCCACAGCCACCAGCCTATAGGGTTATCGGGCGTGGTTTCAGATATAGGAATAAAATTTCTAAGTCAAAGCGTCATACATTAGTTTATGCGGCCTACGTTGAATCAACTAATTCGAAATTATCCACGGTATCGTGGAGTGTATTACTGCAGAAGCTTAGAATCGATATTGCCGAAGACAGTCAGTCGAGTGGAATTCAAGAACAAGAACTGACAAGAAAACCATAGTCAAAATGGTAACGCCACCAATATCATATTATTAGCCATAAATATAAATTATAATACAATTATTCTATAAACTAGCTTTCAAATTTTATGTGGGAAATTTGCATACCTCTATATTTCAAGTTTTCCCGTTTCTCGTGTTATACATTACTTTCTTCAAACTGTCTTCTTTATTACACAAGCTGATGGGCCCGACTTCGTCCGGGATGTTTCCCATCTGATTTCCGGCGAAAGGCGCGATTTGACCTTCAATTGACTATTTCGAAAGTCAAGGTCAGGTCAGGGTCATGATTTGACCCGTCCAAAACACCCCCACCCGGAGAAAAGTACCACTAAGTATCAAATTTCGTCGAAATCCGTCCGTTTTACCCCACTTGACCTTTAATTAACAATTTTGAAGGTCAAGGTAAGGTCGGAGTCATGATTTTGACCCGTCCAAAACACTAGCTCCCCCGACAAAAGTACCCATAGGGATCAAATTTCGTCGAAATCCATCCGTTTTACCCGATTTGACCTTTGATTGACCACATTGAAGGTCAAGGTCACGCCGATGTCACGATTTGACCCGTTCAAAACACTCCCCGGACAAAAGTATCCCTAGGTATAAAATTTCACCGAAATTTGTCCGTTTTACCCAAATTGACCTTGCATTGACAGTTTTAAAGGTCAAGGTCAGGTCGGGCTCACGATTTGACCCGTCCAAAACACTTCCCGGACACAAATACCCATAACTACGAATTATAGTAATTTATTCAAATTTTATGGCATAAATTGTTATTAAAACCGTATATACTATAACAAAAATGAATGACTCGAAAATTAAGTGGGCCTTTAAACAAAGTCACAATTGCAGTTCTCTTAAGGCTCATATCATACTCGTCTAATCAGCGATATTCTGCTGCGCAGTTTGTTATAGTTCCCAGTATTCATTGAGCGTTATAGCCCCACTGTTATAATTCGCCTTTAGCAGGCGTACTCTTGCCTCAGATTACTGAGATATTAGGTCACACGTAATGACATTAAATCGCATGGAAACATAGCAATTGTGTGGGCTGCTTGGCGTGAATATGTAATGAGAAATAAAGTCATACGTAATGACATTAAACTCGCGAAAACAAAACAAAATCCCATTTAATGTTTTAAGTTATTTCCTTCATAAAAAGAATCTTCGTGATAATGAACCCTCTCAATACTTTAGAATATAGAATTAACCTTAAAATAACAAAAACCTTCGGAATACAGAACCTTCGGAATAACGAACCTTCTGATTGGTGAACCTTCGGAATAGCGAACATTCAGAGAAATTTCGGAATAGTGGACATTCTGGATAGTGAACCTTCGGAATAGAGACATGCCCCCAATATTCATATTATATGCCCAGAGTTCAAATGTATGGGCCCATAAAATCCTAAATTTGGCCCTTAAAATATTGAACTCTAAATTGGAGCCCACACAGAACATCACGTAAGTCAACTGTACCTGTGTCATGTCCCAATGCGGGAGGGTCCATATATACCACAACATTCATATTATATGCCAAGAATTCAAAAGTATGGGCCCACGTAATGACATTAAATCTTAAAAACCCGCGAAAACAAAACAAAATCACATTTAATGTTCTAAGTTCAGTTATTCCCTCCTGTATCTGTATCGGTATGCGCGCAGGATCAGTTCGGATGTGAGCGCACACTCCATAAAAAGAATCTTTGTGATAATGAACCCTCTCAAATTAGTCTCAATACTTTAGAATATAGAATTAACCTAAAAATAACAAAAACCTTCGGAATAGAGAACCTTCGGAATAGCGGACCTTCGGGATAGCGAACCTTCATATAGAAACATGCCCCCCACAATTACACCGGTGACGTAAACACGTGTGCTAATCTTTGTCGTACTATCGTGACTCTATCGGTACGATTTATACTCAAGTACGAAATAACCATAATACAGTCGCCCAGTGGATTATCGATCGACCACAGAATATGAAAAACTCTACACCAGCGCCATAGTAGTGTTGTGTCTTGGATATGGGACTGCGTTTGTTAACACGACCAATGACTGTCCCATATCCAAGACACAACACTACTATGGCGCAGCTTACACCACTGTGTGGCGTAATAAAAAAAAAGCTGAAAATAGATCACATTAACTGTTTTGTGTAGGACGTTTTTGATGATACGAGATCAATCGGTAGTAATAAACTAAGAACGTATCGCATTTTCAAACGCAGATATGAGGTGGAACCGTATATTACCAATACCAAATCTGCTGACGCGAGAACTCTCTTCACAAGGTTACGCGTAAGTAATCACAAGCTTGAGATTGAGAAGGGAAGACACAAACAGCCCCCGTTAGATATAGAGGATAGAATATGTCCTGTCTGTAGGACAAACTCGGTTGAGACCGAATCACACTTTGTTATGAATTGTCCGGCATACGAAAACATTCGCATTAGTTGTTTCGCAGCAATAGGCGAGTATATAACCGATTTCCACAGAATGACAGAAGACAATAAATTTAATTATATAATGGAAAATAGGCACATTGATACCATAAATATCATATGCGACATGATCCGGTCCTTCTTTGAAAAACGGCAGATTTTATCAAGTGCATAATAATTATAAGAACAACTTGTGAGTATACTGAATATAAAAATTTGGACTTAGTCAGGTTTTATTTAATTCATGCTATTATTGTATATGTATGTTTTATATTATATGTTATATGCTTGCAACTGCCCATTGAGGTGTTATTGCAATAAAATCTTGTATCTTGTATTTGATATATGAATTAACGCTGGGTGCTGATATTCAGATCTGTTGAAAAGGGGTCGATCGGTCAAAAAAGCCAAAGCCAGCTAACGTAAAAGTTATATATACTCAAAATAATTCACTGTGATGTATCATGGAATTTGTTCAGGCCAGAAGCTGCCAGTGAACAATTACTTCATTCGAAGTGTTGATGTGAGGTGTACGTATGCCGGAATGCAGGCCACGAATTAGGCGGTTGTACTACCTCTGCTGTCCGTCGTTTGCAACTAGAGGTGGGCTGTCCCAATGGGACTAAGGATAAAAAAAAAACTGCAAACGTAATTGCCCAATCGGCATCTGTGCCAAGTTTTAAAAAACTGACCGGATAATATAGGAATACAAGCTCGGACAAAGTTCTGCATGTTTCGAGAACTTTCTAATTCGAAAAAGGGGGATATGTCCACAAAAAAGTCGGACAGACATCATAATCGCAGGTGCACAGGTTCTCATGGTACTAAATATCAGTTCCAAGTTTAAACAAAATTGACCGAAAAATGTAGGAATAAAATTCAGGCACGTATGGCATTATTTCCCTTTCGATCATTTTTGTACCCACCCACCCCCACCGCCAATTTTTTTTCCGTTTTCGGCAGTTTTTTCCGACCATTTTTTTACACCCACCCCCCTTTTAACACTAAAACAGAGATTTGCGGGGGGGGGAATTCACTGTAAACAGCTGTATATGAATTTCTGTGCATACTATTTATCATGGATGTTAACATGGACATGTAAATAGGAATGAGTCATTTTGAGGTCATTCGGCCAAAAAAACATGGCTGCCAGCGGCCATCTTGGATTTCAAAATTTGCAACAAAATACAACACGATAACTGCCTGCAGTCAGTTTACCAGTTAGAATTACATTATTTCTCTCATTCAAAGTGGTTTTGAAGCCCAACTCATTGCCACAACACTAAAAAAACAAGCAGGAATTTTTTTTTTTAGTTGCGGAAAAAATTGCTTGTTGTGACGGAATTTTTTTTTCACCCCCCCCCCCCCCCCTGCATGTTGCGAAAAAATTCTGTCGAAAAAGGGAGATAACACCACAAAAAAAAGAAGTCGGACAGACCTCATATTTCCCATTGGTACTAAATATCTGCCAAAACCAAATGACCTTAAAATGTAGGAATTAAAGCTATGACAAAATTGCGTACACGGACAAGCTGATTCCAGTATACACCTACAACTCGCTGCGTTGGGGGGGGGGGGGGGGGGGGGGGGGGTATAATAACTTGTCCGTGATATCATTTGTAATTTTGGTGAGGTTGGTACCTGGGTTTATAATTTGAACAATTATGGACGAATGAAAATTTCAGGCTGCTATCTCATAGCTACGATAGAAAGTTGCAGCCATTGATATATCTCTACACAGTTTCTTCGAAGAGTTATGTCCCTTTGTAAAATTACGTAATTATTTTGCTTGATAGATCGTTTTTGAAATGGATATTTGTCTGTGCCAAATATATATTCCTGAAGCTCGTATTTCAAATAGATAGAAAATAGCAATCCATTCACAAATTCTTGTTTTATTTCATTTCCTTTTAACATATTACAGTAAAACAAAATTGTTCTGTATGCACAGTCCAAAACTGAAGACTGCGCTGAAATGGTCACTGCCACCCCCTTTCGTTCAGTTGGGTACCCAGCTTTTTTTAATTTTCAGTTGGGTACCAGCTTTTGTAAAATTTACATTCGGGTACCCAGCTTTATGAACTCTCACACAGAGCGTGATGTAATTAGTGATTGCCGTCAGTTGATTGCGAAATTAACCTGTTAAATTTGTGAATACTTATTTATATATGAATTATGATGTATAATCGTCACGATGCTTGAAAATAATAGCGGAATTGTATGCATAGGACATAGGTATTGCAGATCGACTGCTTTCATAAAGCTGGGTACCCAAATGTAAATTTTATAAAAGCGGGGTATCCAACTGAAAGTTTTAAAAAGCTGGGAACCTAACTGAACGAAATGGGGTGACAATGACCATTTCAGCCACATGCAGGTGCTGCTCTTGTGTTCGGCTGCTCTGGATGTTTGTATACATTTATGGAAGATATATTGTAACAACTAATGAAATTGCTCGTGATTTGTTCACCATTTCTGGAATATTAAAGATACGGGCGGTGTTGCATGGCGGTGTTGCATGCTGTTAAAATATTCAGCTACGTCAAAAACCGTCATAAACAGAAAGAATAGTAAACTATAGACAGACTTTGTTCTTATACCATTCAGAAAATTGGCATAAACAGTATGTTATTGTCAATTGTTTTCCCTTTGTTATGTAAACAAAAGCAACAAACGTTACGTTTCCTGGCTTTTGTTTAGATCCGGGTATGGTTTACAAACATAAAGAGCGTTATTTGTTATTGTTATCCAATAGTAGAGTTTTACTTCGTGAATCATTGGGATTTAGAATTAACTGGTTAACCCCAAATTCGCGTTCGTAACTCCACAACGAACTGTTGCCCGCCCTGAATGAACTGTTGACCGGTTTGCAATCACGGTCAGCTTTCGTGACGTCACGAGTGAACTGTTGCCCGACCCGAGCGAACTGTTGACTGGCTCCGGGCGAACTGTTGACTGGCCCGAACGAACTGCTACATGTGCTTTGTGCATTCAGATACATGGCGGTATATTCCAGTTAGTTCTCATAATTCGAAATAACAATATTAAAGAGTGTGATTAATTAGCAATGACCTGATTATATACAAGTAAATGTATTGAGGCCTTGTGCAACAGTTCGATAGTCATTCCTGATACCTCGGGACAACAATTTTGACTGTTCCCAAAAGACACATGAAATAATTGCTTACTGTTTTCCTGATAAGGAAATAATAAGGAGCGTTTATATCATTGTTGTGTGATTAACCAATATATATAATTGCGCTGTGTTATGTTAACAGAAGCACAACTTCTGTAACACGAACAGGCTGTTGTTTACGTCCACCATCGTACGTCTTGACGACAATATACTATTTACGCGCTGATTATGTTTGGCATATGAACAAAACTATATATATTTTAATATTCCTTCTGTTGGTGACGATTTGAAGAAATATGAATATTTCTGCAACGAACGCCGCCCGTGCCTTTAAAGTTAAGCTGTCTTTTTCATAGCTGTTTGAATTTTCTAAAAGACCATGACATTGACAATGTAGATAGATAAGTTTCTTGTAAGTTTCTCTATATCCATATGACTGCAATGAAAACTATGCTGTATTTCCAAAAGTAATAAAAACTTGCGCACAGAGAAAACGTGTGAAAGAATGCCTTATATAACTTCGATGAGAGTCTGGTTCCGCAGTTGATCATCCATCTTCTGATCATAGTTTTGAAATTTCCGAAGAAACAATGGCTAATTCATGTAAAGTTGATTGTGTTAATTCAAAACATATTGCTATTGATATTCAGAATGGTCATATGATTGTGTTGGACAAAGCTCCTAACGAAAGTCCGGATGAAAAGATATCAACAGGGTTGTTACCTTGATCTGATTATTGGAAATTATTCTACAAATGCTAGTTTAACAGTTAAATGCTGATGATTTGAAGAAAACTAGACCATCCACAAAAATTTATGTTACCACATACTTCAGAAGATATTCCTCCTGCTGACTCAAAACAAGGGTTAAATGTCCTCAATCCGAATCGATGGTCCCCATATCATCAGATTCCAACAAAAACAACAACAACGACAACATTATTGTTTGAAATGCCGGTTCAATTATCAGAATCGAATAATTGCCCCAAAATAATACTAACCACAGTCAACTATATAGTATAAAATTGCCCAAAACCTGTTATTTATCAACATTTTGTTCAACGAAATTTTGCCGGTTTGTCAAATATCTGACACAAAAAAGCCACTTGATTTTAGAGTTATCCATCTTCATCCGCAATTTGGTCAGAGAGTTTTCTCGTACTGTTTACTGGGCCAATTAAAATTATCGGGGGTGAAAAATAATAGATTTCAAACATCGATATTTGATCACTCAGAGCTTTGATGGGTGGGTTCCTCGACTCGAATCAAATATTTTTTACCCCCGAAGCCAAGTAAATAGTAATTTGCGAGCGTTAATTCGGACCATGCATCTTTAAAGTCAGTTTACCCTGCAGTCTCACACGATTCTATTCAAAGCCTGGGTGTTCCTAACATAAACATGTATGAGAAGAATACTTCACAAGACTTCACAGCGCCTGGTCATGGAGAGTAGCTGCTAAAGATTTGGATATTTCTCGGGAAACAATATTACTCACCCCTGGCCAAGTGGTCCTGCTAATGTGCTATTATGCTGTAAGGGCAAACTGATGCTGTTAACAAAAAGTACCATTATATTTTTGTTAATTTGTAATTTTTCGCGGTGTTCCGATAATCTGAACATATCCAGGAAAAGCCATTATGCGTACCAATCATTCAAATACATATCTATTGCGAAATGTGTTTAATACAGGTTGTATTAGTTGTTGAAAATCGACTAAAATCAAGATGGTTATTCACGTCGTTTTAGAAACACCAGCACGGGAATTATTATATTTTTCAAAAATATATATGTTCTTGAATGTTTCATATACGCACTGTTTTTTTCCGCTCTCAAATCGCTCGGATTAGCCAAACACCGCGAAAATGACAACTTTAGAAAAAAATAACGAAACTTTTTCGTAACGGCATCAGTTTGATCTATCCGCATCATAGCAATACATCGGACGACCAGCATCATGGCATATTAGCAGGACCACTTGACCAGGGGTGTTACTTCAAAACACAATGTGTATAAAAGACCAAAGAGAAGCGATATATCAGCTGAACAAGTAAACAAAGTTCAAGACGATCAAGAGGATGGTGATAAGTTTGCAGTGGGATATATATATTATTCAAAGCGACCACTGTCAGATGGCATCCATGCATGATAGCCCAAAGGTATATTCCAAAAAGAAAAAGATGGTTGTGTTAGGCATTTTATTTTGTTTTACTTGGTTTACGGATTGTTTTGTCTAAAATGTACGGGAGGTGGGAGGGAAACAAATAAAAATAAACTCTATAATTAAAAAAAAAAAATTAAATTGCCAAACAATAGGGTCGGGAGAAATAAATTACTTGCTGTATAATCTCATCATCTAATACAAGCCACCATATTACCTATAGCTATGTTTGCCCTTGTCACTTGCATAGGTAAATATATTTTTGTATTTGGATGTGTCTTCGAATCAAGATGCTGTTAGATGAAAAAAATATCACCAATAGCAAAGTCTGTTCAATTGATGTTGTATATTTTGAGATTGAGCATGTGAGAATTGTGGAATGAATGATGTAATTCCTCTTCTAACAAAGGATGATGAAAAATGGCTGCGGGCCTGAAAATACATAATCTAAATCAATATAAGGTTAATAGATATGAAGAAAAATTCACACAGGAGGAAACTGGGAATAATATAGTAAATGAAACTAATGTGGTTGACGGCAGTTGTATATATAGATACTTTTTTTCATTTTTTAAATTATCTGGATTAATATTCCCATTGGCGGAAATCAAATACTTCCGAATCATTATCACATTTGCAGACACAAAGCTTCCCATGATGCTAAATATGTGTCAAGTAACTAAGAGCTGGGAAATAATATGTATGTCGTAATACATTTTAGGTGAATAAATGAGCTGAAAGGGGGGGATAGTTCCCGGCACGTAAAAAAATTATCTCATAATCACGGTTGCACATTCTCATGATGCTAAATATATGTGCCAAGTTAAAAACTGCAGGTGTGACTAGCCCATTGGGACTAAAATGATACCCCAGATCATGGTATGAACCTCTATACTGTGGCTACTAGAGAATCATGGCATGGTCTAAGGATACCTCTGCAGTAAACATGGGATACAAAAAGGTACGGAGCTATATTAAAAACGATGGCTCTTTCGGTCCTCAAATTATATATGTAATTTGGTAGCATGGACAATGTATGATAACTCAACTAAAATAACGTCCAACCAATCTCTCAGTCGGAGCTGTGTAAAGTTTCAAAGAGATTGACAAGGATACGACGGAGTACGGTTAAGCTGACACAAACGGACAAAATTACGTACGTTCCCACGGTGTTAAATATATGTGCCAAGTTTTACAGTGAAAGTGTCAATGACACGGTAGCTCAACTTTGAGAGGGTGTATTTTCACGTGTTACAGTCAATAGATAGATTGGTGAAGTTTGGTGATGATCGGATGAGGGCGGGGCATGTAGGGTGTGCCGAATAATTTAGTCATACAAAGAGTCAACTACAAGATGGCCACTGACGGCCATGTTTTTCAATAAAAATCGGAAAACTTGTATGTCTCCCATCTAGAAGTCACCCCGATAATCCATATGAAGTTTGGTGATGATCATAAGAGGGATGTGGTCTGTATGTTGTTCCCAATGATTTAGTCATGCAAAGAGTAAAATCCAAGATGGCTGCCGACAGCTAATATTGTACATAAACCTACCAATAACGAAACTTTTAATCGCCCAAATTGCACCAAACTTCAAATATCACGAACTTACATAATCATCACTATAAACTGTATTTGATATATGTCCCTTATATATACGCCTTATTTGGACTTGTGTTCGGTATTCATATAGTTAGCCGCCACGTCGCCGGACTCTGACTTAATGCCGACGGCGTAAAATCCCATAAAACTATCATTAACTTCACTTTTAATCGCTCGAATTGCTTCAATCTTAACGTATCACTAGCTTACACACACACACACACACTCACACACACCCTCTCTCACACACACACACACTCACACCCTCACACACCCATACACAATTTAGTTCTTATATTTCCGTCTTTTAACCTTTATTTTAACTTGTTTTCGGTTGTGTTAGGTTATGTTCGGTATTCACAGTGACCCGCCGGCAGCCATTTTTTATGGCCGAATGACCCACAAAATGACTCATTCTGCCTGCGGAATTATCCCAAAATTAATTGTTCCCATCTGCCTGTCAATGTCAACAGCCATGACAAATTTAATAACGATCGATCCGACCAACAGCACGACCTGTAGCCTGTGCCAAAGGATTTAGTCATGCAAAGATTAAAATCCAAGATGGCTGCCGCCAGCCATGTTTTATGGCCAAATGACCCCAAATTAACTCGTTCCCATTTGCATGTCAATGTTAACATACATGACAAATTTCATGATAATCCAACCAAAGGTACGACCTAGCTGTAGCCCATGCCAAAGGATTAAGTCATGCAAATGGTAATATCCAAGGTGGCTGCAATCAGCCATGTTTTTTATGGCTGAATGACCCCAAAATGACTCGTTCCCATCTACATGTCAATGATAACATACATGACATATCAATATTGACATCCTTAACAAATTCCATGATGATCAGACAAACAGTACGGCATGTAAAGCCTGCGCTAATGGATTGAATTTCGAAATCCAAGATGGCCACTGGCAGATATGTTTTTATTTTTTTTTGCTGAATGACTCCAAAATGACTCGTCCCCCATCTATATGTCAACAGCGAAGACAAATTGCATAATGATCTGACCAAAGGTACAACCTGTAGCCCACACAAACGGAAATTGGTGACGGACATCTCCACGCACAATGCACACAAGGACGACGGATACCAAGCCATGGCAATAGCTCAAACTTACAAGTAAAGTTGATATAAACATTTTACTGAAAAATGAAGGAATAAAGTACATAGCCGACTGCACATTTACGTATCAGGTGTGAAGTAACCATAGCCAACAATAATCCACAGCTCCAACCACAGACATCTCATAGCAATGTCTCCCAGCCACCATTCAATGCATGCAAGTCTCCAAACGATAGTTTCCATCAATTGCTCATCGTCTGCAAACTAATACATATATTACAATTTTAATCATATACCCTGCTACATCTTGCAACAATATCATGCGAAAAGTAAATGAAAACACACCACCATGCAGCTTGCACTCCATGCAGATGCCATCCAGTGATTATAAAACCTCAACCATCCATAACATCAATCAGCCCCAGCATGGGCATGCTCACCGTAACATGAGGATCCCACGTCATTGGTGAAGGTCCCCCATCGTTAGCCACGTTCCCACATGTATCACCTAATAGCAGTGGTCGGCACACCAGAGGATACAAGAAAACTAAGATGCATGCATCAGGTCGGCCGTGAACTATCTACCATAGAATTGTTGTAGCTATCGATTATACATTTTGGAACACCTGTCTGTATGTATGTGTGTATAATGCATGAATGCATGTGTGTATGTGTTATAGACTCTAACACTGCTCGACTGCTCCGACTCGGATTTGGTATTTAACGTGTCAACTTGACCTCGCTCATAGGCATGTTTCTGGACCTTGACCGATCCGACTAAAAATTTGTGTGTAGGACTACTTCGATCCCGGGAGCAATATGGACGGGTCCAATTTCACGTGGGACCATGTTCTCGAACGTGCTGATGTAGGCATGTTTCTGGACTAATTGAACAATAGTTTGGCCAGACGCTGTATATACTGGGTACTGTCCAGATGGAGGCGATCACAAAAAAAAAATCCCTAAATAGCCCGAACGAAGTCGAGTACATCAGCTAGTTTAATATATATTTTGGACATTTGTCTGTCTGTTTGTCTGTTAGCTATGGCCGGGAAAACTGCCGGACAGATTGGACGAAATTTGATACCTAGGGGCAATTATTTCCAGGGAGTATTTTGGACGGGTCAAATCTTGATCCCGACCTGACTTTGACATTCAAAAAGATCAATTCAAGGTCAAATCTGGTAAAACGGAAGTATTTCAACGAAATATAATACCTACTGTTACTTTTGTCCCAGGAGTGTTTCGGATGGGTCAAATTATGACCCTGACCTGATCTTGACATTCAAAATTGTCAATTCAAGGTCAAATCGGGTAAAGCCGGGCGGATTTCGACGGGTACTTTTGTCGTGACTTTTGTCCGGGGAGTGTTTTGGACGGGTCAAATCGTGACCCGACATGACGTTCACCTTTAAAATGGTCAATTCAAGGTTAAATCGCGCAATTCTCCGAAAATCAGAGGGGAACATCCCGGACGAAGTAGGGTCCACCAGCTACTATTATATATTTCTAGATTTAGTTACAAACTAAATACCTGTATATTGTACAAAGGAATGTTTGACAAATATATCTGTATCAATATTACCATACGGGTCATTAAAATAGATACGACGAAATAAATTTTGAAGGGTGCATGGTATCAGGTAAATTTTTATATTTCAAATGATGACAGGAATGCGGAAAGTTGAAGTACCTACGTAATACTGGCTATCCGAATGAAGAGATATACATGTATATAAAAACCAAAATAGAAGATGACTGCTGGCGACAATGTTTTCCAAAAAAATTCAAAGCATTCGATAGCTCCCATCTAGTTGTCAGCCCGAAGATCAATATAAAGTGTGGTGACTATCAGATGAGGGATATGTCTGTACAGTTGCTAAACAATTCAGTCACGCAAAAGAGGATCAAACAGTAAGATACCAAATTGCTGCCTGTGGTAATGTTTTTTAACGAAATTCGGGAAAATAGATTACTCTCACCCTGGTTATCCAGAAGATCATTGTGGAATCTGGTGACGATCGGACAAGGTCTGTAGGATCAACCAAATTATTTAGCCATAAAAATAGTAAAATTCAAGATCACCGCTGGCAGTGATGTCTTCACAAGGACAGCTTGAGAACAAAACATGGCTCACATCTAGCGGTGACCCAAACTATCCACATGAGAAAAAGTTCTCCAATAAAAGCTGGCTGCATGGTGCGCCAATTGATTCAAATTCGAAATTTAACAGGGTGAACTGCTTGTGGCCATGTTTTCCCCGCAAATTTGATAGACTGGTGGACAAAACCACTGAATCCGTTGAATCAATATACATGTATACATGGATTAATTTATATGCATTGTTATACACAGTACTGGTATATTAAGGTACTGAAAATAACAATATTACTAGTATACACAAAATAAACCATATATCATGGCTATGGGTTCTAATATCCGAATATGACAGCTGAGAACTTGGTGTGAATTGAAGAGTGGTGGTGTCTCAAGCATATCTAACCCTCCACGTTAGAAACATGCCATTAAATGTCATAAGTATAATCTAGCTTGAGGACAGAAGTTATCCATAAAACCCCCCTTATTTCAACCAGGTCCTCGCGCGATGTATGGTCGATCACATGATGATCTAGGGGGGATTAGAATTGTTGTATAAAAACAGCACTGCATGTAAATATAAAATAAAATAGTGCTACATCTTATTACAGATTATTGCCATATATAATCAGTGACTATACAGACAGTCTGACAAAATAAAGTTTCAGTGACGCTCTATCCGAAGAGGGGAATAATTCCATCTGTTACAGTCAATGGAGCAATTATGAATCTGGAAAGGTGAAATTTCTAAGTAATACTAGATATCGACATGACGCGATAACATATAACGTAAATGCAATATGGCCTCTGGCGACCATTTTTTCCTATAAAATTAAAAAAATATTTGATAGCTCTCATCTGATAGATCAATATCAAGATAAATATGAAGTTTGGTGATGATCGGATGAGTGAAGGACTGTGCTAAACGGTTTAGTAATGCTTAACAAGATTTTTACCTTAATATTTTTATGTTCACTTTATAAACTTCACTGAGTCATCTTTGTCATGTATTGAGTTTGATATCTTTTGTTAACAGTTTATAAATCATGTATGTCTCATGTTTGTTATTTTAATTTATGTGTTTATTATCATTAAATAAAGTTGCATTCCTTAAAAAGATTCTTACCTCAATGTTTTTATGTTCACTTTATAAACTCCACTGAGTCATCTTTGTCATGTATTGAATTTGATATCTTTTGTTAACAGTTTATAAATTATGTATGTCTCGTGTTCGTTATTATATTATATACACTTTATAGTGTGTTTCAGAACGAAAAAAAAATTAATAAAATCAACAAATTTGTAAATTAAAAAACAATTCAAACGTTGTTGTATTCCATGTCCCAGCCCGGACATATACACCAAATTTCAATAATATTCATTGCGAAACAACGGACCAAACGCCATATAACACCCCGTATACATCTTTTATTTCGAGTTGGCCTTTTATTCCGAGTTGGCACGCGTCGATTGGGGCGAGTTAGCCCTGGGGCGAGTACGCCGATTCCGACACCTTTTCTATTTGCAGCAGGTATACGTTTACGCTGGTTTACGCGTAATTTAATTTACAAAGTTCCCCAATTGGTATCGTAAATAGAGTGACTTTATTTGACAGAGAATGCCTCTGTTATTGATTATAAAGTTGCTATACATTAAAGGCACGTGAGGCCTTAGTTGTCGAAAATATTCATATTCGTTCCAATCACCGTAAACAGAAAAAACAGTAAAACGCATAGTTTCGTTCATATATACCATGACCATCGCGTAAACAGCATGTTATCATAAATACCTACTATATTTTACCTAAGCAAGAGCCTGATTGTGTTACAGAAGACAGCACAATGCTACTGGCTAATCACACACAAATGGCATAAACGCTCTTTATTAGTTCCATATCAGGAATTCACACATAAAGAACGCTCTTTATGTTTACCATCATAATATAAACAAACACCAGAAAAGTAACTTTTTATGCTTTTGTTTACATAACAATGGTCAACCATATGACAATAACATACTGTTTATGCGATATTTCTTATTTGTATACGGACAAAGTCTGACTACATTTTGATGTTCTTTCTGTTTGTGGCGGTTTTTGACGGTTGGAAATATTTTCACAGGATACCCACCGCCAAGGCCAACCGTACCTTTAAAAACGACAATTCACATGCTCGTTCAATCGCAGTAGTCTATTTCCCACATGTTAAAGGACATCCACAAATACTAAATAACGCTAACCTACTGCCGAATGTTTTACACGACAACTGTTAACATATTTGGGCTGAATTCATCTGACGCGGTATTATTCCTCAAAATAAACAACAAAACCATCGTTACTTGGAAATGTAGTTTGGGCTAACATTTACACAAATCCTCCACATCGTTATTCCGACACACACGTCAGATGAAAAACACACATGAAGTAACCGGCCAAATTGGCCGAAATAAACCGAGCACAGGCTATGACCCTGCAGAGGTCGAATCGGTCCACAACATCTATCAATGTTAGGCTTTTGTGAAATATGTATTTCACGATCTTCAATGGGATCATCACTTCCCACTTCCCACTATATATGCACCGTGTTCTTATTTTTTTAGGAGATGGCTCTATATAACCGAAGAATGACGACTAATTCGGCAACATTAATAATTCAAATAACGAGAATGGCGTCAATTGAAATGTTCTTAGCCAATAAGGTGGTGCACAAGCATAAATTTGTAATCTAGTTTGGCTTATCATCTTTCCATCCACTTGGCCATATCATTACATTGTCAAGTTTACCGGTGGAGGAAAGAACATTCAGAGGGTCAATTTCACCGTTTGCCTAATGCGCAATGCACCTTACCAACTAATTAGCTGCGGGGGGAGGTTGTTTGGCGGACTGACCTGGCATCATATGTGCACGTGTGTCGCATGAACAGTATTTATTTCAACTTGGAATGTGTGTGTAGTTTGACCAGGCGGTGGACGTTGTCGTATTGGCGAGCCCGTGCGGCGCCCGCTTCGCGCATGCGCAGACGAGATCTCGGAAACGGGTGGAGTTATCGACTTGAAATTTGCTATGTGAATGTATCTTGCCCCGGATACGAATTTTATCGGGTCGCCGAGCCCGTGCGACGCCAGCTTCGCAGACGAGATCTCGGAAACGGGTGGAGCTATCGACTTGAAATTTGGTATGTGAATGTATCTTGCCCCGGATACGAATTTTATCGGGTCGCCGAGCCCGTGCGACGCCAGCTTCGCGCATGCGCAGACCAGATCTCGGAAAAGGGTAGACCTATCGACTTGAAATAGTCGGGCTGGGTAGAGCTATCGACTTGAAATTTGGTTTTTGAATAGCCCGGACAACGTCGGGCTCATCGGCTAGTCTCCTATATATTTTGAAGACCTCTGTCTGTCTGTAAGTCTGTCATTTATACAAATCTTCGATTCTCGACCGATCGGGACGAAACTTGGTACGTGTGTGTAGTTTGACCAGGCGGTCGTCGTTGTCGTATTGGCGAGCCCGTGCGACGCCCGCTTCGCGCAGACGAGATCTCAGAAACGGGTGGAGCTATCGACTTGAAATTTGCTATGTGAATGTATCTGGCCCCGGATACGAATTTTATCGGGTCGCCGAGCCCGTGAGACGCCAGCTTCGCGCATGCGCAGACCAGATCTCGGAAAAGGGTAGACCTATCGACTTGAAATAGTCGGGCTGGGTAGAGCTATCGACTTGAAATTTGGTTTTTGAATAGCCCGGACAACGTCGGGCTCATCGGCTAGTCTCCTATATATTTTGAAGACCTCTGTCTGTCTGTAAGTCTGTCATTTATACAAATCTTCGATTCTCGACCGATCGGGACGAAACTTGGTACGTGTGTGTAGTTTGACCAGGCGGTCGTCGTTGTCGTATTGGCGAGCCCGTGCGACGCCCGCTTCGCGCAGACGAGATCTCAGAAACGGGTGGAGCTATCGACTTGAAATTTGCTATGTGAATGTATCTGGCCCCGGATACGAATTTTATCGGGTCGCCGAGCCCGTGCGACGCAAGCTTCGCGCAGACCAGATCTCGGAAACGGGTGGAGCTATCGACTTGAAATTTGGTGTGTGAATGTATCTTGCCCCGGATACGAATTTTATCGGGTCGCCGAGTCCGTGCGACGCAAGCTTCGCGCATGCGCAGACCAGATCTCGGAAACGGGTGGAGCTATCGACTTGAAATTTGGTTTTTGAATAGCCCGGACAACGTCGGGCTCATCGGCTAGTATATATATATTTTTTGGAAGATCTGTCTGTCTGTGTGTGTCTGTTTCCAATGGACTCGAAAACGGCCGAGGAGTGACACAGGCCTATTAATTTGCCCGTGCGACGTGACCTTGAAATCGGGTAATTTCAAGGTCAAACGCACGAATATCACGGGATTTCGATGAAACTTGGTATGTGGGGGTATTTTCGGCCGGACAGTGCCATAGGCCTATTAATTTGCCCGTGCGACGTGACATTGACCTTGAAATCGGGTCAATTCAAGGTCAAATCTTGAATTTTGATGGGATTTCGACGAAATTTGATACGTATGGTTACCTTTGTCCACTGAAGGTATTGGACGGGTCGAGTCGTGACCCCGACCTGACCTTGACCTTCAAAATGATCAATTCGAGGTCAAATCGGGTAAAACCGGATGGATTTCGACGGGTACTTTTGTCCGAGCAGTGTTTTGGACGGGTCAAATCGTTACCCCACCTGACCTTGACCTTCAAAATGGTCAATTCAAGGTCAAAGCCCGGACGAAGTCGGGTCACCTTCTAGTATATATATATATATAAAATTAGTTTGATGTTGCATTGGCAAGCCATTAATATTGTTTAAGGTTATGGGAATCAGATATGTATTTTCAGTAGTTAATATAAATGTTAATTTCAACATTTATAGCACCTATACAACCTCAGTAGGAACTTTAGTGACTATGGGGTTGAAATTTAACAAGCTCACCATTATGTGCTAGGAGAGACAAGGTGGCTTGGATCTTCATTGTATCCCAACATTCAGCCAATATACCATGATGTTGTCATCTATTTAATATACTGACACAACTGAAATCATGGAAAAGGGGATATATAACCAACACAGAGGAAATATATATCATCACAAATGTATTCTTAAAATATTTCAATTGGAATCAAAACATGATTATTAGACATAAAGACATAATATTCACATGTAATGGCAACATAAATAAGTCTCAATTATTTACCTGCACAAAATTAGACCACTTGTGAAGCAGTTGTGCTACGATGCTGGTGGATCCTGCAATAATGCTACAGTAATGCCCAAAGTAATTGACCACTTAACCACAGCAGAATTATGGGTAATTTTTCAGGATTAAGCGGAATTATGGCTTGTTGCCATTAATCGGAAAGCTCTCGGCAGCAATATTTCCGACTAAATCCTGAAAAATTGCCCATAATTCTGCTGTGGTTAAAGGGTCAATTACTTTGGGCATTACTGTATGATGTTGGTAGATCCTGCTACAATGAATTGTTGGTGGGTCCGACTGAGTCCGGCCAAAGAAAAATAAACATCTGGTTTGGGTTACATGTCAGAAAATAATAGGGTGGGTAGATAGGCTTGACATTTTATTTTTATAATTAATTTGTTTTTTATTTTGACATTGTCTTATGGATTTTCATATCTTGTGCAAGATTTCGATAACAGTAATTTGTTTTATCTTTGAATAAACAGTAATAAAAGCAATGCTTCAAAAACTGACAGACAACAACTCATTTTGAGGCATTGAAAATATTTTTTTGTTTTTATTGTAAAACATTTGAGAAAATATTCTTTAAAAACATGAAAAAAACTTCAGGGTATGGGGTATAAAATAGGGTAGGTAGGGAAACCCAAATCTCAAGTATTTTTTCCTTTGGCCTAAATAGCAATGTTAGTGGGGCAAAATGATGTTAAGTACAAGGCAAAATTTGTCTGACCAACCCCATATTCAAACTTGATCTGTGTTTTATTGTGATTTAACCTCAAAGCAAGTTTTGAGTCCATCAAAAAATGAATACTTAAGTTATCTGCAAATAAAATGTTGATGGACGGACAGACAGACTGACTTATTATATAATACGACAGGTTTTTCAACGGGTCTATAAAAAGAACTTTTTTATTTCTTATATTGTCATATTCAAGGCCACTGGCAAGTCGAAATGATTCAAGACACCGCCGTTATCTGCAAGGAATATTTAGTTACACATTTATCTCAAATTGGCCCCAATCTTCCAGACTATGGATTTTCATCAAATTATCAAGATTTGTCACAGATCACACTACTGAAATTTTTTGCTTTACCAAGATCATAGCTAAATCAGCAGGACCCACCAACATCATAGCAGGATCACTGAACCAGGGGTGTATTAGTCTATAAACATATCACTAGAGAGGAGATTCTCAGGAGATATAACAACTAATCTGTCATGAAATCGTCAGCAGTCTTCTCAATACATATATACTGTACACTGGGAAATTTATCTATTTATTTTCAACTTTATTGAACAAAGATGTCAATTTTGACGGACTGGGCTCGTTTGAATTATGTACACATAATTTTGAAGGGGAGATATGAAAACATACCTATAAGGAAGAATACCGACCAATTCATCGATATAAACCTAAAATAATAAATTATTTTGTTTTTCATAATTTGCATAAATTTTAGGTCTGTTTAGTTCCGGAAGGTCAGAAATTTCAATATAGTCACCTATCTTATGCAAAATGGTTGGCTCCGAAGTATGTGCATGATACAAATGTAATAATATAAGGTATAACTTTTTACAAGGGGTTTGTGTTTGGTAGTGTTTTGGCTCGGATTGTCAGTGGCTTCAAAGCACTGTGCATGGAGTTATGGATCTACAATGGAGAGTAACTTCTGTACTGTGCAGATAACTTATACTGTCAATTAGGCTCAAAACAGGAGAAAACACTTACCATCGTTTTGAAAGAAATATGTTTGTTTAACCTTTGTTTATTTATTTAATGGCAATTTCTTAATTGATTTACCAGCATCGGTGTGCTTAAATGACTCCTCAGCGTAGCATTTCAGTCAGCCCTCAAGGCAAGCACGCAGGGGTGACTCACATTTAATGTTCACCAACTTGAAGGAGAGTGAAAGAAATAAGTGATTTATTCTACTGAGCCTGTGCCACATACCTTTAAATATATATCTACTACCACTACTACTACTACTAATGTGATCTACTAAAAAGAAGGGTCCATGTTTGCCTATGGCTTCAGCAAGTATTTTCAAAGCATATAAATTATATATAAAATAATTTAACATATTTATTTTATCAGCCTAATTATAATTTGATTTTAGGAATATGACAATTGAGTACTACATATATAATACTACATTAATTTGAGATTGAAACCACCACAGAGCTTTAAGTCCCATGTTCACTGCTACATACCTCTACTAGAATAGAGTGAGATCCAAAAAATGTAGGGACAAATTATTTTCCTAACTATATTTTATTAACTACATGTCCCATAACAGTTCAAATTGAAACAGTGCACATCGAACACCGATTGACAATAACAGCTTGTACTAACTCAGGGCCAGAAACCTACGACATAATTTGCTAGAAAATGGTGGCATGTTATCACACCTGGCAAATTCAACATTTGTTTTTTCTATATTTTCCAAAGATATAATCAAGCTATTAGACTACTCGGGAACAGGAAATTCCCGGTTCCCGGGTCCCATAGCCATTCCCGTTTCCCGGGAATATGATTTGTAGGAACCGGGAACAGGGTGCATTGTTAACACTTAGTATATCATACATCAGTAGACAACATCACATAATTTCGTTTAATTTGTCCACCATGGCACACATATATCTGCAAATTCTTCATGTACATAACGTATGAGTTGAACTGACCATGCTAACTTCTAAGGGTTAAGGACTCCAGACTTGGTCTCGTGGCCCATGCAGTCATGACCTCACAAGTCATGCACAAGCTCACGAGTTGCATGCACTTGAAGTTTGGGAAGTCGGAACGATGGTTTTTCCAACTTGTGTTGTGTTACGTTGTAACTTGTATACCATTATGTGGCCCAGTCAGGTCCAATAAAACATTTTGGAATATCATATAGTTAATCTAAATAATCATTATTATGATCCCTGTCACCTAAACTAGCCAAATTGCACACAACAAGTGTCGTAAAACTTGTGCATACATTTCCCGGGAAACAGATATGTTTTAAGGAGATTTTGGCATTTAAATTTCACAACCTCAAAAAATGGTGTCCGATATCACTTGAACAGTTAAATCTTCTTAACAGTCATATTTACATGGGGACGCGATTCATAGTGAGCTAGCAAATTGAAACATAGCTAATTCACTATTTTTGGTTGAGTTATTTATATGTAGAAAGTGATGAATACTCTGTTCCATGTGAGACATCTTGCCATCATTTTCGAACAAATTATGACAAAGGTTCTCCACCCTGTAACTGCTCTGACATAAATTATGATGAAACAGGAATGGAATCTTGCAAATAAAAGTTAGAAAATCCAAAATGTACCTTGATCTGCTATGTTATATAGAAAATTTATACCGCGTTATATGAAAGGGCAGGCTCAATCTAATGAGCTGATAATTGGCTGATATCAGCCCAATGGTTGGTGTAAACATATATTATTGCATGGTAATGCATGATAAACATGGTATGATGGCAAATGGATTGAGACACAAGTTTTGCAACTTACCGAATAATCTCGCTCTCCCCAAAAATTTGTCACACAAAATCAATACATAAAATAAATGTTATACAATACATAAACATCATAAAAATTCAAATATATAAGCCCATTGGTTGAAAATCGGAAAACTGAGTTGACATGTATCGATTTAATCAAGAAGAAACCTGATCAAAGATTCTATGCAGGTTAAAGGTACTCAATCCGATTAAACACCCCTAAATTACTATTTCTTTGGCTTCGGGGGTAAAAAATATTTGAATCGAGTCGAGGAACCTACCCATCAAAGCTCAGAGTGATCAGATATCGATTTTTTAAGTTTGTTATTTCAATTGTTTGTGGCCCAGAAACACGCTGTCAAATGGATGGTCTCGGTAAAAATTACGGATGAAGATGGATAACTCTAAAAACAAGTGGTAATACGGTTAAATTTCGTGAATACTCAAGTGATAATACGGCCATATTTCGTTGAACAAAATGCTGATAAATAACACGTTTTTGGGAAATTTTATACCATAGTTGACAGTGGTTAGCATTATTTTGTTACAATTAATCGATTCTGATTACTAAAACGTATTTTGAAGAAATGTTGTTGTTGTTGTATCTTGACGATATGGGGACCCTCTGATCGGACTGAGTACCTTTAATACTAAGAATTATTAAATGTATCATGTAAGAAAGGTAATTGAAATGAGGCTGTACGGTCAGGTAGTTAGCAAGTAGAGGCACGTGAGAGGTTCATTATCAAGTGTTTTGCTACCAAGATATTTGTATGTAGACAGTGTAAACAATGCACTATGTTCATACCATGGTTTCTCTTATTATTATGGAAACAATCATGTTTAAAACAAGCGAAGTATAAAAAAAACATTTGTCCAGAAGTAATATCCGTTATCTATAAATGTCAATTTTACACTTGGGAAAAGAAAAGTGTTACGAAATCTTATAATTCATAAAATCAAATCAAATAGTGAGAAATTTGTGCTAATTTGAACAGAAAATAAAATGAACAGTGATATGATTGGATATGAAATGAAGAAGTGACAAGATGTGACTAATATGGGGAATTGACATGTATTTCCCACAAGATAGAACATAAATTAAATCAGGCCTGCCATCCTTAATTCAAATATCATAGTTGTATTCAATATTACTATAATATTCAACTATTATAGTAATATTTATCTATAATATATGAATATGAATATTGCAATTCGTAAACAAAAGTACATTTATTCGTGGTGGTGCAAGTTTTGCTGAATTAAACTATCACGGTCAACATTTTGGAAAATACTATGCAAGAGATAACTGTATTATTAACCTGAGGTACATTAAAGTTTAGGGAGGCAAATCATTTCATCCGGGAGTGTATTAATGAAAGAATAGCCATGGTCTAAGTATAACGTTAAATAAATCTAGCTTCATGAAAATATAATCGAGATTGTTAATGAGATTCAACCGATCAGAAAAACAGTTGTACAGGTGTTGCCAGTGGTAAAAAATAATTTTAACTTTTTTAAGCAGCTTAATTTTACGAGATATATTTTCATTATGTCATCGGTGGTTTGGGTGTTCATTTTACATGTACAAATGCGTGTGTAGATTAATTTGGTGTTCACTTTGGTAAATAAACCCCATCCTCACTGATTGTTTTGAGAAACAAGTACATTCACCAAACTTATGTTGGCTTATGTAGTAAAATCCTATCATTGGCCTTTTCAATAGAGGCAACAAAAAAGCTCAATCAAACGATGTGTAATTACGCCTCCAGTCTGGATGCGCAATTTCTCAAATTGGAGCTTTTAGGTAACAATTAGTAGTGGCGGACCATCAAATTTACGATCCCATGAAAAAGTCGTTAGTGTCTAAACCAAGAAAATTAATAAGAACGAAATTAAAACCATTTACAGTAGGTATAATCCAAATTAAGATATTACACAAATGATTCAAAAATAGTGTCGCATAAATCGGTACCACATTTGTTTTTGTAATGAAAGTTATGGAAGAGAATGTCACAACAAGAATATTTCATGATGGCACAAAAAAGTACAGGAGCAATTGGTCTGAATTCTTATGAATGAGTAATATTTGCTGCCTCACTCATTCAGATATGAATAGCAATAGCATTATTAAATAAATAATCATCTCATTATGGACTTTTAGCATCATATGTAGTTGCAGATTCATGTCATATATTTTGAATCTATAAGCCAATTGTGGCTCAATTGTGGTCTATAAAAATGTATCCATAAGGCCAAACAAACAAAAAAAGATATGATTCTCGAGCATGTCTCATTGAATATAATGGCCCATGTTGAATGTTTCTATTCCCACCATGGAATCGGAATTTTAGAATTAACAAAAACGAAAATATGTGAAATGGGGCAGTGACATGATATCTTTGAAGTATAATAATATAAATGACTGAAAGCTTTAAGTATGATGGTTTATTAATGGCGTGGTTATTAGCCAACCATGATTAAGATTGAAATATGGACCCTCACTGAGTCAAAGAACAAAATAAACTTGAACAGGAAGTGTCAGAACGCATGTTGGATTTTCCCAGAAATATAAATACAAAATCATGAACGGAAGCCGGAAGATATGCGACGTCAATAATGCATTTTTTAAATACTGTGTTCCCATGTATCAAATTACCTGCACATTGTCGCAACATATTATAACTCTTATCGTCCGAACAGAAGTAAATCATGTTTGCGCCATGATCATGGACTGAAAACTGAATATGTCTGTATCTGAAGTATAATTACTTCCATAAATTTAACTCAACCAGAAAAACAAACATGCTGTATTTTTTGTCTGAAAACTCAATGTAAATAACAACAAATTATGTTGCTTTCGATCAAGGTTGTGCAAAACGAAGGTGATTTCAGTTGGGACAAATGGCGCAAGATTTAATAGATAGAAAGATAGAGCAACACAACACAATACAACGTCCCGTTTCCAATGAACTCACCACACAAAAATACGATGCAGCTACTATTCATTTATTTCATTCATTTAATATCTTCAAATTAAGAACGATCCTCACAAGTCACCTTACTTAATTGAAATAGATGGTTCCTAGAATAGAGGCATTAGTGTATACTATTCATGTAAATATATCAAAGGATCCATACACTGTACACTTCTTGGAATCAGTGTTTTACCTTCGGTATATCTGCGTGGACAATATGGACACATGGCATATTCAGAGAATTCCCTCTATCCATTTATTATGTCACTGAGTGTTAAATAATTTCTTTTTTTTTAGTATTAAATCAATTTAACCCACAGTATGTTGTTTTAACATGTTTGAAGTATGATATGGCTATAATATATGCAAATTTCAGGTCAACTATATCACAACAAATAAATAAAAAATAAAAATAATAATAAAACCTTGCCTTCCCCCAGATTTAAAAAAAAAAGTGCGACAATCAATTCTTTTTATTTTGTATGGCCTAAGAATGAATAACTCAGCAGATATTCTTCCACTTCAGATCATTTTAAAAGACTAGATCCAAGCACCACTGAAATGGAGTTCTGAATTACCAGGCCTCTGATGCCTAAGATGTTCAGACTTTAAATTTTTTTATAAATACTGATAAAGATTTACATATACTACTCATATCACTGAAATGGTACTCTGACTTTTTAAAGTCTGTATATTTCGATAGATATTGGTAACGCTCTCAGGTTCCAGCAGTCCAAAGTCAAACAAATTACATATATGAACTAAGAAATTCCGACATAAGTTCCTGTTTATAAGATCCTTCCCATGATCTTCCAGGAATTTAGCACAACACTCCATCATCTGACAATCTCCCATGTAACTGAAAAAAGAATAATAAACGATTAGGCCCAAGTCTAATTTGGTATGTCTGACATTTGCATAATGAGGTCCCCAGAGGGTGAATTTCGTGATGCTATCCCGCTATAGCGGGCTGGCATCACCAAATTCACACTCTGGGGACTTCATTCTGCTTAGGTCTCAACTGCTATGGGACACCTAGGAGCAGATTGAACTTTCCCAGTTGAAGTTGGTGATGTGCACCAATTAGTCACCTAGATTAGGCATTTTAACTTCGAAACTTCCCAGAAGGGAAAAATTAACTAAAATCAATGTTAATTTGAGACTATAGATACTTCCCAGGTTTAAGCAGAATGAAGTCCCCAGAGGGTGAATTTGGTGATGCTAGCCCACTCTGCGGGTTAGCATAACTAAATTCACCCTCTGGGGACCTCATTCTGCAAATGTCAGACACAAAAAATTCAGGCTTGATTAGGCCAAACAAAGTCAATTTCAAGTTTCTCAGGCCAATAAATTTGAAAACCATGCGTGCACATACAGTAATGCTCTAAGTAATCGACTCCTTAACCACAGCAGAATTATGGGTAATTTCTCAGGATTTAGTCGGAAATATGGCTTGTTGAATTATGGGTAATTTTTCAGGATTTAGTCGGAAATATGGCAACAAGCCATATTTCCGACTAAATCCTGAAAAATTACCCATAATTCTGCTGCGGTTAAGGAGTCAATTACTTAGAGCATTACTGTATTTGGGCCACACACCGATGAAGCATTCCACATCAGCTGGCCCTGGTTCTAATTTCAGTTGCCCATGGCTATTATTTATCGAATAGATGTCCATAAAAGTAAAAAATTATTTGATAGATTGTGTGATTTATTTCATCAAAAATTGCCCAATCAAGTATGAACGAAGCAAATGTTTACTGAATAATGCTCGACTGTCCAGAAAAGGTAAATTGCGTTATCTTCACATGAAACTATTTAAAAACTTCACGAACTGCTTTCTCTTGGTCTTAACCATAAAAATCATGTTTTGCCATAAACATTTCAGAGCAAATGCAGCCGATCTCAAATTTACAGAAAAATATAAGAAACAAAATGATGTATTTTCAGTGCTATATCGATGAATTTCTTTAGGAAATTATGTTTTGAGATACCTGTTACCAAATTATGTATGCATAATTTTGGGGTTCAAATGAGCATTGTCTGTTCAATATCAGACATTTTGTTCATATACTTGCCTAGAAACGAGTGCAAATCTCGAAGTTCTCAAATCTAAAAAATCTTTCATTTTTGTTAACTGTGGGCAATCATGAACTGGGGTGTCTTTGGAAAATTTACCGATCAGATGATGTATTTCTCTCATCACAAAATATTTCATTAAAATAATGATACTAGGCACAAAAAACCACATGGAAAATTATTTTCTTTTCAAGAATCAATATTTTGGGTTGGTCGGATCTGTGATCCAAGTTGAAAAGATTTTATTTACCAACCCTATAATTCTCGCAGGAATTCTTCTAGTGGAAATAATGATATTTTTCTTAAAGGTTTTTAAAGTTTGAGCATACTTACTTGTACTTCATAACATGGATATTCCATAGTTTCATTAGCTCCTTTTCACCTTCATTCACATCAGAAAAATCATCTATCATCTGTAAGAATATGAACAATCTTGAAGTTATCATCCGGAAACGAAATTAAGGGCAAATTCCAACAACAAGGGCCATAACTCTGGTGAAAACTGGTGGCGGAATCCAAATTTGAACTTGACCTGCATTTTGGGATCGTAAACTCACATAGCAAATTCAGTTCAGACTTACTAAAGTTATCATCCGGAAAAAACAAAATATATGGACCGACCAATAACATAATGATAATAATAACGGGCATAAAAAAGTGGTATAACTCCGTCTAAAATCATTGGACAATGACCAATATGGAACTTGGCCTGTGCGTTCACAAATGAGAACCACGTACCAAATATAAAGAAATTCTGTTGAATATTGCTCAAGTTAATATCATCCGGACAACCCAAAAATGTAAATTTCTAAGTAAAATGAAAGTGTCAATAACACTGTAGCTCAAATTGGAACTGGTATCATGCCATATATTACAGTCCTTAGAGCGATAGGGAACTTGGACAGTTTATATGCTGAAGTAACTAGAGGTTACCCTGATTATGCATAATCAGTTTTGGATTAATCCGATGAAAAAGTTTGACTGTAGGGAGTGCCAAAGGATGCAGTAATACTAATAGAACAAGAGGCCGATCACGATCGGCATATGTTTAACCCATACCTTGGCAATAGTGATTAGCTATTATTATAAATTTTATAAATCCTTACATCAACCTTTTCATGAGTGCTAAAGTTTCAACAATTCACACTTAATATAGTGATCATGTGAAAAATATTTAGTTATCACATTGTGTCAACAGGATTGGCGGAGGATGTTAATATTTTTAAGCAAATAAACCAAATGACCCTCACTATGCAGGTTAGGGTTGTGTTCTCGTCAACTATGCCAAGAACTACATGTATAAACATAATCAATGGAAATATTTGAGTTATCAAATCGGATAGAATAGGGTTAATCTTACCCAAACTAATGAATTGATAAACACAAAATAGTCTATAAAAAGCATGTCATTGGATTTAGAAACCCATACAATAAGTCAGTCTCAAGAATACCAGCACCAATAATATGCAAATTGGAGCCCAAATGCAATTGAGGGAATTTCAAAAAAAGACATTTCCTCTAATGATGAATATACAATTGGTGATTTATTGAAACCCTTACTGAACCTGGATCAAAGTGAAAGGGATAATATTATAGCTGTCTATCTCATAATATGTGTCTATGGAATGGTTTAATTTTAATCCCAAATCCATGCAAATCAAAAGTGGATCACCATCAACCTGGACATAATATAGGAGAATGATCAAATGAAAAGCATCAAAACCATATGATGTATGGAGAGGGTTAATCATTTGCAATGACATCATATCATGGAACTGAGGAATGTGTGGATTCATTTTTGTCTAAGATAAGACAACAGTGTATGTAAACAACAATGTCTGTAAAACATCCCTACAAAGTAACAATGGACTATTCCAATTTAATATTTTAGAATAGGTGTCCTATAGTGTGTACATAAACTTTAGTAATGAACCTGTTTCAGCAAAGGGGTTAACTTAATATTGCACAGAAAACAGAACTCCACCAGATATCCATCAATCAATTTGACATTATGATAAACAAATCCTGCCAGCCAGCAGTACCACTATCAGGCTTTATAGCATGTCCATAGTGATAATTAACTCATTTCAATAACACACATCGTCTGTGAGATATGTTCTCTTAAAATTCCCAGCAGTAATTACTTGAATTATAAAGGGTCATAACTCTGTTAAAATATATCGGATCAAACCCATATTCGAACTCGATCTGTATTTAGGGGTGATAAATTCATATACAAAATTTGGTGTTGATCAGATGAAAAATGTTTTGAGTCATAGCAGCTTGGGTGAATTCTAAGTAAACATAAGAGTGAAAAGGGTTAATTAAACGATACCAAAAACCATACAGACGAAGAACGTGCTAAGAAAAACCTAGGTAAGAAATATGAGGCAGATCAGAAGAAATATGTTCAACTTATTGCATTGGATAGCATGTGTGTAAAGGGTTAATTATTTTCTAAACCGATCAACCAATCAATACCAAAAACTATACAAATGAGGGGTGTGTCATCATAAACCTACATATCAAATATGAACACAATTGGACAAAATATACTTCGGTTATAGCATCGGATCTTTCTTTTTTAAATTTTATTTTCGAAAAAAGGGTCATAACTCCTTTAAAATAAATCGGATCAAACCCATATTCGAACTCGATCTGTATTTTGGGCTCTGAAACTCGCATACCAAATTTGGTTCCGATCAGATAAAAATTGTTTGAGTTATGACAGCATGCGTGAATTCGAAGTCGAAAAAGGGCCATAACTCCGTAAAAACTCGGATCCAATCCATATTCGAACTCGATCTGTATTTGGTGCTGATAAATTCATATACAAAATTTGGTTCCGATCGGATAGAAAATATTTGAGTTATCGCACCATGCGTAAAGTGTCTACGGACAGACAGACAGACGGACGGACGGCTCGACGGATGGACGGACGGACGCACGACGAGTGGTCAATCCGTACGTCGACATTATGTTTACCATACTATGGTATGGGTAAACATAAAAAGTAATATCTGAGATGGCTCCCATCTAGAGGTCACCCCGAAGATCCATATGAAGTTTGGTGATGATCGGATGAGGCAGGTGGCCTGTAGCATGTGCCCAAGGATTTAGTCATACAATGTGAAAAATCCAAGATAGCCATTAGCGGCCATGTTTTTCAATGAAATACAAAAAAATTTCATGGCTCCCATCTGGTGGTCATCCAAAAGATTCATATAAAGTTTGGTGACAAAATCGTTCAAATTTGATGGCTCCCACCTAGAGGTCACCCAAAATATCCATTTGAAGTTTGGTGACAATCAGATGAGGGATGTAGTCTGTAGGTTGTGGCAAAGGATTTAGTCATGCAAAGAGTAAAATACAAGATGGCTGCCAATGGCCATGTTTTTGCATTCAAAATTGTTCAAATTTGATAGCTCCTATCTAGAGCTAATCCAAAACATGCCTGTAAATTTTCAAAACAATTCTCCAATAAATGCGGGATGTGATGGATTCAAATTTGAAATCCAAGATAGCTGCTGGCGGCCATGTTTTTGAACGAATTATTTAAAAAAACAACGGCCCCCATCTAGAGGTCGCCCCGAAGATCCCTACGAAGTTTGGTGATTATTGGACGAGGCAGGTGGCCTGTGGGGTGTGCCAAAGGATTTAGTCATACAAAGAGTATAATCCAAGATAGCTGATGGCGGCCATGTTTTTCAATGAAATACGGAAAAATTTAATGGCTCCCATCTAGAGGTCACCCAAAAGATCCATATGAAGTTTGGTGACAATCGGATGAGGGGAAGTGGTACCATAATCAGGCCCGAATAGACATCCACGAAAACGATTGCGTACTTGAAACCGTCCTTGGCTATCGGATCGATCGGTCCAGCTAAGTCGCAATGCACAAGTTCAAGTACAGATGTTGCGCGTCGATCGGGTTCTCTATTTCTGTACTGCGACATTTTTCCTTGCGCACAAATTCCGCATTCAAAGTTCTCAACATCAGTTATCTTCATACCAGCAACAACATTGTTCATCTTCATAATGTCGCCAATATTACAATGTCCCAAGATTCCATGCCACTCCTTCAGAGTACGCGTCGTAGTGGTATGAGAGGAATTACTGTTGAGAAAATACAGACGTCCATTTTTCTCAATGTTGAATTTCACACCGGTTGGAGTAACGAGTTGAGCTGAGTCCGGCTTGAATTCCACGGCTGCTCCTTTTTCTGTTGCTGACTGTACTGAGAAAATGTCCTGTTTAAACGAAGGTATGCATAGTGCATTTTCGAGTTTTGCACTTTGCGCATTTCCGTCGACATCAGTCAGAGTTATTTGAGCGACTCCTTTTCCAACGGCAATATTGTTCGTTCGACTCCCATCTGCGAACTCTATGAAGTGTTTTTCGGGATTGAACGAATCTTCGAGTTCAACGAATTTCGACATATCGGTTATTATATGTGTCGTAGCGCCGCAATCGACCAAAATAACCGATTTTAGATGGTCTTTAGGCCTACAGTCATTTACGTCGACACCGAATGTTCGTTCTGTAAATCGACGACGTTTTTCACGGAATCTTTTGCTCCTGCCTTCCTTCTGCAAAAACGTGTGTTGCCGATTTGCAGAATGCACACCATCGAGAATTCTTCTTTTCCGTGTCTTCCTGGTGAGGGCACTGAGGATCAATTGACTTGTGACCCTTTTGTCCGCACGCGTAACATGTTATTGGCCGTTGATTGGTAGCTCCAGCACTCGGTTTCGTCAAGGTTTCTCTCCGAGGTTTTGAAAACATTACATTGTCATCGTTTTCGTAACATTTTGTCGTTTCCTCAAAACTTCTAAGGGACACTTTGAATTCACTGAATTTTATCGCCTTTTTATCTTGCGTAACAACAGTCATGAAAGGCTTAAATTCGGTTAGTAAACCTTTCAGCACCATTGCCACCAGCAGACTGTCGCTGATGACTTCCCTGGCCGTCTTCAGCTGTGCAGCGGCGGTTTCAGCCCGAACGATGTAGTCGGTGACATTCTCATCAGCCGTTTTTTGAAGACTGGTCAGTCCGGTGTACAGAGAAATTATTCTCGGCTTACTGGACGATACGTAGTGTTCCCGGAGTATCGCTAGTGCTGCTCTTCCATTATCTTCGCATCCCGAATAATCAGAGACAGGCTGCGGTCATCAAGGCATTGCACAAGTTCAGCAAAAGCCTCGGCATTTTTGGACTGGTCAATTGCGCCGGCAGCCACACCGCCATCTTCCGCTGGCAAAATCGTGTCATGCAACTTTTGAAGACGCATAAAACCCATGAACTTGACTTCCCAAAGCTCGTACTTGGCTTCATCCCCATCGAAGCATAGCCTGGCATGCCTGGGCCCATAACCTGTTGACATTCCGATGAGGGTAATTGATATTATCTCAATAATATCGGAGACAAATTAAAACAATATTCTTCTTTCTTTCAAGATCTATTTTAAGTAACTTCCGGTTTACATTATTTACAACAAGTACACATCTGAAGCATGATAGAAAACAAAGCCACTAAAATAAAGTTTACATAATATTAGTGCAACAGTCTGTAGGGTGTGGCAAAGGATTTAGTCATGCAAAGAATAAAATACAAGATGGCTGCCATGTTTATCAAAAATCATTCAAATTTGATATCTCCTATGTAGAGGTGATCCAAAACATGCCTATAAAATTTTCAAAGCAATTCTCCAATAAATGAGGGCTGCAGCGATGGATTCAAATTAAAAATACAAGATGGCTAAATTTTTGAAAAAATTGATGGCTCCCATCTAGAGGTCACCTTGAAGATCCATATGAAGTTTCGTGATGATCGGTTGAGAGATGTGACCTGTAGGGTGTGCTAATGGAAATTGTTGATGGATGCACAGACGCAGATGACCGGCGGACATGACAATAGCTCAAACATGACTTCGTCAAGTTGAGCTAAAAAGGAGCATAATTCATCAGGCCGTGACCACAATCGAACTTGACCTCAATAATGTGATGATTATTCCTCATACCAAGTTTTGTTTTGATCAGATAATTTGAACTGGAGTTAACATTCCGGAATGTTACTGATACAGGTGATTACAATAATCTTCCAAAAATTTGGGGTACAATAAGTAGATAATAGAAGGAGTCCTATTAATTGGAGGGAAATGTTCAGAAAATAAGTTCAACAAGCGACTTATGGTCATTTGTTTAACTTATTTTCTGAACATTTTGTAAGGGATAACAACTACCCATCAATGACTAACTAGAGGTGTGACTTTCCCAATGGGACCAATGATACCCCCCGTGTTTTAAAACACTACGATGTTTCAATGTCAGTAAACATTAAGTTAAAATAATAAAATGACAGATTCGCATTGCAGGTGCCCAGCCCTAACCACTAACCCTAATCCTAAACCTATTGACCGAAAATGTAGGAATAAAAGCTCGGACAAAATTATACATGTATTATACATGTATACATTATACAAGTCGAAAAAGGGGGATAACTCCACCAAAAAAATTCGGACAGACATCATAATCGCAGGTGGACAGGTTCCCATGGTACTAAATATATGTGCCAAGTTTTTAAAAATTGACCTAAAAATATAGATATGAGAAATCATCTTCGTAACACATGTTTCATTCACCTGAACAGTTTTGTCTGAAATCCATGGTGGGAAGTTATCACTGTCGCTGTCATAATCAATCTCCTGTGGTCTGATTGGCTGGTTAATTTCTGTGTGGTAATATAGCCTGAAATTAAAGACAATGATTACAGCTGTTGTGCATTTGAAGTTCTCACAATTTCTTAATATAATTATTTAACATGGGCCACATCAATAGATAATACCATAATATTTGGTAAATGTTGATACTATATGTTTCCTCTAGGGTAACCTAAACACATTGTATCATCAATTGACCAAAAGCCAAAAACATGCACACCGAAAATTATTGCCAACTATAGAAGCCAGATTACTATAATCCCCTCAGGCCCTCACATGGAACAAAACACTATCATGTAGAATTATTTTACCTGTTAACAGTGACTACGTTTTGAGTTAATTGGACTATAGAGTTATGCACTGTTCAAATCTAGTGCCGAGTTGTGACCTTTGAGCAAGGTTATTCGTACTGTGACTGATCTGCACCACTCATGCGTTAAAGATACGGGCGGCGTTGGCGGTGGGTATGCTGTTAAAATATTCACCTCTGTCAAAAATCGCCATAAACAGAAAGAATAGTCAAATATAGACAGACTTTGTTCTTATACCAATCAGAAACCAATCAGAAATATGGCATAAACAGTATGTTATCGTCAAATGTTTTTCCTTTGTTATGTAAACAAAAGCAAAAAACATAAAGAGCATTATTTGTTACGGTTTTCCTGAAATGGAAATAATAAATAATGTTTATATCATTTGTGTGTGATTAACCAATAGAATTGCGCTGTGTTATGTAAACAGAAGCAAAACTTCTGTAACACGAGCAGGCTCTTGTTTACATACACCATCATATGTCTTGACGACAATATACTATTTACGTGCTGATTATGTTTAGCATATGAACAAAACTATATATATTTTAATATTCCTTCTGTTGATGGCGATTTGAACAAATATGAATATTTCTGCAATGAATACCGCCCGTGCCTTTAACCTTTTCTATACTAAATGAATTCTCCCGTTCACTTCCCAGTATAACAGTATACATTGAATGGTATAATATTCATTTGGAGGGATGTTCCAGAAATATAGGCACACAACACACAGATGACAGATAATACAAGAGCAGAAGGATTCCTATTTTTTGTACATGTTGTTTGTTAAACTTATTTCCTAAAGTAACTACACGTCAATGAGCATTTAGTATAGAAAGTAGGGCTTGAGATCTGACAAGAATCAGAATCTTGATTTTCATTTTGATTCTCGTTAAAGCAGCTGATACCCTGTAGAAAGCTACAAATTGATTCTCGCAAATTTTGAAGGATTTTAAGGCCTGAAAAGGGCGGTCTAATAAAATTAGACTGTGTTTCATTTCAATCAACTTACGGTCTTACAGTCTAAGGAGTCTCATGGTTAAAATTATTCCAAACGAGAAATCTAGCCAATACGCAAAGAGCGATGGCTTGCTAGACCAATGAATGCTTCCTACAAATCCAATTAATATTCACTTACTCATACAAGCCGCACCCACGGCATTTGACTGCAATCTCATGAAGATATCGTATAAACTACACGTTAGCGTCGCATATCTTAACTGTCCAAACATATGTTCAAAATCAAAACTAACGTATATTTATTCATAATTGGGGAATGATCAGAAAGAACACGTATACATAATATAATTGTATTTGCAAAGATATTCAAAAAACTAGTATTTTCTCCTAACCTGTGGATATTAACGTGCCAAATAGGGATCATTACAACTTCGTAGTAAATTCCAAACATGTATTCTAAATAAGGAGATGATGCAACATGACCGCGGTACAGCTCAATAAGATTTATTGTAGGGTGATTATCGCTATGTTTTCATTACATTGTTCTTTATAGTATAGCATTTGAATGGCGAAACTTGCATTCTGCATGTAGAGTAGAGATGGGCGGTACTCGGTATTTACCGTGCGATATCGCTATCAGCGTAATACCGATTTACCGTACCGAATCAAAACTAAAAATACCGTATTTTCGGTAATGAAATTATTCATGTGTTGCCAACGTATGTGCGTCACCTTGTCACCGCGGCCGTGACATGCATGAATTGTATGACCGGTCAACCGTAAGCAACGAGAATCGGATAATTATGATAACTCGGTGTAACAAGTCGGTACTACATGTATTAGTCTATAATTGCAACATTGTTACATCAAGGGCACAGCTGCCCGACGGCATCTTTGATCTTTACGACATATTAAAGACAATGTGACTAACATCATGACGTATGACTACTCATAGCTGGAGCGTTATGTGTCAATTTCGGTATCCGTCCAAATGGAAAATGCGTGGGCAACTCGGTATCTGTGTCCCAAGTTGGATCGAAGCATGTGGAATCGAAGCACGTGTTATGGGGGGTCCCCGTGCACAACAAATTGAAAACCCCACAGGTTACTTTATAATTAGACGGTGATGCAATAGCGATTGATATACGCATTGCAGAATTTTGATACAACCTGATCTTGTCAATTGCAAATAGCACATCTTCTTGGAAAGTTGTGCACAAAAATGTCAGTATAAATATGTTTATATCCTACTATAAATTACTTTATTAAACATATATATACTTACCGGTTTATTATACATATGTGCCTATATCTGACAAAAAAAGATCGCGTGATAACTTTAAATTAACACTTGGGCACCACGTGCAACCAGCAGCTTGCCTGCTACAAATAAGAGGGACTCTTAAATTGTATACATGAATGGTATATCACGCTGCAAGGAGGAGAATATGAACCACCCGCGGGTTTGGGCATCTGCAGTTCGGAAATTGTCATGGCCGGTTTGCCTATTTTCATGACATCGCGCGAACGTTCATAAATTTGTGAATTGTGATCACTGATTACTTCTCACAATTCTATTCACTCATGGAAATGTTACGAAAATCAAATTGACACGAAAAAATATTGTAGTCATGCTCTTATTCTTTTCAAATCAGTGTGACGACATGCGTGTAAATCATCAAAGAGATGTGTGAATATTACTTAATTGCTTAGGTCATTTTGTTGCCTAATTTAGGTATTGTCACGAATGTAGTAAATCCGTGGACCGTGGTCATATATACATGTATATTGTTCAGCTAAAAACTTGAATTACAATAATTTACCGGGAATATCTGCTTTGGTCTTATAATTTAATAGCAATACCGATTACCGTACCGATACCGAGGTAAATCGACGAAAATTTACCGATACCGATACCGAGATTGAAATTTCAATACCGCCCATCTCTAATGTAGAGTGAAGCAATTAACCTTGAGAGCATTTTATTGCACGGAAATTGGTTAGAGGAAGAGTGACTACTCTTAAATGTTTACATGACCGCAGGCGCACGTGTAGATCTGTGTGTGTTTTGCAATGATAAACACAGCCTTTTGAATATTAATGAGTTTTCACAAAAAAAGGAATTCCCCCTTCATCTCTGAAATCAGATAGAATCCCGGTGTCCTCAGACGTAGATGAAAGTAATGAGATGGAGTCTGGATATATATCAGACTGTGAAAAGGGTAAAGGGAGTAATCAGTTCGGGTGTCGATAGATCTTGTCAGCATGCTAACCTTGATATGCGCACAAATTTGTTGCATCTTCATTGGAGGATGGGAGTGACAATGGTGTCACGTGCCCTATGACGGAGGTAATAATTGATGCGTAGTGCATTTAAACTAATAAACTGTATAATAAATGTAGAAATGGGTAGATTATTATTTCTGCACTCCACCCATCAAATCTGAAAGGAAACGCTTCATTTATTTGGAAACGGGACGCACCTATTAAGTGGTAGCAGCATTTGTGTCCCAATACCAATGACAATCGTATACATATTCATTATACTTAACAATATATGTTCACACTAAATTATATATGGAGGCTCACTTGTTGTGTCCCTGTATGAACTGTCTAGTTATCTGGTTTTCATTTTCTGGCTCCTGGAATTCATTGATTGAAGCTTTTGGGATTCTTGGTCTGTAAAATATAATAACTGAATTAATTATTGTTTGATGGGGCCGTTATGTGAAGTGATTGTTTTTGGGTGGGTCAGTAGACAATTCCGCTTCTAATGATGTGTAATATATATATGTTGCTTATCGTTGAGTGTCTTTGAGGTGCGAGACTATAAAAACCAATTCTCTGACTCAGTGAGCAGACATCAAGTTGAACAAGTAGAAAAACAACCGGTCGGCATCAGACCTGTGCTCATAACATGATTTTTTCTGAACCAAATTTTACATGGGATACATAAAATTGAGTAATAAAATATCTTTCTACCAATATATGAGGCATTTATGTAACAAATATTATTTTTTTGTATTATGAAGTTTCTGGGCATTAATAATGTTAAAATTTCACAGCTGGATACCTTTCTATTCAATTCTATATGATTAAGTATTACTGGGGGTGGGGGTATATTTTTGTGCTGGGGACCTATGCTATATTATACAGGTTTAGGTATGTCGGCCATGCGCACACCAACTGTCTCTCGTCAGACCATACTAAGCAAAGAGTACACCTGGATAGACTGAGGAGATAAAAGTTCTCTTTCTGAGACAGTAAAGGAAAGTTAGCCAATAACTTGGGAAAGCTAGTAACTTTAGACCTGCTAATAAGATCCATAGCCTCATTAAAACAAAGACTTGCTGAGTATCACTTACCTATAAACAAGTACATAAGTAACAGGTGTGCGATGCACTGGACCCTTTCTGCTGAATGCGTAACCAACATTAGAATTGAGGTCATGAGGGTTGCCGACATAAGATCCATCATATCGCTCATTGATGGACACATCGATGCGGGCTCCCTTTGGTTGAGGCTGCAAGAAAATAACAGTTTTGTGTCACGCTATAGAATAGGAGTCAGTCTGTTAAGGAGTGTTTAGACTTGTCCATTGCATTGGATCCATTGTGCGTTGATGCGCTACATTGAAATTGGGGAATAGGCAATAACAAGGCATTTAGACGGCTGCAATGCATCCGTTGCATTGTATCCGCTAACACACTCAATGGAGAGATTCTATTTTCACTGCAACGCAAGCCCCAACCCATACCTTATAATGGTATGGAAGATCATGCGTCATTATATCATATAGTGGTTCTTGTTTTCAATTGATCAAAGATGGCAGCTTAGTGGGAGAAGCAAAGGAAATTCGATTTGTATTTATGAAAATAAAGATTTGTCAGGTTTGGCATTTTCGTGAAATTCATTTATAACAGATAGATTAATTTGAAATGTCGCACATATTCCAATATCGATGCCAATGAGCTATAATCAGAAGCTCTGCGTTATAATGAAACAGATATGTATAATCGGTTCATCGGATCCAATTTAATGCAACAAAGTTGTTAGACATAACCCAGATATGCAACAGTAGTTTATTGTTTGCACCAGTGATTCATTCATATCAATAAAGTTGACAGTCTGTTGTGTTCACTGATGGTCTAACCAAAGCTTTTTGGGGATGGGGGGAGGCTATTTGTGTATCGGTCCGCTCCAAGATTTATTTGACGTGAATTTTTAATTCCAATATGTTACTTTTTGACATTTTTGTCATCTCATCTGGTATAAACTAGAGGTGCCACGATTATTGATTTTGATAATCGATAATCGGCAGTCAATAATCGATTATAATCGATTAATCGCACCTAATATCAATAACAGTGGAAGTATTCCGTAATATGGCCTATTGGCTGGGTGTTGGTTAAAAACTCGGCTGATGTAATTTTTACGTTAATAATTTCTCGGCGATGTCAAGGTTATAATAATTGTGAGTTCATTAGAACGAACATAGCCATTAATTTCAGTGTTATGAATAGCCAAACATACAAACAATATAAAAATAGGAATGCATGACGGACCGCCGGCGGTTCCTAAAAAAAAAAGGAATCTAATGTTACAGAAACTATAAGTTTCAGCAAACTTCCAGAGTGTGGATAACAATCACAAAGTTGTCCCCAACCCAGACATTTCAGGACTCAGAACAAGTTAAGTAATTGTGATAGTGAGTTTCATTCAGCAGCCACCACACTATAAGTGATAGCCTGTACTAGTAACATCTAAGTATACTCATGTTGTCAGAATCTCTCTGATGCACGATCAAAGGTTGTTAATCCTTCGGTTGTAGATTAAACTGTGTAAAACAAACACAG
Source organism: Siphonodentalium dalli (assembly GCA_032622095.1). Classification (NCBI taxonomy): domain Eukaryota; kingdom Metazoa; phylum Mollusca; class Scaphopoda; order Gadilida; family Siphonodentaliidae; genus Siphonodentalium; species Siphonodentalium dalli. Next base: position 158,460,728 of record CP136065.1, on the reverse strand, counting down.
TATTCAATAATACCCGGCACTTTCCGACGTCAGAAATAAATAACGGAGATTAATCGATGATGGAAATGGTAATCGATTATAGATTTTATCAACGGTTCATCGATTATACGATTAATCGTGGCACCCCTAGGTATAACAGGCATGCACATTCAGATAATTGTTACATTTTCAGTTGTAAAGACCATGTCACTCTTAATAAGATTCATCACTACATCAATGAAGATTCGGTCTAATCTGTTTGATTACCCAGAATTAAATCCGGCTATGCCCAACTCAGTCTGAGTGAACCCATATTAACCCTTTGTATATAGTAAATGGATTCCCCCACTCTGTTATAAAAGTATACAGTGGAATGATCTATTATTCATCCAGATGGATGTGCAGGAAAAATAAGCAGATGACATAATAAAAGTGCAGAAGGAGTCCTATTAATTAGAGTGAATTGTTCAGACAATAAGTTCAACAAATGACATGAACTGCTATGAATTTGCGAGTCTGAAACATTCCGATATTATCTGATATCATTCATAATACCACTGCAATTTAGAGCTGTCCCCATATGGAATGTCACCGCTCACACTGATATAATACTTTTTGAAATAAACGGAATTCTCTATTTGTTCCAGACTATCAAATGTGTAGCTGCTTAATGGCCTTCACTCAATGGCCTTGACTGTACATGTGTCAAACTTTAAGCATTGACTGTAATGACAGGCTATAATAATATAGTGCGATGGGAAAAATCCCCAGCAATGAGACAATTATATTCTCTTTTATAAACAAGGCCTATGCAACAATTTTCATGGTTTTCTATAGTTAAAATCATCAAGAGGTTGCGCCGGCGGTGCTGGCATACCCCCACAGTGGCAAATTCAAACATGGCAGGTAGGAACCCAAATGCAATTCTCTCATTTGATAAGATTAGTCATTCAAATAATGGTTACCGGTAAAAAACATCAGCAAAAGCCTGACGGACAAATATCGTGAAAACATTGACAAACTAACGGCCATAACTCAGGCAAAAAATGCAAACAACGTCATTAGGCACTCTTTTGAAAGTAGTCGTGATGGCAAACCTATATACCAAATTTAATTAAGATATGAAAACCCATGGCTGAGATATATGCCGGATGGACAAACGGATGGATGCAGTCAATACAGTATAACCTCCATATTTCTTCGAAAAATATCCATCTGATACACATACGAAATGACTCACGCTCATTCTTGGATAGCTTTGAACTATTTTTCATATCTATTATTTTCTTATAATGATTGAAGTCCAATGCGTGAAGTAGACAGATCTAAATCTGGTTAATAATAGCTTTTGGGGGATTCATATTGATTGATCTATGAACTTACCACATGCATGAAGTCGAACCTGGCGTGTGCTAGCCTGAGATGTTTGAGCAAGCTATATAGCTGTTGACAATTAAGTGAGCACCATGGACATCGGAGGTCATACCGTGCTTCGGTGAGCTGCCTTGTATTGTTGTTGTATAAAAATTGGTAATATATTCTAATTGGCTTCTTAGGACTGATATGATTGCTTTCCTTCGTTCGCTTAGGACTGTCAGGAAATATACCTGCAGATACAAATAAAATACATGTGTGAGGATTGTAATGAGGGTATGTTCTATATACAGGGGCTTGTATTACTACACTTTTGGCATCCAAGTACACACCAAGGTATACCATATACACAAGGATTGTACAATTTGGGGCTTGTATTACTACACTTCTGGCATCCCTACATACCAGCTATAAAGTTCACCCCCAGTAAACATCAAGGTATACCATATACACAAGGTTTGTACAATTTTATCTTATTATCGCCTCCAATAAATTATAAAGGTGTTAAATTTAGTCAATTCACTTGAACAATGATGTAAAAAATGTCACTGATGGATAAGCGATGAAAACATACCCTCAAAAATGTGTCTATTTAAAGAATTTGTTGTTTTTTTTTCAAGTTTAAAAGGATTAGAATCTTATTATGCACTAGTGTTTTGGTTGGAATATAGTTCAAAATGATGAGAAGGGGTGTAATATCAGGACTAAAATATGTATGGTATTTCAGAATATATCCCAGATTACTCCCTCAAAAAATATACACAGTAAAACTCTCTACAAATCTCTACATCTCTATAAATGGTTGTAATCCGAATGGGATTTTGAGACTGTAAGTGACCGAACACATGGATTTTTATCTCTGGAAACCGACCGTGAATGCAAGTCAGACCAGTGTTTTCATACCATTGTCTTTCGTAGTGGACTAATCAGTTGTCTTTTGTTCAGATAACTCTTTTATTACATGCTTGTACCCAGAAGTACAGTGTTATTGCTGTTCTATATTTACAAATACGTATGGAACATACGTTCCATACGCATCTTGTTGATGTAAAATGACATACATGACGTTCACCTCAACCATGAAACTGGAACTATAAAATAAAAGCATCATCACACATGACAAAACACACCCTCTATGTGCCTAAATAAACCTTCTAAGCCTGTATTTTTAATGCACGAATTCTAGGACGCAAAGCGTGTAATAAACACTCGTGCTGTCGCGGAAGGATAGAACTCAAGGCGCAAGTGCTCTCGTTCAATCCTTCCGCGACAGCACTCGTGCCGTATCGACAAACCCATTTACACATCGTGTCGTTCTGTGCATATACCCAGATAATAGCAACCAGTGACTGATAGGATATTGTGATGTTAGCATTTCAACTTTCACACCTACATGTAGTTTAGTGAACAATTGAAAATTCAGGGAGATTACATCACTGGCTGTTTTTTTTACATCACATGTACTGGCAAATAAACACTAGTTCTCTCTAGAGGCCAAAGAAAATTTATGTTTGGTTTAGGTTACAAGCCGAAAAAAAATAGGGTTGGTAGGTAGGCCTGAAATTTTATTTTTTTAATTATTTTTTTATTTTGACATATTCTTATTACTTTTCATGCGCGTATTTTACTCTCCAAGATTGATATAAAACTACTTTTTATTATTTTTGTATAAATTTTAATATTGCACCATACTTTTAAGAAATCAACCTATTCTGAGATGCTGAAACGTTTTTTTTTGTGTTTTATGAAATTTTTTGAGAAAAAACCATGAAAAAAACTTTAGTGCAGGGGAAGTGCAGGGGGTTTAAAATAGGGTCGGTAGGGAAACCCAAACCACAAATATTTTTGTTTTGGCCCTATATATATATCCCAGTGGTACATTTTCACCAAAACATTTTAATCCAGAATGATTGATTTCAAAGAAGGAATTTAAGTTTATAAAACGATCAACAGTCTTGTGTATTTCAACAGCCGACCTACAGTAATGCCCTAAATAATCGACTCCTTAACCACAGCACAGCAGAATTATGGGTAGAAAGAGATTAGTGTAAAATGTGGCATCATCAAATCGTTGACAAAAAGACATAATTAAAATTTTGATAAGATCATCATGAAGTCAGTTTTTAAATTGTTTTCTGTTTTATCTATACATTTACATCGTTAGTTTTATATAAATAATATTTACTGTTATGTTGTTTTATAAAGTTGCATCAATTGATAATGGCTTTGTAATTGTGGCTTCATGTTTCATGATGTTGTAATTTTCTACAAACCGAACACACGTCTCTAAACCAAACAGTCAAAAGGGTGTACATTTTTGAGAGGTTTTACTGCATTGTAATTTTTAAAGGGACGGGCGGGGCGGCCTTCGTTGTAGGTTATAATTTATAAATAATATTATCAAATTATGATAATTTCCTCCAGAATATGCTAATAGTATAGCATAATGATGATATGAATGCGATATTATTCACAAAACACGTTTTGTGTCCTGTTATGTCCGATAAAATACAGGTCGACTGTTGCTTAGTTTCTCGCAAAAAGCGCAGTGGATTGTTTAAAAAGAGAGTCAAAATAAAATTTGGTGTGATTTGAATGCGATTGTTGATTGCGCCAATAATTTTATCTTTGCATTCCACAGCACAACAGAACATTTTTATTGGACGATACAGTAGTTCCAAGTGTTTGTCCATAAACAATTGGTTCCGTAACGTTTTTGATGTTTGTTTACATAACCAACGGTACAAACGTGACAATAACATGCAATGTATGCGATATTTGTGATTGGTATAAGAATAATATCTGTCTATTATATAATATTTTTCTGTTTATGGCAATGTTTGTTGATGTGACTATTTTAACACCTATACCAACAGGGAAGACTGCCTGTATCTTTAAAGGGTGTAGACTGACATTTTCTATCTCACCTGAATCATCGGAGGAATGAGAAAGGCCGCTATCATCTGGACTAGGTTCATGTTCGTCCAAGTCTGCCCATGTTATATGACACCATGAGATATCAAATTTCAGGGTGGGACATTGGTTAAATACTTCAAATAAACCAACAGCCTGAAAATTTAAGATGATACAAGTCAATATTGATACAAATTTTGAGCAATTAACCCTTTAATGATGGGAGCTGCGCTGGAGAAACATTAAAGATACTGTGCCAGTGCATTCTCTTATATGTCCTCGCATATGTAAGAAAATGCACTGGCTTACAAGGTCAAGAAAAATATTGTAAGGACAGTGGATAACGATTATTATCCAGGGTTTCCGCTACTACAGCAGGCCGGCCGTCCAGCAGCCTCATTCCCCTCCCCAACCTTGACTTAATATGAGTCACAAAATAGCCACAGACCAAGCTCAGTCCGCTTTTTACACAGGTCGAGCGATCACCGACACTGATGATTAACAGATTGCAAAGAACCCTACACTTGGTGTCTGAAGAAGACATGATCAGTAGCGCGGACCACGTGCACAGTTGTAGGGCTGCATGGTATTTCGATAATATACCGTTTATTCGATATCATTTTGAATACCGATAGAAACCGAATGGATTTTTGGATTATTTGATATATCGAGAACATCTATTTCCATTTCAAGGTATCGAATAAAGTTTTTGAAAAGAAAAATTGTTGTATCTATCATTGGAGATTAATGTGGCTTGTAACAAAACTCGCAAAAGGAAATAAAATGTTATGGGATAGAATCCGTGTAGAGTTATATAATGGGACATTTAGTTTCGTATTTGTGTACCTAATTAAGTATGCCTTGCGGTTTCATTCACAGCTTGCAACAGTCCATCGCGGCATCGCTATTGCATAGGATCCCGGGAATAAAACAAAGGCGCCCTTGGTCTGCATTCAAAGGCTGGTGTTAACTGACTGTTTTGAAATTACATACGTCGCACCTCATGTGCATATAAGCTCCACACACCGTAGTTTGGCTTAAATCAACACAATACAAGAAAACCAATGTCAGAAATGGTAACGCGCTCAAGATCATATAGTATATACCCATGATAGTAATTATAGAATATAAAATATATTGGTTTCACGAATGACCAACTCATAATTCCGTTAAAACTAATCCCTCAAATTATTAAATAACTATATATATCACTGAAGGTTTCTCATGCATCTCACCAAAATTCCCAACTACACCTTTTCCGGGCTCGGCCTCCGCGTCGCAGTTCGACTTTTAATCCGTCCCAAAAATTCCCATTTCTATAAATAAAACGCCCATGTATACCAAGAATCAGCGAAACATTATACATGCGGAGCGTGAAACAATGGCGACTTTGAGTATGATAGCACTACATGGGAGTGACAACGAAACAAAATTGAGTCAAGCTAATGGGTTCGCTATAATACTTTGTGAAAACATAATTAACACTGGTATATAATTATGTAGTTGATGTCCATGTTAATTAAATAAAAGTATACAGTAAATATTAATGTGTTGTTGAATTCTTTCAAAATACTAAACTATGTCCTATTTGGTGATTCGATAGCAACGTTCAGTTTTCATTCGTAGCTACAAAGGATAACTCTACGTTGAGAAAATACTCAGATATTCTGCCTTGGATGTTTTATTCGGTATTTAGTCATACCGCGATATCTTAAAATATGAAAGTGTCAATGACACTGTAGCTCAACTTGGAAAGGGAATAATTTAATGTATTACACTCAATGGAGCGATTAGGAATGCAGAAAGTTGAAATGTCTAAGTAATACTAGATTATCAACATGAAGAGATATATATATAAAAGTAAAATCCAAGATGGTTGCTGGCGGCTATGTTTTCCAATAAAATTCAAAAACATTTGATAGCTTCCATCTAGTAAGATCAATATCAAGATTAATATGAAGTCTGGAGATGATCGGATGAGGGAAGTGGACTGTAGGGTGTGCCAAAGGATTTAGTCATGCAAAGAGTAAAATCCAAGATGGCTGACAGTGGACACGTTTTAAGGCCAAATGACCCTAAAATGACTCGCTTCCTATCTACATCCCAATGTCAAGTTGTCAACAGCCATGACAAATTTCATGATGATCCGACATCCATGACAAATTTAATGATGATCTGACCAAAGGTAGCCTGTGTGAATGGATTTAGTCATGCAAAGAGTAAACTCCAAGATGGCTGCCAGTGGCCATGTTTTCTGGACGAACGACCCCAAAATTACTCGTTCTTATCTACATGTCAATATTAACATCCATGACAAATTTCATAATGATCAGACGAACAGTACCACTGTAGCCCGTGCTAATGGATTGAATTTTGAAATCCAAGATGGCTGCTGGCAGCCATGATTTTTGTCCGAATGACCCCAAAATGACTCGTTCCAATCTACATTCCAATTTCAACAGCCATCAAATTTCATGATGATCAGACTAAAGGTACGACCTGTAGCCCTGCTAAAGGATTTAGTCATACAAAGAGTAAAATCCAAGATGGCTGCTGGCGGCCATGTTTTTTGGTCGAATGACCCCAAAATGACTCGTTTCCATCTACATGTCATTGTTAACATCCATGTCAAATTTAATGATGATCAGACGAACAGTACGACCTATAGCCCGTGCTAATGGATTGAATTTTGAAATCAAAGATGGCCACTGGCAGCCATGTTTTTTGTCCGAATGACCCCAAAATGACTCGTTCCCATCTACATGTCATTGTTAACAACCATGACAAATTTTAGGATGATTCGACCAAAGCTACGACCTGTAGCCCGTGCCAAATGATTTAGTCAAGCAAAGAGTAAAATCCAAGATGGTTGCCGGTGGCCTTGTTTTTTGGCCGAATGACCCCTAAATTACTCGTTCTCATCCACATGTCAATATTAACATTCGTGACAAATTTAATAATGATCAGACAAACAGTACGACCTGTAGCCCGTGCTAATGGATTGAATTTTGAAATCCAAGATGGCCACTGGCAACCATGTTTTTTGTCCAAATGACCCCAAAATGACTCATTTCCATCTACATTCCAATTTCAACAGCCATGACAAATTTCATGATGATCAGACTAAAGGTACGACCTGTGCTAAAGGATTTAGTCATACAAAGAGTAAAATCCAAGATGGCTGCTGGCGGCCATGTTTTTTGGTCGAATGACCCCAAAATGACTCGTTTCCATCTACATGTCATTGTTAACATCCATGTCAAATTTAATGATGATCAGACGAACAGTACGACCTATAGCCCGTGCTAATGGATTGAATTTTGAAATCAAAGATGGCCACTGGCAGCCATGTTTTTTGTCCGAATGACCCCAAAATGACTCGTTCCCATCTACATGTCATTGTTAACAACCATGACAAATTTTAGGATGATTCGACCAAAGCTACGACCTGTAGCCCGTGCCAAATGATTTAGTCAAGCAAAGAGTAAAATCCAAGATGGTTGCCGGTGGCCTTGTTTTTTGGCCGAATGACCCCTAAATTACTCGTTCTCATCCACATGTCAATATTAACATTCGTGACAAATTTAATAATGATCAGACAAACAGTACGACCTGTAGCCCGTGCTAATGGATTGAATTTTGAAATCCAAGATGGCCACTGGCAGCCATGTTTTTTGTCCAAATGACCCCAAAATGACTCATTCCCATCTACATTCCAATTTCAACAGCCATGACAAATTTCATGATGATCAGACTAAAGGTACGACCTGTGCTAAAGGATTTAGTCATACAAAGAGTAAAATCCAAGATGACTGCTGGCGGCCATGTTTTTTGGCCGAATGATCCCAAAATTACTCGTTCCCATCTACATGTCAATATTAACATCCATGACAAATTTCATGATGATCAGACGAACAGTACGACCTGTAGCCCGTGCTAATAGATTGAATTTGGAAATCCAAAATGGCCACTGGCAGCCATGTTTTTTTCTTCGAATGACCCCAAAATGAATCGTTCCGGTCTAAATGTTGATGTCAACAGCTATGACAAATTTCATAATGATCCGACCAAAGGTACGACCTGTAGCCTGTATTGTTGACGAATCACACACACACGGTCGCCGGACGACAAAGCCATGGCAATAGCTCAAACTTTACAAAGTAAAGTTGAGCTAATAATGTATTCGATATATTTTTTTCATTACCGTGCAGCCCTACACAGTTGTCTACATCATCCTCGGTAACGCTTTGTCGGGCGAATGTTTAGTAGTAATCAGCCTCTCGCATTTTAATTTACCATAGATTTCTGTCTTTTAGTCCCAATTTTCTGACCCACTATATCCCCTCAAAAAAAAAAAAATGCGCAATATACATCGGTAAGTCATTAGGGGGGCTGAATTCTGAATTCTCAAAACAAGGCCTGTAGCAAAGAAACGTTTAATTAAAAATAAAACAATTAAAATATTAATAGTTATTATCAGTGTATTTATTCCCTATCCAATGAACACAAAATTATCCATTATATGAATCCGGCATGAGGTCATCTCCGTCTGAGGAATGGCTTTTTATTTTACAACAAATTGTTTTAATCGGTACTGTGAACAAAATACAAAGAAAGCATGCATGCAGAACGTGTGTAGCATGTGACATGAGCTCTGATCATGACGTAACTAACACCTGCTACTGATGGACAGTATGACAATGTGTCTTTTGCCAACCGCGGTAGTCTTTGATGTTGGTTTTTAATAATGCTACTGTTATAAAAGTCATTGTATCTATTGTATGCTGTTGTGCTTACATGCTTTTAGTTCATAACTTGAGATCTAAGAAAGACGATCTGTTTTAATGTGGTTTCTATAGCTTCAATGTTCCTGCTTCTTTTCTCAAGTGCAAGGAAATGGCTACTTTTCAATGATAAACATCCAAATTTTCTCCCGACAGAACACCTGGTATGTGCTTTTCAAATACGGCCACATTCCCCCCAACACCTAGCGGAAACCCTGTATTATCTGTTAGCGATTTCTTCTATATTATATTGTTTACCGTGTAATAAAAGGCTATTCCAATTATTGAAAGGCCATACGGCCACCCTCAAATAAACTCGTACAAACCTTTCCATCCATTACGGTCTCCCAGCTGCCATGTTGGTTGGACGTTTTAATGTTGACATCTCGTAATGCCAGTTCATACACACCGTTAGTGAGCTGACATCGACGATGTTTATCATATATGACTAGTTCTGAGCTGTATGTGATGGTAGCGTTATCAGAGGGATGAGACGGAATTGAGGTTCGGCCATTCTTCTTTCTCTTTAATGGAGGCTCACCTATAGCGAAGTTGATGGTTAGTCTTCACACGTATAATTATCTGGGTAAGATCATAAATGTATGATCATTTACAGATAAGAAATAGCTATCAAGTTAATCAAGTAAAGGTGTATTTTCCCGATTGCTGTCAAACCAATATTTACAATATTTAAAATACGGTTTCAATATGGTTAAAATTTACTAATTATATTATTTATGGTAAAGTCAGAACGTAGATTAATTAAAGGTGCACATAGTGTTTGGAACTCTGATTTTGCAAAGCTTAAATATTACACACCACCGACCACTTTAGCTGTTTAATAAGAGAAATTTAAAGTTCTTCTGAAGACAAAATATTAATTTGTTCTTTATCACCATTGTTGTTGTTACAAAAAGCCCATTTTCGGACAATAATATGTTAAGGTAATATCTAGTATTGTTGCTTCATATTTCTTTTGAGTTGAGAGGTGTATGCAAAAGATTTCCGAACACAATATGTGCCTTTAACTATTTTATAATTACGTGTCACAAGTGAGAAAGTAGGCCTGGGTATGGAAGAGTTATGCTCTCCCACATCCTGGATCGAGAGAATGATGGCGTGTATGCATTTTTTATTCCACACCCATTGACGTGAGGCACATGTATTCAACGGAATCCCAGCCATTGAATACATATTAGTGTATACCTCTAGTGGAATACAAGCCGGAACTATTCTTGTTGATGTTGTCACCAAGAAAGATGACGTACATTACTTCTGGTGATCCCCCCATAATTTCTGGTTATTTGTCAGACTTAAATCACAATAAAGATAGCTATAGTAACAATGGAGGTGAAATTCATGGATTGAACTTATCTGACTGAACGGTGTAGAATAAATACAGAACACAACTTGCATCATAATCTCGAATCTTTTATCGAACTCGTTGCGGACGGCGCAAAGTTATATATCCTTGCACCATCCACAACTTATTCGATAAAAGAGTCTCGATTAAGATGCGCGTTGTGTTCTGTCTATGTCTTTTTTTCTTTTGTTATTCTCTATTCTTAATAAACAAATTAAAAAAAAAATCAAGTAAAGGTCTACTCAAGTGGACAGGACCGAGGAAATGTGTCAAAACAATGGGATTATGACAGAGTGGTGACACGTATCGTATTGTTTTGCTTGGTGAAGAGGCAATACAAACTTGATTCTGATAACACTAAACAGATATCCAGATAGCTAAACTAATGGGAATGCATGCGTCTGATCAAGGCCTAAGTAGCAGAGGAAATACCACATAAAGGATAAATTCTATTGGGAAATTAAAATCACACCACTGTATTTAGAAACAACTGGTGCACCCTACCATTTTGTTTCAATATCATTACATACTCATCAGGATTAAATTCGGCTAAGCCACCAGGGTCCACTACACAAATGCAACAATAACATAATAGTCTGCTGAATATTTATTGCGCTCAAAACCCTCAGCCATGATCCAGCATTTATAAGTTAAATTTACATTTATAAAACTCACATTTTATCATCACTTGCTCCACTTATCTTGCAGATAAACCATTCATAATAAAGTTAACTCAATTACATATTCGTTTTGGCTTTGCGCCAAGCATAATTAGCTATTAGTCTGTATGCAATGTTCGGTGATCACTGGGACATCTGTTATTGCAATATAACTGTTGTGTGTTTATTGATTTATGAACACATTGACTCAGTGAGCATGACTGTCACAGCCAAGGGGCAAACTAATTAGTTTTTTTCCAAAGGGATGGTGCCTGTCATTTGTAAATGGTGCCAGTCAAATAATCAAGGTCATATACTGTGCAATAAATTAGCTATATTAATATGGATATGGTTTCTTACACAAAGCATTATCGTTAGCCTATGAAAAATAAAAAAACAAAAACAATAAGAATAAATCTCAGCCCAATGCAAACTAGCATGGGCTATCCCAATGGAAATAAGGATACCCCCCCCCCCATGGCAGCCAGTGTTGGAAATGTTTTAAGCACTCAAGGTATTCTCTGGAAAGGTAAGTCGGATGCACACATAGATGGACAGACAGGAAAAAAATTGCCCAATCATCCTCAGTGTTAATTTTTTTAAATTGACCTGAAAATATAGGAATATAAGCTTGAATAAAATTCTGAACGTTGCAAAAATGTTTTAGATGAAAAAGGGGGATAACTACACAAAAAAAGTTGGAAGAACCTCATAATCGCAGGTTCCCATGGTACTAAGCATCTGTGCCAAGTTCAAAAAAAATTACTGAAAATGTAGGAATAAAAGCTCCGACAAAGTTACATCTAACAATGGACAGACAGACGAATGGACAGGCTGATTCCTATATACCCCCCCAATAACTTGTTTCGGTGGTATAATACGGTACTGTATAAGTCCTACAAGAGGGAATAAAATTACATCAAATTTGGTAAAATATGAAATATATGTGAGTCGTTTATACGTATTGTACAACATTAAAAACATTCAAAATTAACAAATTTATTTGTTTATACTAGTAGTCAAGTAGTCAGCTAAAGTTATAGTCTAGAATTTGACAACATGCATTTGTTTCTGTCAGATAATGAAACTTCAGGAAGTAGTTTTCTTTTTTTTCAAAAATGGAAATGCAAGACGAAGGACGAAAGTTTCCTATATATTTGGAAAAATTCTTATATTTTTGTACAGAAACCTTTGTATCATTGAGCAGCTATATACAGTCTATATACATTCATTAGGTCATAGACTCGCATCGCCTTTTATTGTATACTAGGGGGTTGCCCGTCACAAAATGACGGTTATATAAATGTTCTTTGTTATTTTCTAGTGTCCGCGTTCATGGACACATGGAATTGTCATGCTTCTCCTTTTTGTTACTGGATGCGCGTTGGAACACTTTATTTCACTAAAACTGTATTTCTACACACCCAGTCCACATATGCGCATGCACATATTGAACGAAACAAAATCAGTATATTATTTAAATACTATGCACCAACTGAAACATACTCAATTCAGGAGCCTTCATTCGGGAGCTTGCTGCACATTTTGAACGGACCCCCCTTGGAACCTGTGCTCAGCATGCCGTCTAATAATCACCTGCACTGCGCGGCCCGTTTGTATGAACACTTTATTTCAATAAAACTGTATCTTTACCCCCACCCCATCTCCCCAACCCATGTATATGCATGCACATATGGAACGCAACAATAAAAATATTTTACTTTATCTATACTAACTGAAACAGGCTCAATTCGGAATCTTTATTTAGAGGGGGAGGGGCCTACAGCCCCTTCCTGCGCTTCGCGCACATTATATGATCTTAAACTGCGTGAGCTTCGCGCACATATAGGGAGATTGCAGCACATTCTAAACGGACCTCCTTTGGATCCTGTATTCTGCATGCAGCATATTGATCACACGCCCTGCACTGTGCGGCCCATTTGTATGGAAACTGTATGTTTGGCCCCCCCCCCCCCCCACCATCATCTCCCCAACCCACGTATATGCATGCACATATATGGAACGCAACAATCAATATATTTTACTTAATCTATACTAACTGAAACAGGCTCAATTCGGAACCTTTATTTAGCGGGGGAGGGGCCTGCAGCCCCTTTGAGAGCTTCGCGCACATAAACTGCGTGCGCTTCGCGCATTGTGATCTTTTCAACATTTATTGTTTTATCAGATTTGCACTCAACCGAAAGATTAAAAGAGCATTAATTAGCGTCGGCAGTATTGTTTACACTGTAGGCCCTATTATTAGGCCTGCCCTGGGAATGAGCTTTTTCTAACTGAGTTCCGGCGAATTTACTGAGTTCACGGTACCCACTGGCGGGAGGTCAGACTGCGTCCATTCGCAATCTTCCGCGTTCATGGACACATGGACTGGTCATGCTTCTCCTTTTTGTTACTGGATGCGCGTTGGAACACTTTATTTCACTAAAACTGTATTTCTACACACCCAGTCCACATATGCGCATGCACATATTGAACGAAACAATAAATACTATGCACCAACTGAAACATACTCAATGCAGGAGCCTACATTTGGGAGCTTGCATGCTGCACATTATGAACGGACCCACTTTGGAACCTGTATTCAGCATGCCGCCTAATGATCACACGCCTGCACTGCGCGGCCCATTTGTATGAACACTTTATTTCAATAAAACTGTATTTTGACCCCCACCCCATCATCTCCCCAACCCACATATATGCATGCACATATATGGAACGCAACAATCAAAATATTTTACTTTATCTATACTAACTGAAACAGGCTCATATCGGAATCTTTTTTTAGAGGGGGGGGGGGGGCCTACAGCCCCTTTCTGCGCTTCGCGCACGTTATATGATCTTAAACTGCATGAGCTTCGCGCACATACATGTATAGGGAGCTTGCAGCACATTTTAAACGGACCCTGTATTCAACATGCAGCCTATTGATCACACGCCCATTTGTATGAACACTTTATTTCAATAAAACTGTATTTTTGCCCCCCCCCCCCCCCCCCCCCCCATCATCTCCCCAACCCACGTATATGAATGCACATATATGGAACGCAACAATCAAGATATTTTACTTAATCTATACTAACTGAAACAGGCTCAATTCGGAACCTTTATTTAGCGGGGGAGGGGCCTGCACTCAACCGAAAGATTAAAAGAGCATTAATTAGCGTCGGAAGTATTGTTTACACTGTAGGCCCTATTATTAGGCCTGTCCCGGGAATGCGCTTTTTCCAACTGAGTTCCGGCGAATTTACTGAGTTCACGGTACCCACTGGCGGGAGGTCAGACTGTGTCCATTCGCCATCTTCCGTGTATACCGGTACTCCTTCGATTCCACACTCAATGCACAACTTTCGTATCAAAGACAGCATTCTTTACTTATGTTCAAACCCAACTGGCAAATTAAAATACCATATTAGCACCCATTCCCAACGACCATTCTTGACTCTACACCCCACTATACATGCACTTCCGCGACAAAATCACCATTCTTTACCTAAATTCACACTGAACCTGAACTGACACATTAATTTAGCGCCTATTTCCAACAACGCTTTGGTAGAGCGCATGGAAGTTTCGCCTACAATAGCAAAGCAAGTGTTGGTTTGCGTTCGATGTCAATGACGTCATTTCGACAAACGTCATAAGAAATAGTGTCTACTTGAGTGCAAATGCTGCATTTGGGGACCATGTTAGATCTCAGGTTTGATTTGACCAATCGGCGTGAAATTTGGTGAGTCACCTTTTATGACACACTATAGGTCGTGGTACAAATTTGGGCCACACTGGACGCATGGTTGAAAAGTTATAAACGCGCCAAAAGCGTGACCGAGTTATACACACACACACAGATACACACACAAGACGACGGGTTTTATATATATAGATTAATTAGTTCTAGAATAATAGAACATTTGCCATTATTTTCTTTGAAAAGATGTGAGGTAAAAAGTGCAAGATGAAACGGTACCAGTAGGCTTGTGCCATGTGGGGATTTACCAAATCTATTTTTAGTGCTGGTTCTTGGAACTGGATTGAATTAATGATAACTTCATATCTGCAACTGATAACATAACAAACGCTAACTATTTCCTTCAACTTCAGTTCAGTACTGGTAACTCAAGCCAGTCAATCATTTTCAGGATGAAACGAAAATGTGCCAGTTATATATGGAATATTATGATTTTGGGCCGATCATTGACTGCGTCCACACACTTATTTTGCACAGTGATCACAGTGTTTTGGGAGAAGCTGAAGTAATATTAGGTCATGTAAATATAGACGAGTCAGAAGTGACATTGTGTTCACTGACTGTAAGAGGATTTAAATAATACTGTTCAAATCAAAAGCCTCGAGGCTGATCCCTGTCTGTATCTATCATTAGCATTATATATCTCACCATCACCATTGCACATCCCATTAGCCAGAAAGAGTTTTTCTGGACACATGACCTTGAAGATGATGTTGTATGATTTGATGAAATGTCCGTTGTTCTGATTGAACATGTCGTGACTGATGGCTATTGAACATTCTGATGTGGGTGTGTCTTCAGGATTAATTGGCACATTGACTTTACCCAGACTTGTCTGCATCACTGGAGAAGACACATCCTGAAGAGATTTAAGTTATTTTCTAGTTAGCAATGAGTGGAGATCCGCAGTAAATCTGTCACTCAATAATCCAGGACCTCAAAAGTCAGTCACATAATAAAAATAGTGGTCCACTCATATGATTCAAATCAGGTGAATTTTCTTTCATTGAGACATTTCATTCAAACATACGATTTCAATTAAGGAATATTTATAGAGCATTTTAATTGCAACTTGTTGACATTGGTGCATAAAATACCAAAAAGCAAGGGGTGCACATCGGAAGATGGCGCTCGTCGAGTTTTTTTGCCTGAGAGAATGGATCTGTCGCAAAAGAATTATTGGTTGTCAATTTTTTTTTTTTATGAATATCCATATGAAGTTTGGCGATGACTAGATGAGAAATGTGACCTGTAAGGTGTGCTATATGATTTAGTCATACAAAGATTAAAATCGAAGATAGCAGCCATATTATTTAACAGAATTCAGAAAAATAGTAAGCACCCAACTAGAGGTCACACCGAGGATCCATAGGAACTTTGGCGATGATCGGATTAGGGATATGCTATGTAGGGTGTGCTAAGCGATTTAGTGATGTGAAGAGTAAAATCCAAGATGGCTGCCGGTGGCCCTGATTTTCATCGAAAATCATTCAAATTAGATAGCTGCAATCTAGAGGTGATCCTAAACAAGCCTATAAAGTATCAAGACAATTCTCCAATAAATGTGGGCTGCAGGGTGTGCTGATGGATTCACATTTGAAATCCACGATGGCTGCTGGCGGCCATGTTTTTTTTAAACCAATTTCTGGAAAAAAGGGAGGCTCCCATCTAGAGGTCACCCCAAAGATCCATATGAAGGTTGGTGACGATCGGATGAAAAATATGACCTGTAAGGTGTGGTAAAGGAATTAGACATACAAAGAGTAAAATCCAAGATGGCAGCTGGCAGCCATGTTTTTTATAACACAACTTGGAAACAAATGGTAAACACCCATCTAGAGGCCACCCCAAGGATTCATATGAAGTTTGGTAATGATCGGATGAGGGATATGCTCTGTGGGGTGTTCTAATGGATTTAGTGATGCAAAGAATCAAATCCAAGATGGCTGCCGGTGGCCATGTTTTTCATCGAAAATCGTTCAAATTCGATAGCTCCCATCTAGAGGTGATCCCAGACTCATATACCGAATATCATTGAAATTGGTCAAAGTTTGTTTGAGTTATAGCACTAATGATCATAATCGCTAACAATAGACAAACTAAGTCCCATAACTCTTGTATAAAAGTTTGGACAAACATGGTTTTCAAATTCATTCAAGATATTGTTGCAAAAGGACCATATACCAAATATTAATGAAATCGGTCGACGTTTGTTTGAATTATCGCGCTAACAGTCTCATGCCGGTCCGGACGACTGCCCTCCCAGATGCCCGCCCGCATACCGACCTCGGTTCGCCAAAGCATAAGTCTATTTTTTGTTTAAAACTTGACTAAAAAGTTCTAAATTGGATTAATGTACAATCATACCTTCCTCTTTTTGTGACAAACTTTCATCAAAATGACTTCCACATCAACTGTTTGGTTATGAACTGGAACTGAAAACGGAAAAGAACATTAGCCTTTAAAAGAATGACTTGCAGTATTTCCTATAGCTTCTTAATTTAATTATAGATACTATTTAATGTGAATCAAAAAATTTAAATGTCAAAACAAAATGTTACTGCCACGTAAATTTTTAACTGGGAATTAGAATAAGATACTTCACTGAAGAAAGGTGCATTAATTTTTGTTATACTACTGACTAGATATCAAATCAATCATTGGTGGGAACACAATTATTTTTATAAATAGGATCCAATTTTATAGATTGGCAATTCAATACATTCACCATAATACAATTCCGACATAAATATATTTGTCAAGCCAAATTAAAACAAGGGTTCCATATCAAAGATGGCTCCCAGTCTTTTTGCCCCATTAATCCTTTACCCAACAGAAGGGCCCTGTGCCAATGCATTCTCTTATATATGCGAGTCGACCATAGGTCGCCTCGCATATATAAGAGAATGCATTGGCTTAATGCATTAAAAATTATAAAATTGTTAAAGAATGTAAGAAAAAATGGTAAAAAGTGTCCAAAAAAGTTTTTTTTTAGGCCAATGCATTCTCTTATATATGCGAGGCGACCTATGGTCGACTCGCATATATAAGAGAATGCATTGGCACAGGGCATAACTGTAACTATCACAATGTGGTCAAGGAGCCGGTTCCAATGATATCCATATTTGTATGGTTCTATTGAGACAGACCCAAAATATTTTAGGCTGTTGAAGCTTTATTTGGCCGGTTTCGGCCGCTTTGTTGGGTAAAGGGTTAAGGAAGCATAATGATAACTCATAACAAATCTGGTTTTCAAAATCTATCGAGACTTGTTGTGAAATATACATATACCAAATATTAATGGCATCAGTGGACGTTTGTTCAAGTTATCATGCTAACGGTCATAAAATTTGCTCAAAATAGACAAACTAAGTTTTTAAACCCGATTATGAGATTGTTGTTAAAGATACCTATAACATATATGAATGGAATCAGTTGACAATGGTTCAAGTTACCACATTAACAGTCATCAAATTATAAACAAGAGCATCACTAGGGAGTGGCAAAATGAGCCCATCGTAATTCCAAAAAAGAGACATAACTGGTGAAAATTGGCAGGCAGAACCCAAATTCGAACTTGACCTGCAGTTTGGGCCAGTAAACTCACATACCAAATCTCATTCCATTCAGTTCAGACTTACTATAGTTATCATTCCGAATCGAAAATTGAGTGCAAATTTCAACAAGACAATCAATGACTGTGGGCTGCTCACCAGACTGTAAATCACTTTAAAACAAGTAGTTCTAAACAGGGACACAGGTAGAGGGTCTTCGTTAAATGTTAGGAGGGAATATGGGGGTGTACACCTTGAAATTTCTAACTGCACAACCGACCCCGACCCCAATAGATCATTGCCCATTACCTCCCAACTGGACCAAACTAAATTACAACTGGTACTTCAAGATCTCAAACTGTTGGAAATTTATCAAAACCTTACTGATAATACCAGTATATATCAAAAATATTACATGTAATATAGGAGTCTATAAACAAGAACCAAACATAAATTCATAGCATAGATAGGGTGGGTGCTGGAGTGTTAAATTTCCTATCTCTATTAGAATCAAATGTAAATCCCAATCTATGAGATCCATTGACCTAGTAATTTCAAAGGGTATATTATAGAAGTTGTAGTGAGTTAATTTTCCTTGAAATAAGTTACAAAATTTAGGGAAGGGTTATCAATGTAAATAATTGTTGACGGATGGATGGACGGACAGATGGATGGACCAATAACAAAATAAGTCCAGTTTTTCCAAAACTGTATTAATTATCACTCACTTTCTTTCTCAAGAAACCCTTGGAATGTAATGTTCAGAGATTCTTTCTTGTAGCTGAAATTTTTTAGAAAACATGTTAGTAAAAGACGATCAATATCACTGTTTGACACCATTGGTGATTCTTCAATTATGGGAAATATGTACAAGGATAAATGGCAATGAAAAGTTAATGTATATTTAATCCTATTTTCATCATTAATTGTGTTAATGGTTCCATGTGAGCAAGGCCAAAATCAAAATTAGGTTTGTTTGTCCACTCCCGACTGACTAATTTTTACACCCCGACCGAAATATTTTTATTGCACTTCCATAAAATGTTTTTTTTTTGGTCAAAATCGGCTAACCCGCACATTACTCCGTACTATTTCTACTTCCGGTCGAGGCACATCGAAACTACTCTGTATTTAATCGGCAAACCTCCGTATGCAAATAATACCATAGACTTCTTTCATCTATGATAATACGAACTATTTCTGCAAGAACGATAATCCGAGAAGTTGCGATTGACTCTATGCATAATCGAGTCGTTTACATTACGGAAATGATTGCGGCTGTCAAGGTCATTTGCAGACGCCACGATGGCGACCACAGCAAAAAGTTCCCAAAATACACAATGCGTCTGAAATCGGAGACAACACAGCCGCTCCCGAAAAAGAGTAATAAAAAAACATTATTTTCTAAGGCCAAACAGCCCTTGTAAACTTGCGTTTTAGTTCAAAACAAAATTATGCAGATTAACCCCTCAATATCATGGGATGCTTTATTGAACGAAGTTTCCAGCGACGCGGAATGTGAGTCTTCCAGCGTGGAAGTAGAATCGAAAAAACACTCAAATTTGTTAAATTTACACTATGCCTGAAAGTGAAACAGCGCAAAACAGGAAGGATCAGCGCACCAATGCTTTTGATATGCTTTTGGGAACATCAAAAGAAAAGGTTCTGCCCAAGTTTCTTCCAAAGGAAAACATGAATCTTAATGTTAAATATATTGTTATTAAAATTAATAAATAAAAAATGATTAAAAAAAATTGTTGAGTTAAATTGTGCTATTAATAGTCCAACCTTTCTTTAATAATAGGTCACAAATATGCCATGAGGTGTCCACTTTATATTCCTCCCCACCCTGTCCCAACCAATACCACGGTCCGGACCCCTACCCAGTTCTTGTTCAATTCCGGCTTGTATATAGCTTGAATCGAGAATGTTATGAAGGTTTCATGGTTGCAACAGGCATGCTCCAACGCTGGTGACTGGAGAACTTGAATCCAAAGAGGAGTCCAAGATAAATTAAGTCCTAATGACAATTTTGAGCAATATAATTAGTCAAATAAAGCATGCCAAATCATGATATTTGCGATATGTTTTATTATATGGGAAAATTATAACATGGTAAAAATATCGGGTCTAATGAAAAAAAATTAAACTATTTACCTACCTACCTACCCACTTCCAAAATCTAGGGTCGAGAGTGGACAAACAGAAATATTTTTAATAGTGGCCCAACGTTTCTGAATTAAATTGATGTAAGCTTAAAATCATAAGGCAGTTTGGAACCTTACATTATACCTAGTAACGCTACTGTGATTCATAAAACGTAAGTCCCATTTAAAAAAAAATGTTAGGAGCAGTACACGATTTCACAGGTTGTGTGGGGTCTAAATATGTGTGGGGTCTAAATAATAGAAAAATAAGTATTTGGGTGGCATAACTGCCAGTGTAGTCTGAGTTAGATGTAACATTACTGGTTTGATGCTTTAGTTATTTTACAATACTGAAAGTTGACATAAAAGAGAAAAATTTGGATGCATAACATGATTCTCATATTAAGTGCAGGCCAACTCTGTGTGTTTGATTACAGGAAAATAGCCTGATTAATCTACCCAGAATTTTGTCATCTGTGCTTGCAAGACAATATTTTGAAATTGCTAAGATAACTTTTTTTCTATATCAAATATTTCTCAGTTCTACCTTAGCTCTATCAGGTAGAAGTAGTAGAAGAAAATTGGATGTTGTGTGTGTGCGACACAAGGGGCATAACTCAGTGATAAATTGTATATGAACAATCCAAAGTACCTGTACAGACATTTGTTCACATATGTCGAAAAAAAAAATTCTTGATGGGGTCAATGCAAAGATAATGCTTCAGAATAGATTTGAAGTACAGTACCCCCTCCCAAGTTGGCCAAAAATTGCTGGTAATTGTGTATTGCTAGCTTAGTGAACACCTACCTCGTGGGCTGCTTCTTTCTTTTTCTCTTTGCTTCCACTTTAGCAAGAATGTCATCTACACGACAATTCTTCCTAAAATATCTGAATAATTTTAAGCAATTGTTGGTAACCTCATAGTTACATTATTCTTTTACAACATCATGTCAGAACAGATGTAAATTATGTTATTCAGAATGAAACAAGGAAATTGCTGTAAGTTTCCATACTCGCCATGCATATACCGGTATGTAACACATTGTTTTTTGAAGAAGTCAATATGCAAGTGCTAAATAGTTACAGATATATCAGGTCATTAATATTAGTCATTGAATTATATCTCTTAAAAAATTCTTTGTTTTCATTTATATACAATTTAAGATGTAATCACATATGACAAATAAAGAAGGAAATTTCTAGTACCATCTATAAAAACATGCAATTCTTTAAATAAATATTAATGATGACAGATGATGCCAGCATTAATTTATTGAGAAAATACTTTTTATTAGAGAAGTGACTGAATATCATCATCATTAAATCATTCTACCTTTTGGCATTATTCACTGATTTTCTATGCTTCATGTACCACAAAGTTCTGTTCAGGAAAATAGGCTGAAAGTATAAAAAGCTTCTATTACTTCAAATATACTAGTACATATATATACCAGGAATAAAACTCTATGACTTATCAAACAGCATTGTATGCGCTCATCTGAGTGAATATAAAAATTAGAATATTACTGTTAATATGATTGTGATACTTGTAAGTTGTAATGGTTGGAAAGCAAGTCATGTTGATCCTACTATTGCTTATTCTCTATTCCAATTATTTAGACAACGTAATTGATTGCCAACATTTGTACAAATGATGCCAACTCTGCAGAATCAGATTATTTCATATTTATATTTATTTTTTATACTCACAGATATCTTGTTTCTTGTTTTTAAATATCTGTATATCTGTGTGGGCTCTGAAACATATTGACTATGCATCTGAGAAACATCTTAAGTTGGATATTTGAAGATGTCAAATACTTCTACACTGCTACAATCTCAGATTAGATTTAACAATAATTATCTCAATCTCGCAAACATAGTCATGCACATTGAGGGAACAACAAGAGAATGATAATGAAGGAATATACAGTAATCGAGTAATGCCCTAAATAATCGACTCCCTAACCACAGTAGAATTATGGGTGACTTTTCAGGATTTAGTCGGAAATATGGCTTGTTGCCATTCATCGGAAAGCTCTTACTAGGAGCTTTCTGATAAATGGCAACAAGCCATATTTCCGACTAAATCCTGAAAAATTACCCATAATTCTGCTGTGGTTAAGGAGCTGATCATTTAGGGCATTACTGTATATTGCCAAGGCCACATGATGGTTTATATCTTTGTGTTATATAGTGCACATTTTTAGTTTCAAATATTTTTAAATCTATTTGTGACATATACTAAATACCGTAGTATGTTTCATTCTCAAATTAGAAGGGCTCAGATCTGTTTTCTTGCAGACTTATCGTTGGTGCTCAATAAGGCCTGCAAAGTGCAAATCGGAAATTTGGCAATCAAATCGAGTGTCCGATGTCGACATTGACATAGAATTTGAATAGGGTCTAGCATTGGATGGAGAAAAATCAATAGCTGACCATCAGACATCCTTAATTTATTGTCCACAAATTTGGCATATAAGCTGAGAATTTTGTTCGAAGATAAAAAAAAAAACAACCAAGATAGAGTTGACAGACAAACGTTTTGTGGCTGACATCATTCTCAACTTTATTTTCGACTGAAAAACAATGAAAATATTGACTACACTACAGATACTTAATTAGTACAATATGTGACATCATTTTGCATCATTTAAGCACAGACTTTGAACATAACAATTTGCTGCCCGCACAATTTCAATTGATCAGGACATCAGCCCTCGAAATTAGGAAGAAGAGCATCGCTAGGGTATGGCAAAATTCCATTCCATTCAATTCAGACTTACTAAACCCACTATCTGCTGGAATTGTGGACATTGAGATAACTAATTACATTACTGTATAATGACAAGACAGACAGCTGTGCAGAGTTAGGCCATGCAGATTGTTGTGGTATCTACACACTGGCATGTCAAATAGCCAGCTGTAGTCCAAAGAAGACATTTAATGGGTGAATTGGCTACAGTGTTGGGTGGGAGGGACAGAGGGGGGTGGC
Source organism: Siphonodentalium dalli (assembly GCA_032622095.1). Classification (NCBI taxonomy): domain Eukaryota; kingdom Metazoa; phylum Mollusca; class Scaphopoda; order Gadilida; family Siphonodentaliidae; genus Siphonodentalium; species Siphonodentalium dalli. The sequence continues at coordinate 158,437,193 of CP136065.1, read as the reverse complement.
GGGTTTGGGGGAGGGATTTGATGTGGTTTGTCTAAAAAAAAAAAGGAGTTAAATCTTTAATAAAAAAAGATCAAAAGTTAAAATGAAAAAATTTAATTTTTTTTTATAGAGCAAGGATTTCAATCTAAAATGTTTTTTTTTTAATAGTCATTTCCCTGGCTCTGCCCCTATTTGACCCAGTGATCCATTTGAACCTATCTGAACCCCAGTCACCCAAGGGCCCTCCATACCAAATATAAGGTAAATAGCCCTAGTGATTCTTGAGAAGTTGTTTTAAGAATTACTATGGAGGGAAGATTTATGGCCCTGGCTTTGCAACTATGTGACTCGGTGACCTCATTTAATACATCTGAATGTGAGTCACCCAGGGAACATCCACACCAAATATGTGCCATGTACCTACATTATAGTCTTTTAAGTATTATTATGGGAAGTATAGATGTACAATGTTCTAACTAGTTGACAGCAAAATACAGAGTCAAGTTAGTCAACATTGGGAGCTAATGCCTATCGATGTCGATGTTGGTTAGTCGACTAATTATTTCAACACTATGACATTAGGCTGGGCACACCATCGGATCGGGAGCTAACACTAAATCATAGTAAATGGCTTTCCTGTGTGCAAGAATGCACACATTAAAGATCAATATCGTGGAGAAGAAGTCACGGATTCGGCAAAAATATCTGGTGGATCTACTCGATCCCAGTGTGCCTATGGCCAGCATTGGCCCTGCAGGCTGGACTGAAAACTCTACATATAGTCATATACAGATAATTTTGAGGGCTGAATAGTGCAACCCAAATTCCAATTGAACCAGCCACTGCAGGAGTTTTGTGTCAATTCGACACTATCAGCCACAGTGACAGCGTCCACCTTCTATCAACATAATAACAATATTGTGTTTTTAACTTTTGGTTTCCCCTGCGCTTTGACTCAATCGAGTCAATGACTGTCAGTAGTGTGTGCTGTGACCTATTCAGTGACTGATCAGCAGTAGAGTGTGAGTGTTCACCACAGTTGTTGGCCATTATATATAAGTAGTAGCCCTAGAGTAAGAATGATAGGAAAGTTGGGAAACAACATGTTAAAAAAAAAATTAAAAACCCACCACCTCCCCTGTTGCACTCAAAATCTCATCAAAACGAATACGCTTCGGACATGAATAACTACGTATGCAAAACTATCGAATATCGATAATCACACTTACCATACATTTCTTGAGAGGTATATCCAGAAAAACTACTTTTATCAGGTGAACATAATCAAAATCACGATAAAATTTGGCTCGACACAACATCATTAGCACGGAAATGTTAGGATCGATAACTCTTTCGAAAAGTCGGGTTGGCGATTACCGCATTACGATAAGGTAATTTACACTTTGACGTTCGTACTCATATTTCACCAATTTTTGTACCTGGCTTACCTGTCCTAAGTTTCACAGGAAAATGGCTAATTTGATTCTATTTGTCATTTTATACATATTTATCACCCCATTTATTATTCATTTTCATAAAAATAAAATAAAAGAAGCTGAAGATGACATGTTTAAACTGTTTGAAGCATGAATTTGGCGATAAGTGTCATAAGTTATCAGAGTACGTTATACTTGTGATAGTTATGTTACGCACTCAGTGTTCGGCTGTTCCCCTATCGCTATCGTATTGCGGTATCTAACAAACTTCAGCCCAAAATGTTCTTGACGGGGAAGTCATGTGAGATTGCCCTAATGATGTTGTGTCGTCTGTCGAGCCAAATTTTATCGTGATTTTGATTATGTTCACCTGATAAAAGTAGTTTTTCTGGATATACCTCTCAAGAAATGTATGTGATTATCGATATTCGATAGTTTTGCATACGTAGTTATTCATGTCCGAACTTCCGAAGCGTATTCGTTTTGATGAGATTCCGAGTGCAACAGGGGAGGTGGGTGGGTTTTAAAAAACATTTTTATCATGTTGTTTCCCAACTTTCCTATTATTCTTACTCTAGGGCTACTACTTATATATAGTCATAATAGTGGCCAACAACTGTGGTGTTCTACTGTTCTAACTTCTGTTCACTCACTTTCGAAAGCTTGCAAAAATATATCGAGGTCCGCTTCCGTAGTGTCTTCTGTGCTTTCAACGACATTGCTCCCTTGAGCCCCTTTACTTTCCCTCTTTTTCGGCGGCATGGTGCCACCGAAAACAAACTAAAAGCCAATCTGTTTCACTAGCGGGAAACGGCAAAACACAATGCACATTTCCGACGCAGCCGGTGGACGAAAACAGGCGGAAATACCAACAGGTGAAACTAATCGATAACAGGAGCAGCTAAATCGTGTAATCTGGTGCCGATTTGAGAAAGGTGATAGATTCGATTGTCTCGATGTTTTGACATATAGAATGATATATCTACAAAAATATTCTGTCGCTTTGCTTTCAGTGATTCATGCTTTATCAAAATGTGCCCCATATGCATTTCCATCAAGACGTCAAAATCTGTGTGCACATCTGCACTTTGTATTTTTTGTTGTAATTTGTCACGTGATTTGAAATCACGTGACATGGTATCTCTCTGGACGAAAAACTTCAAGATGATTGTGCGCTGTGTTTTTATCCAATTTGTCGCTCTTGTCATTTTGCTGTCATCACTTGCTTACAGTATCGGTAATATGGAGTTATAATTATGATCGAATTCAATAAGATCCATTCAAGATTCAATAAAGTTTATTTGATAAACAATTACAAACAGGACACTAGTCACTACTACTAGTACTACTAGTACTACTACTAGTACTACCGGTGTTCTGCAGGGCAGGGCCATATTGCATTGGGCCTTGTATAAGATGTAATGCTACCTGTACATATTCTCTCTCTCTCGCGCGCTCTCTCTCCTCTCCTCTCCTCTCCCCTCCCCTCCCCTCCCCTCCCCTCCCCCTCCCCTCCCCTCCCCTCCCCCTCCCCTCCCCTCCCCTCCCCTCCCCTCCCCTCCCCTCTCCTCTCCTCTCCTCTCCTCTCTTCTCCTGGTTTAAATGGGCGGGTGGGTGGGAAAAAGAACTGCCTCTGATATGAGGACATTCAAATAAAAAACGGACGTCTTGCTTCAACTAGAGCCAGAACAATTGTGATAAAAAAGGGCACGTTATTTTTTCCGCGAATTTTACAGCTGAGTGATCAACCAATGAAAAGCGATGTAAACAAACATGTACATGTAAATAACGTAGTGAACAGCTGTCTGACCAACCTCTGAGAATTAGGTTATTTGTAAACAAATAATGCCCATGGTATAATGCAGAGCCCAACCCAGATAGCATTACCGGTCCTACTAAACAACGAACACAAACGAACATAAACGAACACAGGTCCAAAAAGCGGAATAGAAGGGTGAAATTTGGTTTGTGGGTGCGTGTGGGTCCACTCTATGTGTATGTGGTGTTATTTCCAACTTTGATCACTTATTTTTTGAGTTATTAGCATTATTTGAATACAAAGCTACTAAACAACGAACACAAACGAACATAAGATTAGCCGTATTGCAAAGGTGTTAATTAACTACGGCTTACTCTTTGCACATCTGTGAGTTGTTTTTACTGCAATGTGATTGTCAGTTTTGTCACTGATGGCAATAAAACATGGGAAACATCAGAGGTCGGCGTTTTAATGCATATCTAACAAAACATTTGAGTTGCTCTTTTTATCGACCTTATATATCGTCGTGTGAGAATCAGATGGTTCTATCCAACATTAATCATTTTGTTGGGAAATCGATGTTGAAATTTCGAGACGGGAATTACCAAGTAAATCGTTTTCAGTGTGTGTCTTCATGTTTCAAAATGTTAAAGCTAACTAAAATATTATTATATCCGAAGTCTCAGTTCTAGAAACTCGCCAGTTTTATAATAAAAGACACTTCGAAAAATGTGTTTAGAGATAGAACCCTTTTGCTTACGAAACCATCGTCTCGCTTCCGGATCAGATTGCACATGGAGACAGGACTCTCTAGCCTGAATTTTTCCTCCATTTTATGTAGGCCTATGTGGTTAAATTCGACAGCATGTAGTTAATCAAGAAATATGTTGTATTTTCTCTCGCGGTTTGTGAGGGGATTGTGTTATAGAGTATATGAGCGAGTGGTCACTATTCTTTGCCATTTTGGGAAACGAATGCATGGTTGTCTCTTTCAAAATGAACGAAACAATAATTTCCAATCAATCGATTATTTATATTATTCTGTCTTACTGTAAAATGTTTGTCAAATGTTTAAATATGTTATTATTTTGATTGGAATAAAATATGTTTACACTAAACATATAATATTATATTTCAACTGTAAAACCTCAAAGGAATAGGAACAAAAAGAGGTTTGGAGCTTTGTCTCGCGCACAGTATCAGACAAGCCTGGGAAAAGGTTAATAGGTGCACTCTAAACTAGTATTTATTATTTTCCGAAGAAGGAGCGAATATTTTCGGTAGATACACGTAACAGAATTTCCCTAATAACCAATTGCACCAAAAACAAAAACATGAAAGCCAGACTGGTTCCAACACACGAAAAAGGTCCAAAACATAATACATATAAAATGATATATACATGTATACGTGTGGTCTGAGATATTCTCGCTACAGCAATTCAAATCAGAAAACAACTGCGCTTCCGCATTGAAATAGGAAAAAACAGACACAAGTCTGGCGAACTGTCATCTCCATATAAAACACAACAACCGATCGAACTACATAAATTTTGTTCAACTTCATGTCGCTGCAATTCGATGTCTAAAATTCGACGGGACTGACCTTACCTGTAGTATCTTAAGATGGAAGTTGAACAATTTTGATTTGCAACTTTTTCGACTGATAAAAATAACGAACATAATATCCTCTATCAAGGAGAATTAAGTGGAAAATCGAACGAGGAAATTAAACTTAGAAAGAACCATATGTATGTGTGACTATGTGCGAAACAATAGTTCGTACTTCGGATCACATTCATACATGAATTCATACATACCGCCGACCTCTGATGTTTCCCGTGTTTTTATTGCCATCAGTGACAAAACTGACAAGTCACCTTGCAGTAAAAGCAACTCACAGATGTGCAATTAACAAGGAGACAGAGTAAGCCGTAGTTAATTAACACCTTTGCAGTATGGCTAATCTTATGTTCGTTTGTGTTCGTTGTTTAGTAGTTTTGTATTCAAATAATGCTAATAACTCAAAAAATAAGTGATCAAAGTTGGAAATAACACCACATACACATAGAGTGGACCCACACGCACCCACAAACCAAATTTCACCCTTCTATTCGGCTTTTTGGACCTGTGTTCGTTTATGTTCGTTTGTGTTCGTTTGTGTTCGTTTGTGTTCGTTGTTTAGTAGGACCCAGCATTACCAATGACTACATGTATGTTGGGCCAACATTGGCATAATGTGGGCACAGTTGGCATTAGGTTTGGTTGGGTTGACACGGTTGCCCCTTGGTTGGCCCAACTTATTCCTCCCAACCATTGGTATTATAAAGTTGGCCCAACATTGGGAGTCTGTGAAGATTCGGCCGAGGGAAGATTCGGCTGGTTGCATCGGCATAAACCTTCCTTGGTTCAGCCCTATTTTTGGGAGGAATTTTTTTAAGTGTTTTGTGGGGGGGTTTTTTGGACATTTTTTATGAGATTATTTTATGTTTATAATAAAGAAAGTGTAATTGTATCTTTTATGAATTATGTGGACATATTTTTTGAATAGTTTTTACATGGATAAATCGTTATTTCTTACACATTGTGTGGTAAATCCAAATATCACGTCCGAGCACTCTATAAAAAATTACTATTAATAAGCATGCAAGGCAAAAATTATAATTATAAAAGAATGTTTGATCGAACATTCAGTTTTTCACACTCAGTTCACGTTGGCACTAAGTGTGTTTGCATAACTGGCGACGGAGTATACAGAATCATCCTTCGGATGCTGATATGATTAGAGGTGCCGCGATTATTGATTTTGATAATCGATCATCAATAATCAACTATAATCGATTAATCGTACCTAATATTAATAACATCAGTGGAAATATGGCTTGTTACATTCATCAGAAAGCTCTCAGTGAGAGCTTTCCGATGAATGTCAACAAGCCATATTTCCGACTAAATCTTGAAAAATTACCCATAATTCTGCTGTGGTTAAGAAGTGGATTATTTAGGGCATTACTGTATATTGACTTAATTTTAATTACATTCTTCATTCTTCTAATGTAAGGTATAAAATGTTCTTGAACATTAGTATTCTTGTACTGTATTAATTTTTTTTAGTGTATTGAGCAGGGCTTTATACATGTATGCACCCCAAAATTCATGTCGATAAACGCTATGCAAAAATATGGAAATGTGCCCAAAATAATCACAGGTACGCAATTTTTGCCATTGCATACTCAGGTTTAAATAATACTTATAAACACTTAAATGACAATATTCTCATACAAAACCAAACTACCGACTTCCAGTTGGTCAGGGTTTCATTCCCTAAATCATTCTGATGTACACAAATTATACCAATCAAAAGGCCTGGTATTGAGTACCTGTAGTCTAGGTAAATGTTATATCACAAAACCCATTGATTTCCACTAAAGTGGAATTAAATTGCACTGATTTGGAAGCCTGTTATCATCCTTTAAAGGTACTCAATCCAGTCAGACGGTCCCCATATCATCAAGATACAACAACAGCGACATTTCTTCAAAATACGCTTTAGTTATCAGAATCGATTAATTGACAAAAATAATGCTAACCACTGTCAACTACTGTCAACTATGGTATAAAATATCCCAAAATGTGTTAGTTATCAACATTTTGTTCAATGAATTATGGCCGTATTATCACTTGAATATCACAAAATTTGGCCGTATTACCACTTGATTTTAGCATTATCCATCTTCATCCGTAATTTTGTCCGAGATCTTCCGTTTAACAAGGTTTTTCTGGGCCACAAATAATTGCATATCTCCAGAAATAACAAACTTCCCTAAATCGATATCTGAGCTTTGATGGGTGGGTTGCTCGACTTGAATCAAATATTTTTTACCCACAAAGCCAAAGAAATAGTAATTTAAGAGTGTTCATTCGGATAATGTTTCTTTAAAAACCAGAGAATGATGACAGTGAAATTTTGGTTATATAAACAAATTAAAAATAGTTTGTAAGCAACAAAAAAACCTCATTAAATATACTACATTGTATTTACAATTATTATAGAATTTAAAAATAAGTAACTTTGTTATCAATACCAGTAAACTCCTTTCAGATGCCAAACAAGGAAGTGTTTCCTGCAGGAAAAGGAAATGCTCACTTTTCGTGAACAAACTCGACACACGCTCATCAACTGCTTATGCCATCTACAATGAAACACTGAACACAACAGGTTGGGATATTCTGGAAATCAAGGCAGGCTATGGCAAGTCATACAGCAATGATGATATCATGTATGGGGCAGGATTCCTTGAGGGTACATTAACTGGAGAGTAAGTAGCCTTTTGCCATCATTTACATCTGCATTAAGCCTAAAAATAGTAATATGTCAGGTAACCTGCCCACCCCAAGTCCAGACCTCTGCCCCTACTATATGTATCAACTATGTGAACATAAATAAACGCAAAAAGCAGAAACAAAAAAATAGCATTTATGGATCCTAAGGTCATATTAAAACTGTGCTGATCAGTGGCCAATCAGTAATGTTTACTGCGGAAATGAGTAATTTAAGATGGTGGCGCCCCTGTTATATCAGTTTTGGTGCCAGGGACATATATTCAGAATGAATATATTCCATATATGTATATTTAATTAACCAATAATAATTTTATGTTTAGGACTTACACTCCTTTATACCATCAGTGAACTGAGGATCACTATAGCATCTGAATAGAAATATTTACATGAGTAACCTGATTTGTGCTTTTTTGATTATTAAATTAAAAACAAGTGTCATTTGGTTGGGACTATCCGGGTGATGCTGGTGTAGGTTCCTGTATATAGCAGCTATCCAGACGTCTGAAGTGACAGTTTAGAGATAGATTACTTTAATGATGTAGGTTCCTGTATATAGCAGCTATCGAGACGTCTGAAGTGACGTAGTTTAGAGATTACTTTAATGATGTAGGTTCCTGTATATAGCAGCTATCCAGACGTCTGAAGTCCACAACAGCTTGGGATATCGGTTGGGTTGATGCTGTTTTGGACCGAGTCCGGTCCCGTTAGTCTTCTATAACAGACTTTCAGTGAAAAGAAGCTCTGCATTTGCACTTGGAGCTGGGCATTCACTTGAACCCCTGAATGTCATTAATCATCTGACATGTCCGTAATTAATCTTGTCTTCAAAATTATATGTCATTTATCCTGATAGGAAAAGGTAAAGTGATGATATGATCATTTAATATATTGTTTAGTACAGCTGTATGTTTACATACATTTTTTTATAGTGTGACAGATCGAAATTCTCTGTAAAACAAGGCTTTGTTTACTTATAAATCTTGTTGCTTTGGCATTCAATAGACCTCTGATATATGCATGTTTGATATATCGTGCCAGGGGGAAGTAATATTATTCCTTTTGTCGTATCATTTAATTACTAACTACAAAATGTACTAGTATATTAATGTTCATTTTGGCCAAAAAATGGGCTAGGTTCAGATTTGACAATGTCAAATTGCACATTTAAAGTGTATCATGGAAACATGGGACTATAACATTGCATATATGTAGCTAGAAATCCATCCAATGGTAACTGAGGTACAGTCTGTTGATATATAACCTCCACATAGATGTAGTATCTGAGTGGGAAATGTTCACATGAGTAGTCATTGCATATAATAAAAAAGGTGGTATGTTTCATGTCTTACTGTGACTATATAAATTGACAGAGACTGTTGCATGGACTTCATATGGAAATAAAACATAGCTGTCAGCTGCTGTCTCACTGTTAAATGGTACAGAGTTTTATAGTTTGTTGATGCATGAAGTGCGACCTTTGAAATTCTCCAATCTAGACCTCGCAATTATTAATGTTCAATAACTTAAACTCATGTTGGAAGAGTCGTGTGAGTGGTAGGGGTGTAATGTTTACATATATCGCATTTCTTTCCGAAGAATTTTATCGCCGTAATTTTTAACACATGTATCATGATGCGCTTATTACAACATTTTGATACATTTTGTCGATGACATGTGCATGTACAGCCTTAGTGGATGTGAGTGGTAAATCTATCATTCAACACTAGTGTCCAGCTAAAGCTAAAGGATAAATTCAATTGTTTCAGTGTAACTATATATGCTTTGGCATAGAATGATATGCAATTAGAAATGTTGTTATCATTATACCAGGCCACCATTCGTCAAGTGCTGTGGGCTAACATTTCAATAATTTTTTATGTCTAAAGTGAATGACGATAACATATTGTGAGCAAAAATTGCAATATGTATTGTATCATTGCAGTGATGTTACTGGTGTATTGTTACAGCCCAAGTGAGTGGCCATGATCATTTTGGAAGTCTAAAATGACAATTAGTAGGCATAATCATCAGAGGGGCATTTTCTATGACTATACATGTGGCTACATATGCATCTACTAAAGCCAAGGGGAAGGGATTGTGGGTTCTGGCTGCCAGTTTTATGAGGTGTGAGACTTTTTTGACTTGAAGTGATGTGAAACACTCCGGCAGGGTGATCAAATAGAAATGGAGAATAAGCTTGCTCAAAGTAGTTATTTTCACAATTATTATATCCAAACTGACAAAACACACCATCATTCTTATATATTATGTACATGTATATTAATTAAATGCAGTGACTCTAGATTGCGAAATCGTTTTCATTAGTTTATCGCTGATAGTTGTGTCCCAAATCGAGAAGCCGAACAAGTCCATAATATGTCTTTAATACCTTTAATTTAATGATCTGCTTTTCATATCCTGATGTTAACTTTATTTATGGAACAAAATTTGGTATATAGTTTTACTACCACAGGATAAATCTCAAGATTTGTTTTTAGTTCCCTCTGCCCATTTTAGTCAGGGATCTTTTTCAACATTAGAAGTGCAATTTGGAACAAAGAAATGTGTGTGTTTTGCCATTCCATGTGTTGCTCGTTTCTTTTCTTTATGAAATCTATAAAATATGCAAGTCGTGACATGTGATGTCTGCATTTAATCTTTTCAGCTGTTTCATTACTAATTTTGTTTGCAGGAGGATACACGAACACTACCAGAATATACATGCGATGAGTATTAGCTGGTCTTCTCCTACTATCATGGAAGGTGTTAAAAAGTTCTTCAAGCATCAGGACGTATGGATGAGAGCCAAGATAAAGTCGGGCTCCAAAGACAAGTATTGGAGAATCATGGGATATGTTTTGGCTCAGTTTGATGGCTTGGTTGATGGGTATAACAGTGAATATGGGAAGAAAAAGGTTGGTTGGAGTCTTTACTCACCCGATGTGTATTAGCAGAAATCTGCTTACATTAGTTGCTAGTCCAATTTTGCTTGTACATGTACTTGTAAGTCAACCAGCTGGTTATATCTGAAGAGCGAGATACTACTTTAAGTTTGAGCCCTGTCCTATCCTAGATTTATAACAGACTTAAGAGCTGTGGACCCGCTCACCTAAAACCACCAATTATTGTAATAAAATATCAGTATTGCGACAATAAACTGGTTTATTCCATAGAAAACAAGATATTTGTTCTGAACTCCATGACAGTTGCCAATTGAAAGCGTTAATTCAATGTGGAAAATACATAATGTTTACTAAATTTAATAAAAGTATGAATGCATTTGACCTCACGAATTGAACTGGTATGGTGAACATAAACACGGCCACGTGATTGTCAATTGAATTACTTCTATCACTTATACCCGGTAATTTGTAAATTGTAAATTACATATACATCGCGAGACATTCCATGTAATAAATGTTTAACAAATAATTAATATAGGACATACAATTAAAATAAAACTTAACAGTGATGTGATGTAAAATAACAGTGCACATTGTATCAAATATGTTGTGTATGTGTGTACTCGATTATTTATAGTTGTACTCGATTGGCGGTATAAAAGCCAAACGTTGCTGATTACACTTTGGAATAGGTCGGGCCTTCTCTAAACGTAAACAAATGTGTGATTGCTTCTAATTACATGGCATGTTCTGAGCGTAATTTAACATAAAAGTGTTTATAATACATCAGTATGACCATCTATATATATTGCACCCGGTATTGATTTGTAAGGTAAAATTGATTAAAATAGACAACAAATCCCGACACTGGGTCTGGACATAAATCCTGTTATGAGACTTGGATAGGACTGGGCTCGGACAGAAACCTATTGTAAACATAACCACTCGTTATTCGTTCGTCCGTCCATCTGTCTAGCCGTCCATCTGTCCATAGGCACTTTACGCATGGAGCGATAACTAAAACAATTTCTATCCTGTTGGAAACAAATTTTGTATATGAGTTTCTCAGCCAAAAATACAGATCGAGTTTGAATATGTGTTTGATCTGATTTTTGTTAACAGAGTTATGGTCCTTTTTAAAAAATATTCACTCTCAAAAAACAATTCATGAATGGGGTGTCACTGGCCAACCAGATCCAAATGATTTTTCAATGTGCTATATAGGACCATTATTAAACAAAAAATAAGCTTTCACATGTGGAGCTATGGTCAGATTGGAATTCCAGGCTCTATGACTTGCATTATACTGTGGTTGTCATTGATCATGACACAAGTAATTTGTCAATATCACAGTGTTTTTATACCTGGAAACCAGGCTAGGTTCAGGACGTTAATATTTTGGTTCCCAGGTTAATCCACTGTGGGGGATCTGTTCTTCGAAAAAACTATTCCGCCCACAGGTCCCTCGCACAATAGATCCCCCACCACCCAAAGACAAATATATATTCTTGGAGATATTTACCTTGTCTTATATATATGTCTTTGGGTGGTGCCAAGAACCTGTAATTCTGCCCGAGCAAATGCCGATTCTATTGTGAGTTATTCCGCTTGTCGACTGAGCAATTTTCAAATTTACCAACTAAAAAACATAGATATAAGGTAAGTTTAATAACATATTGTGTTAATGTTTACCTCTAGCATCAACCGGGAGTCCGGGACATGTTGCCAAAATAAGCCAGCAAAATGTTGAAAACGGTGATATTTATGTTTTCGATCAAATTCCCGCACTGTATGTTTGGTTGTCGCCCAAGTAAGTTCAATTGTCGCCCGAGCAATGCTCTTTAGATTTTGATTAGAAACGTCCAGTTTTCTAGCGATAAACATCTCCATGGGGCGGCCCTTAGCTTTTGTCATCAAAATGATGACGAAAGTATTAAAGGGGCATGCAATCAGACTCTTTATGCAGAACATTTTCAGATAATGTTATCAAATATTATCAATGTCCTAATTTTCCTGATATAAGCAATATTCATTGTTGAAAACTTTCCTACGTCAGTGTAAATACCAGTTTCACATATTTTACTTCGAAATTACGATGATCTGTACTAGGTCGATATACCGTACTAGATCAGTATGGTATATCGAATAGCAGGGCAAATAAACAATGATGATACAAGATACATGTATTTATTATGATAAAATATTCCCTGACACAGTTATTAAATTACTGTAAATTAAGGTATAGTTGTACCTCCACTGACTAATGTTACATGCACACATTGTTTCATGTATATAATGTACATTTATGTTTGGTCTTGACGTGTGTCATTGTGTCCTGATCCCTATTAACATTATATAGTCCCCCTGCATGGGGAAAATTTGTTAACTGTATATTCTGAGTGTGAGTAGTTTTTAGATTCATTACTGGGGGAGGTACAGAGATTTGTGGGGGGACTTTGGGTTGGAGCAATTATTAACATATATTTTCAAGTAAGAGTATTTGAATGTACTTTATTATATTATAATTTATCAATTTTGTGGTATTCATATTCAACCGAGCCATAGGCGAGGTTGTTTTCATGTACCAGGCGAGAAACATAAGCCCATATACTCCGTCCACAATCATAAGATACTAATTCGTAGTACTTAGTCAATAACTATAGGACAAATTACCATCATCTAGAATGGCTGTGGAGCCAGCAAAATGAAGGAATTAACTGGATTACGGTAAACATTTATCCATGTCAGGAATTTTGATCAACTTTGGTTCATCGTGCTATAAAAGTTATTTATCTAATAATTAGATTTAATAAAATTCTCTTTCAGCCTCTGGATGTATTTGCCTTCCAAGTTCTCAATGGTATAGGCGATATTATGGATATAGTGAAGTATGTGCATCCCGAGAGCATACCTAATTTCTCCAACATGTCAACCAGTGATTTGAAGGCTTACCTCTCTCGTAATAGCCACTGTTCTGCTCTGGTAAAGGTATGTATGATGGTGATATTTCAGCATAGATGATACATGAGGTCATTATTTGGTATTATTCCATGGGTATTAGCAGGGTTTCCACTGCTACGGCAGGCCGGCCATCCAGCGGCCTCATTCCCCTCCCCAACCTTGACTTAATATGAGTCACAAAATAGCCAGTCAGTCTGCTTTTTACACAGGACGAGCGATCACCGACACTGATGATTAACAGATTGCAAGGAATCCTACACTTGGTGCCTGAATAAGACATATTCAGTAGCGCGGACCACATGCACAGTTGTCTACACCATCCTGGATAACGCTTTGTCGGGCGAATGTTTAATAGTAATCAGCCTCTCACATTTTAATTTACCATAGATTTCTGTCTATAAGACTCAATTTTCTGACCTAATATTTCCCCTCAAAATGCGCAATATACATCGGTACGTCATTATGGGGCTGAATTCTGAGCTACAACCCTCAAAACAAGGTCTGTATCAAAGAGATGTTTAATTAAAAATAAAACAATTAAAATATTAATAGTTACATGTTTATAATTTGTGTATTTATTCTGTATCCAATTAATACAAAATTATCCATTATATGAATCCACCATGAGGTCATCTCCGTCTGAGGAATGGCTTTTTATTTTTACAACAAATTGTTTTTATTGGTACTGTGAACAAAATACAAAGAGAGCAGGCATGCAGAATGTTAGCACGTGAGAATGAGCTCTGCTCATGACGCACATGTAACTAACACCTGTTACTGCGAGACAGTATGACAATGTGTCTTTTGCCAACCATGGTAGTCTTTGATGTCGGCTTTTAATAATGCTACTGTTATAAAAGTTGTTGTATCCATTGTATACTGTTGTGCTTACATGCTTTTAGTTCATTAACTTGGGATCTAAGAAAGACTGTCTGTTTTAATTTGGTTTCTATACGAAGCGTCAATGTTCCTGCTTGTTGTCTCAGGTACAAGGAAATGGCTACTTTTCAGTGATAAACAATAACATTTTCTCCCGATAGGGTGCCTGGTATGTGCTTCCCCAAATACGGACACATTCCCCCAACCCCTAGCTGAAACCCTGGTATTAGGGTAACCAGGTTTGCAATTTGGATATTTAACCCAGGTTCTCCAAATACCAATTTTGGAACCTCGGTTCCATAGTACACAAATCGATGTGATAATGACCAATTCAGTGTCACTTCAAGGGCACTGATAAATTTGATAGCATACGCACAGCATCATGTGTATACAAGTGTCACCAGTATGCAACTATTGGTTGCCAATAATTATCATCAGATACATTAGTGTGATTACTGATTCTGTGTCAACTTTAAATGTTGCTTGGAGGGAATTCTAATATTTAATTGAACTTTCCATATCAAGATGCTGTGTTATGATGACCAGATAAATTTTGTGACCACAATATGAGCTTGTTTGAAATATGATGGTCAATGTCTGGCAACTGCATTTCTGCTCCAAGTATGGTATTTATCTCATATATATTTTGAAGACCTCTGTCTGTCTGTCTGTTTGTCTGTTTGTCTGTCATTTATACAAATCTACGATTCTCGACCGATCGGGAAGAAACTTGGTCCGTGTGTGTAGTTTGACCAGGCGGTGGACGTTGTCGTATTGGTGAGACCGTCCGGCACCCGCTTCGCGCATGCGCAGACGAGATCTCGGAAACGGGTGGAGCTATCGACTTGAAATTTGCTATGTGAATGTACCTTGCCCCGGATACGAATTTTATCGGGTCGCCGAGCCCGTGCGACGCCAGCTTCGCGCATGCGCAGACGAGATCTCGGAAACGGGTGGAGCTATCGACTGGAAATTTGCTATGTGAATGTATCTTGCCCCGGATACGAATTTTATAGGGTCGCCGAGCCCGTGCGACGCCAGCTTCGCTCATGCGCAGAGCAGATCTCTGAAACAGGTGGAGCTATCGACTTGAAATTTGGTTTACAGACAGATCTCGGAAACGGGTGGAGCTATCGACTTGATATTTGGTTTTTGAATAGCCCGGACAACGTCGGGCTCATCGGCTAGTACTATATATTTCTGATACAAATTCAATGTAAATGGATGTGGATGAATTTGCCAAGGAAGTTCACAAGTAGTCAAAATATGTATACTAGTACTTGTCTGAACATGTGATTGAAACTTTTACAGTTTTCTTGGGTGTCAATTGGCTACATACCCATCTGTCCGTTTAGCCATCTGTATATCTAGCCATCTGTCTGTACGGGAATATATCTCATGGGTTATCTGATCTGCATGAAATTTTCTTACTGATCTAAACTGAATTTTCAATGGTTGATCTTTCTCCACGTCAGTTATTTCATGCATTAATTCTGGCTGTTTTAATCATATGTGGCAAACCAAATTGATGCAGAAGTGTAATAAATAGAGTAATCAATTAGTTCTGAGAATTACGTTAAATAATTCACTCGAGCAAGAGACGTTTAAGTAAGAAAACGTGCGCTCATTTCTTACTGACATCTCTCGCCTCTCGTGAATTATTTAGCATAATTCTTGGAACCAATTGATTACTCTCTATTGAATTACAAGTGCCTTTTAGAACCGTTATATTGCAAACTAAAAGAATATCGCAAAAACATTTGATTTTTTATATTGGTCTTGTAATCTTGTCTTAACAACTGTTTACAGGTCCTTGGAGCCTATGAAAACTTGTACATGTCACACTCAACCTGGTTTGATTATGCAGCAACAATGAGGATTTTCAAGCATTACAATTTTAATGTAAATGACCCGGCTGTGTCAGCAAAAAGACTATCTTTCTCCAGCTATCCTGGTAAGTAAAATGTTGTTAATCAATGTCAGGTATTGACAATTGTCAACTTGTATATCTACATATATACAGTTAATGCCCCTAAATAATCGACTCCTTAATCAGAGCAGAATTGAGGGTAATTTTTCAGGATTTAGTCGGAAATATGGCTTGTTGCCATTCATTGGAAAGCTCTCAGCTCTCACTGAGAGCTTTCCGATGAGATGAATGGCAACAAGCCATATTTCCGACTAAATCCTGAAAAATTACCCTTAATTCTGCTGTGGTTAAGGAGTCTATTATTTGGGGCATTACTGTATACCTATTGCCTGTTATTGATTTCTTGATTGCCTCACCTGTTTTGTCATTGACCTTTCATTCAACATTCCATTCTCATGTCAAAATTAAAACTAAATGATATTGTGGTGAAAATTGCCAAGATGACGGTACATCAGTCATTCTCACATGTATATAATTTCTGTTTATAGCTGCATCGCATCATCTTCCATTGTAGATCATGTCGTGAACCTCTAATCTGGCAATGGCTGTAGACAAGCCTTGAAATATTGTGTCTGTCATTTGCAGAATGATGTCCCCAGAGGGTGAATTTAGTGATGCTACCCCGCATAGCGGGCTAGCATCACCAAATTCACCCTCTGGGAACCTCATTCTGCTAAGGTGTAAGCAGAATGAGGTCCCCCGAGGGTGAATTTGGTGATGCTAGCCCGCTATGCGGGGTAGTATCACTAAATTCACCCTCTGGGGACCTCATTCTGCAAATGACAGGCTCACTATTTCAAGGCTTGGCTGTAGAGATCAAATTCCACCCATTCAAAAAATGGGAACTTTTTTAAACTCTTGACTTGGATCATTATAACTTTAAATAAACATTGGAGGGTATATATTTCTTTATTAATACTTGTTCCTTAATTATCTATTTCACAGTAGGGGGTGGTCTCAACTCAAGATTGCATGTTTTTTGTGAGTCGATAGAGTAATAGTAATAGAATTATTTCCCGGGAGAATTTCCATGATTTTTAGAGATTCAAATCAAATCACCTAAATCATGTAATCTCGAGCTGGGACATTCACATGCTTTTAAATACATTAATTATTAAGGAACACATGTACACTAAGAAATATATTTAATAAATGTTTTTTCAATGTTATAAACTTCCCTGTCAGAACAAAAAGTTCCCAAGGTTTGAACTGGTGGATTATGATCTCTGCATGCGTAGCCAGAGTAGAGATTCATGACATCATCTGCTTCCATTGCAGGTTTCCTGGAATCACTTGATGATTTTTACATCATGAGCAGCAAGATGGTTATGCTTCAAACAACCAATAATATTCTCAATGATTTGCTGTACTTCCTCATCACACCGAAGGCTTTGTTGGCTTGGCAAAGGATTCGACTGGCAAATATGCTGGCCAACAGTGGCAAAGAATGGGCAGACGCAGTCACAGAATACAACTCAGGTACCAATCATGTCTGATATGTCCTGCTGTATTATGTATCATACATTAAAGTGATACTGTACTCAAATGTTGTTGTTGGTTTCAAAGTCGTAGAATAAGGTAACCAGATTTCCATTATTTGAAAGTCTGTTGAGTACATAGTATTGTTACGGATGGCAGTGCATAGTATTCCCATATACTCATTTAAGTCATTGTATAGTCACTAGTCAGTGAGTGGCTTGAGTATTTGCCCTGTATCAACATAATTTGTTTTACACGATCATGTGTGCCACGCGTTGCCCAATCCTCTATCCTTGAATTATTTGGATTACGTTTTGTACACGGAAATTCGTAATTTAATTTATGGCTCCAGCCATAAATTAAATTTCTATCAAATTACTAACTTTGATTTTAAGATAATGTATTAACCTGAACATTTACAGACTACATCTTCAACTCAAATTACTTAGTTTTCTATATACTATTGATATTAGATCATTGTTATTATCGGGAATTTATTGAAAATGGTGTACAGTACCCCTTTAAAGTGAAAATGGCTGGTTTTAATTTGGAAGGAGAGATATCAAAACATGACTGAATTCATAAATATACCGTTGAATATGTGCTTTATTATTGCCATGCAATTTTTTTCTTTCTTTGACTTTGACTTCCTCTTTCTGAGGGATATAAAGTGTGCATAAAAGAATTTCACGTATTTGTTTATTGTTTAGATGCCCATGACCCGACTAGATATAATTTAACTTGAAAAACAGATGGTGATTGTTTAGCTTGAATTCCTCACTTTTTTTTGGCATGTTTTGCTGGTCCATTATGTTGTCTGCATTTTACTGTTTACTGACTTGAGCATCTTCTGACATGTTAAAATTAGATTATGTAACCTTACAAATGAATCCATTAGCTACACACAATTTACTACCAATTTGCGAAACATGTAAGACTCTTATTATTAAGCTCCAAAATGATAAGCTTTTATTCTGTAAAATTGAAGTAAAATCCCCATTGAAATGATGATTTCTCTACCGCAAACTAACCTAATTAAAAAGGAGAACTGCTGTGTGGGAATGAACAGAGTTTGACGACTACCTTCTACACCATATAAAGTATGCATTGGCATGTGTAAAATTTGAAAAATAGAATCTCTGCATTGGCAAAACAAGCCGTGGCTAAACAAAATCAGAAATGGCCCCAAAATTATCCACCTCAAACTAAGCCAATTATAAAGAGAACAGCTATTTGGGATGAAACAAGTTTGCCGACTACACTTCTACACCATATAAAGTAGAATCTCTATTTTCGCAAAACAAGCAGTTTCCAAACAAAATCAGAAATGGCCCAAAAAATTGCCCAAAGAACCCTGCAGATGTCGGAATTGCTCTAGACTAATGACACCTAGACATATTGAGAAGAGAATTCTTCAGCTGTTTAGAGCTCCTAGATTGTTTAATATATGTATCGCAAAGGACACAACATGTCTCTGAATAACTGGGTAATATGTAACTTGGTACATGTATGTCCCAATATCCAATTCCCACACATCTAGACACATACGCAATGGATCTGTCTGAACACTCCTTAGACCTCCTATTAAAATATTAAATTTCTCGCAGGAACTTACAACAATCAGTACATGGTGGTAGATCTGAAGAAAGTGAAGCTGAAGACAGTTATTGAGGATGATGCATTGTGGGTAGTGGAGCAGATACCTGGACTGGTAGTGTCGGCTGACCAAACACCTATCTTAAGGACAGGTATGTTTTCTTTGAAGATCAGTTGTATAACATCGACAAAGGCAAAAGTAGAATAACAGCTATTTAGCCAGTTTGTGGGCTTATGTATCTCTCATGGGTACCCTCGCCCTGTGAATGTCCAAAATCACCCCGACCTATGACTCATTAAATGTTCAAACATTTTCACTGTAGTCCATTAGAATGTTGAATTGCTGCACCTCAGTACAAGATCAGTTTCGTCATCATCATAATCATCAATAGGTTGAATGAGCTGTTTTCTGGTATAAACATCCACCATCTTTGTACTTAAGGGAAAAATGTTTTATGTGCTATCTTGTGTTAACAACCTACATCACAATCACTTAGAATGATACAATTCTATATTTTTCAAGGGAAAGAGGTACTTTGAGAACAGATATCTGGATTACCCTTCATTACAGGGAAGGGGAGTATATGGGAATCAGCTTGTCTGTCCGTCTTGCCTTCTGTTCATCTATCTGTTTGTCCATGAACTCAACTTTGTCTGAGCTTGTATTCCTACAGTTTAGAGTCAATTTTTTGGAAACTTGGCACAGATATTTAGTACCATGGGAACCTGTGCACCTGCGATTATGATGTCCGTCTGACTTCTTTTATTGGAGTTATACCCCTTCGCAACATTCACACTTTTGTCAGAGCTTGTATTCCTACATTTGCCGGTCATTGTTTTTAAACTTGGCACAGTTATATATGCAAACATGTGCATCCGGGATTATGAGCATGATTTTTGGTGGAATTATTCCCTTTTTTAACTTAGAATTTTTTTGCAACATGCCTAATTTTTTCTGAGCTTGTATTCCTACATTTTCCAGTAAATATTTTGCGCAACTCGTCATAAGCTTATGTCATCAGCATACCGATAACTTTATAGACCAATAGATGGGAGCCATCAAATATTTCCAAATTTAAAACATGGCCCACCAGTGGCCATTTTGGATTTTACTCTTTGCATTACTAAATTTTTCGGCACACCTTTGCAGCCCACAGCCTTCATCTGATTGTCACCAAACTTGATATGGATCTTTGGGGTGACCATTAGATGAGAGCCATCAAATTTATCAAAATTTCATTACAAAAGATCTTGAATTTCTAATTTGAATCCATTGGCACACCATGTACACAATTTTCAATAAAAAAAACATGGCTGAATGTAGCCGTCAATGGATTTTACTCTTTGCATCACTAAATATTTGGAGTCCCACCTTCTACCCACCCCTGCTCCCCTATCCTCCCCCTCCTCCCTACCCTTCTCCCTCCTCCATCCCCCACCGCAATATTTTTGTCAAATTTATAATTTATCTCCTTTTTGCTTTGAGAACAATACCCACAATTAATTACCTGGCCAAATGCTATGTCAGATTTGATGCTATCTGATATTTGAATAAAAAAAAATTCCAAAGAGCATGGATACTATTGTTTGTCTAAGGGTGTTCTGTTAACACCTCCACCGCTTAGCCAGGTGAATTTATGTAACTAGACCATGGAGCTCTATTTTAGCCTGTGGGTCCTTTTGGATGCTTGGTCTTGCAGTGTATCAAACAGGGCCAAGATAGTTTATTTAACCCCTTTTACCCATTCCATGTCTTTTAACCTTTGTCATTATTAAGTAACTATAATATTTTGATATGTCACATGACCATTTGCAACAACCTAAATAGAACTGCTTACACTATGATAGTGGTGACAGTCTTTATAGGTGTTATATTAACCTTTCTTGTTTGACCCATAAATTCCAATTAACCCTTCTCTTTTGACCCATAAATTCAAATAATTTGTGTTATTATTTACATATGTGTGTACCTATAACACAGTTATATTCCCGTCAAAGATACGTTACACACTGAACTACATGGTATATTCATCTTTATTCACAAGAAAGGATTCTATGAGATCCGTTTAAAAGTTATTATTTTGGTACGAAATAGCTTAAGTACCTTTTGAATCATTATTATTATGACGTAGCAGGTCAAGGTCATTTGTCCACTCGTTATGTATATAAGCAAGTGGACCCACAGTAATCGGCCTCTTTTTCTCTTGTGACAAGATTCGAAGGGAAGTAAAAACTAACGCTATGAGAAATGAAACCACATATTATTGTCGGCTTCATTTAACAATTCCGTTCCACATTTTTTAACTTGTTGTGACATCGGTTCCATTTTGGAAACGACACAATAATTATTAAGTTAATATCAGAGTGACAATTTCATTCAATTTCCCTGTTTTATTTGTTTTAACGCAAATAAAATACAAAAACTATATTGTTCTGTTGAAAATTGTGGGTAATTTCCCAACTTCCGGTTTCGGAACACGTGGTTTAGAATTCGGAATTAATTTCGGAATTGCACTTCGTCTGTTTATATGCAGCGGTTCACGTGTTGAACTTTCTGGGACAATGCCTATACAGCACAGTTGTTATGTTATCTCTGTTTCTTGTGGTTTTAGAATATAAGTATTAGAACATTCAACCAGTGAGACAACATTGGTTTATAACTTTGTTTATGTTGAAATTGGCACGTGACAACATTCGTTTTGTTTACGTCGAAATTCTGAAATTGTCACTCACAAATCTGTTTCATGTTGACATATGTAGCAAAATTAGGGATCAGGTTTGGGTCCCTTTTCGTTTATCTATGAATTAACTCACTTGTGTGGTTTTGCTTGGCTCATAGTTCACTATGAAATAATTTACAATACATTGAGATTGTTTGCCAACAAAATAACATTTTTGTCAGATCAATATGACACAATTTCACAAATAATAATGTGACGCATCAGTCACCTACTTTCATGGTAAATTTTGGGGTCCCTTTCCTGATCCTTCTACATGTAACTGGTCATACCACAGGCTATTTTCTTCCTCGTGTGGCCTCGGTTTCAGTAACCCCATTGTCAAGCAGGTTCAGGCTAATCCAATTCCTCGTTCCATGCGGACCTTGAGGTGGCCCAGCCGCATACTTCACCATTGAATTCACTGTAGCCAGACGCCATACTGTTCCGAGGGTGGGTTCCAGTGTTCACGGATCCGACCATGCTCGCCCGCTCCTGCTGGTTCCTACATCATATTTCGTCCTCCCACATCCCTTTCACAAGCATGTGCGATGTACAAAATCTGTCAGCCCCCTAGGGAGCAACTTAACTGGTATCGCATCCCAATTTGCCATCCAACCTTGGATAATAGCCATGCAATTTGGTATGAATTTTATGTCAACTTTGAGATTGAGAACAAAATACTATCTCATCATGTCCATGTGAGGCTATTTATTTGATAATCAAAATTTCCAAGTAAGTTGCTCCCTGGCGTCTACCCTCGGGTGGAATTGCTGTTTAGACCTTCAAATGCTTGCTATTTGGCGGGAGGCAAGTTGTACCAGTGTATATAGCCACTGGGGCGGTAGTGTTTCATAGTCACTGTCTTGGGGGGTGATACACGAATCGAGTAATATCTCAGATCTTGGGCTCGTGTCATCTAAAAGTTTCGGTTCATTCTATGTATATTTGACTGCTCTGCCCATTCAACATGTAGTTCAATGCAGATTGTGTGCATTTAGAAACACTAGTGTGGTGTCGTCCTGTTGGTCCGGTTTTTGGATCGTGTCGTGACCTAGTAGGTCGCCGCTGCCCTACTGGCTACACTGTATGATTCTGCTTCCTGTCAGGGTTTAAGCTGGCTCCGGTTAAGGGGGAATCAGTCTGCTCATTAATCACTCCTCGATGTCTCTTCCAAGGCTTACACAGTCCTGTTTATTCAGTTTTTTTCTCTAAAGATAACAAAATCCATTGCTTGGATCTGACGATTCCACATTTAGATTACATTTCTAATTAACAGGGCTACTTGCCATCCAACGCGAATCCTGATTCTCACTTTGGATTTCGAAGAGCTCTTGCTGCTTTTTCTTGTCTGTCACAAAGAACTAAGTTAATTGCAAGGCATCGAGGGGTTGCAGACGCAGTTTCTCTCCTCGGATATGGGTCCTGGGGGGGTTCGAGGGGGGACCGAGCACTGGGCCACCAGACAGCGCGCCGTCTAATGCCGGGTAATCTCGGGTGCTGTCTATAACAGTGAACATAGCGCAGTCATCGGCCGGGGCAGAGACTTTTAACAGACACTCAATTTGTTTTTTCATGCGGTTTTACCTGGGCTCAAACTTATTACCTTTCCACCTGTCACTGATTAGCATTGTCCTTTGTTTATGGGTGACCGTTCGATTCTTCTAGGGGTAAATGTACACAGATCATCTTTCACCCTTACTACGGTACCATGGGGCATAACACCAAGCCTTGGATTCCTTCTTGGATTTGCGAGCATCACTCGGGCCTTTTGCGGTGTTGGGCTGGGTTTTTCTGCGAACCAAGTTGGGAATCATATTTCTCTTTGCGTAGAACATTCATCATCTTTTGACTCTACAGCCTTAGGACAATCCCAATGAGCTTTCCCTGTAGTACCAGGATTAGATCTATTCTTGCTCAATATTATCGCTTTACAGTTTGGGTTCGCTTATCGGGTTACGATATAGACAATTGAACCCACGCAATCTTCTGGGGTGGCGGGTACGGTAGGTAATAACCTGTTCCATGGGAACAGGTGCATTTCAGAACTTTGAGCCCTGCGTCATGCCAACAAAACTCTTTGATGCCCTGCTTGATTGAGTTGGGCGTTACTGTACTCAGTGCTCCTTTTTTCACAGGCTGTCTTGAATTACTACACAACAGACGAGCTATTCGTCTAACGGCGCACATGAGGCAATCATTGTTGGCGACGGAGTCTCTGCCCACGGGGAGGAACTAGGGTCCGGGTCCTCGCTGTATGAGCGGCAGACAACCGTCCGACCATACACATGTGATTGGTCTTCAGTAAAATGTGCCCTTCTGTTCACATTACTGGCGTACCTCCTTGACCACATGTTGAATGGGTGTACAGTGGTGCTCGGGGTGTTTGGCCGCTTGGCCGCGGCACAGTTGTGGGTGGTTTTTCGGGATTTGGTCGGTGGTGTGGCTTGTTGTTGTTCATCGGGGGGCTCTCGACGAGAGCTTTCCGATGGGTGGCGGCGGGCCGTGTTTCCGGTTGGGTCCTGGAGAGTTGCGCGTGGTTCTGCTGTGGTTGGGTGGTCGGTTGCTTTGGGCATTGCTGTGTACTTTCGCCTGGATGAGGTGAGCTACACACAGCTCATGGACCCGGGCCCTTCGTCTGTTAAGAACAATCAGTGAATAACAAGAAGATACAATCTTCTTGTTATCGACATTCTGGTTGTTTTTGGACCTTAATCATCCATGGCCTGTTCTTTCTTTCAGATTGTTTGGAGTAGTTCCATCACGATGGGTCTCCTCCTTCTACACATTTTCTAATAAGTTACATGCAGACTGCAAAGTATTCCTTTCAATCATGTGTACATGTAACTGCATACACTATTGGATTGACAGGCTGTGGAAGTAGTTTACAACTCAGGACTCTCCGAACTTTTTCTTCTCGATTGTTTCGATACCAGAAAACATTTGGGACTTTCCAAGTCATTTGACCGACGGAATATGGCCTCTGTCTGGTGTATTTATTAACTGAAGTAAAATACTGTCATTTGACGGTCAGTCAGAAAATACTTATTTTGCGCCTTGATCAGTTTGTCGATTTGGGGTTGCACATTTACTGACAGTCGGTCGCAGACCTTACAAGCATGATGCAGTGGCTATTTAACTCTGGGTTTTCTTCACCATACATGAGTTGGTGGTATGTTTCTAATCGTCTTTACAGTTGCTACTTCCTCGTGTTACATCCAGATTGACCATTCAGGTAACAATAGATTTCCTTCCTCTGGTGTCGAAACGTCGGGATAGCTTGGTTCGTTCAGTCACATACCATGGAGCTGGGTGACCTATGCTTTCTGCATATAACCCGCTTACTCCAGGGAGGGGGTGGCACATGCATGTACCTGCATATGAGATTTCACAATTACCGGTTTGTCTGACTTCAGAACCAAAGGGGGGAGGTGCAGAGTTTCAGCCATTGGGCTTATTCTCCCACTTTCTCCACTCTACCTGGTAGCATCAATAAAATCTGCAAATCAGTACCTTTTGATCCATTTGTTGCTAAAAAACTCAGCAGGTTCAAAAGAATTATTCTCAACTAAAATACAATAGTATCTCATTCCTCGCAGCCTCCTCCTATGAGTTGATTCTACCATGTAGTTCAGTGTGTAACGTATCTTTGACGGGAATATAACATTTTCAATAGAAAATACATATTCCCTAATAAGATACTTACACACTGAACTCACATGTCCCTCCCAAATTGGGATTTTCCCTCCCCGCAGCTCGGTCACACCCCTCGAATCTGGTAAGAGGATAAAAAGAGGCCGATTACTGTGGGTCCACTTGCTTATATACATAACGAGTGGACAAATGACCTTGACCTGCTACGTCATAATAATAATGATTCAAAAGGTACTTAAGCTATTTCGTACCAAAATAATAAAGTTTAAACGGATCTCATAGAATCCTTTCTTGTGAATAAAGATGAATATACCATGTAGTTAAGTGTGTAAGTATCTTATTAGGGAATATGTATTTTCTATTGAAAATGTTATATTTTTACTTTTGAATTGGTTAATTGTATGCAGCTCAGCTTCATATAATATATTTCTACAAAGCCCCCACTCCAAATGAAGTGGCTGAGCGGCTGTTTATTTAAAATTATTGTGGATGAATTAAAATATAAATTTGTTATCATCACCATGTAGGTCTCCATGTCTGGTATAAGTTTGACTCACTGCATTCTCTTGGTCAACCCCCCCCCCCCCCCCCACCTCCAACTTTTGGAGAATATGTTGTTTTAGATAGGCTTATATTTCTTGCAGATTATTGGCCATCTTACAACGTTCCATTTTACGAAGTTATTTACAACAGAAGTGGATATCCCAAACTAGTGAAGGAGAAAGGATTAGACTTTAGTTACCAGCTGGCACCAAGAGCTAAAATATTCCGCAGAGATGAAGCGAATGTCAAGAACATGGATTCAATGAAGCACATAATGAGATATAATGGTATTATTTATATCTTATAACTCACAAATAATCTACTAATTTAACCTTTCCATGACTGGAGCTTCCTGAAATTTTGCGAGAAAGCCCTGTGCCAGTCCATTCTTTTATATATGCGAGTCTCCCATGTATTCTCTTATATATGCTAGACTCCCTATGGGAAACTCGCATATATAAGAGAATGTATTGGCACAGGGTTTTCACAAAATTTCAGGAAACTCCAGTCATGGAAGGGTTAACGTCTAGGATACAGCAGGCTCTTTTTAAATTGGAAACTATCCCTTTTTGTCCTAATTCCATATATATTGTATATTACTTTCTATACATGTGGATCATACCTTACATTATAGTTATGTAAATATCATGTTCTTTAAATTATTGTTGGGAGCGAGAACAAGATAAGTTTTGTAACTTGTGCCTCAATCCTCTGCATTTCATTCTGGATGCAAATAAATATGTTTACATCAACTACTTCCTGTTCGGGAGAGCAGGCGATGGAGTTGAAAATTGGCACATTCCCGCCTAAATCGGGAAAGTTAACATGTATGTTTGGGTGGCAATTCACAATCCAAACATGTTATTTGCATATACTAGAATCTTAATAAAATATAAATTGTCAAGGCGCCCTGAACACATCTTAAATATATTAACAAACCCATTTCACCTCTTACGCTGTAATTAGAATTGCATTTAATTTCCAGATTATTTGCATGATCCGTATTCTGAGAAGAATCCTGGAGACACTATCTGTGCCAGACGGGATTTGGATAAGAAAGCTCCTCGTGCAGATGGTTGCTATGACACCAAGGTACCTTAGATTTGTCTCACTCTCCAATTCATCAAAATAATCAGTTTTGAAGAGAATATATTCCTCAAGTCTGATCTAATTAAATTAGTAATTGCAAGCTGAAGAAGAGAATTGTGGTTTTCTGTTATTTTCAGTTTTCGTCAGACCAACTATTGAACTGACGGCTGACGCCACCATGAATGAACTGTGTTTTTGATATTCTGAGATTTTATATCCAAGCGTAAAGTTTAGATGTAATTGCTGTTTAGCAGATTAACTGAACACAAATTCACTATGATTTGAGTTTATTTTAAACCCAATCTCTCTATTATTAATCCTTTGTCATTTATTCAGCTGAACAACCAGTAATGAGTAATAAACTAGTTATTCTGTTTTATTTTGCACGTGGAAGACTTTTCCAAATCAAATCATCTTCCTACATGGTCTGTTGGCCCAATAGTAGGTTAAGAATAACATATCCTACCATTGTATCTCCGACTACTATGTGGCTATCTGTGTAAGCACCAATCTCCATTGTCAAGGAGTTAATGTTTCTGTGAATAGACTGATTATATTTTCTATAGTTTTTACAGGATCATGCTATCATATTCTCCATGGATTCGATAAACCAAATCCCTCTCCATACCAAACAAATTGTCCAGTCCCAAATTCACCCAAGTGCATTCTAACTATAAATTACCTCTGTAAAGCGGAATCTCTATATTCCAGTCCTTCGATTTTGAAAAATGCTTGTGCGCAGGTCATTGTGCGTCTGATTTCGGATCCAGGCGCGCAATGTTGCTCTGGTGCACCTAACGGGAAATATAAGATATAACCATTGCATGTAAACATGTATATAATAGTTTAATACACTCAAATAACATTGCTTTGTGCTATTTTAATAAAATTGATCTTCAGATAAAATGTTTACTGTTTGTTTACTTCAACAAAAAGTTCCTTCCTTGGATTGCTTTTTACATCGCTAACGGAAGGGAATAAATTCTCTGGCCAATGGCGAATTGGTAATCCGTACCATTTACTCTTTTCTGTTTTGTAAGGTGTAGGACTGGTCGGTTCAATTGTAATTAGGAGCTGTTACCACATGCTTACCAGTATTGAGCGATGACGTAATATATTCGATTGTTTTGACAACGTTGTCTCTTTGATTGTATTGATTATCTCTTTGATTGCCGGCGACACACACACATTGAACAGTAAGCACAGACCATTACAGCTTAAAAAACACTCCAGTGTATAACCTTTGATGCTATGACTTCTACAACGATCGTTGCTATCCCAACCATTACTGTTTTACATTTTATTAATCATTGAATAAACTTAACCAAGATCTTGGGGCACGCAACTTTTTACGCTATACTATTAAATTCCAGGTGTGCTATGGCGCACAAGTGCAATTGTGCGCCTCAAAATCGAAGGACTGATATTCAGAACATCATGCGGCTTTTTAGTCATTAGTGAACGAATACATTAATTTTTAACTTCAAAATCCGAACTCGGAAAACGATGATACCATTCGAACGCATGTGTGTTAGATTTTGTCATTCTTGATGCTGAGCGCTTGTTGGCTTTGGTGTAGACTGGTCATCTTTTATAAGTTTAAATTTCTGGTCTACATTAACTCTGAGCAGTCTTTTTTGTGACGGTGCATTCATTGTCATAGGTTGATTAAAACTGTGTTGGTGAAAATACACTACTCTCATGTACTTTTAGTGAATTAGTGTTTAGTTTGGACAGTGGTTGTAAAAATAAGAGTCCAACACATTGCAATGATTGATGTAGATACAAAGTGTCAGTGCTGTAATTCTCCATGAAGTCAGCATTGTTCACTCAATGTGTGAAATAAGCATACAGTTATATAATCAGACACCTGTTATAATTAGTTTCAAAGCATTTGCCAAACAAAAGACCCAGCCACTGCATGGCAGCCATCTTGGAATTCACTCTTTGCATGACTAAATCCTTTGGCACACCTAGGCATTTCAACTTTCCGCATTCCTAATTGCTCCTTTGACTGTAACACATGAAATTACCCTCACTACAAGTTGAGCTACAGTGTCATTGACACTTTCATTTCCGAATTATGTTAAAAAACATGGCTGTTTTTACTTCAATGTGTCTTTCTGGGACATATAATACAAGAAAGGTAGTTCAGGTATTTCTTGACCTAATTCGATACCAGGCAAAGTTAAAACTTGAATATTATAAGGAGTATTTTTTAGTGCAAACCACCGTGTACAATCAATTTGAAAAGATAATGCTCTATTTATGATAATATAAATTCTTGCCTATCTATTTTCAGGTTACTGACTATAAAATGGCATTAGAATTCACTTCAGATATCATCAGTGGACCAACTTTGGGAACAGGTCTAAAACCATTCAGGTGGACAAAAGAATTCAATGAGTCGCACGTTGGCCTTCCACCAGTCTATAATTTTCCATTTATTACCACTAAGCCTTTATTTCCTCCATCTTAACCCTTTAGCAATGAATACCAGTTCTGATTAAAATCATACCAGACGCTTCAAGTACTGACAAAATTGGGTAGGGGTTCTATTACCATAATTGCCAGCCAATTGCAATATCATCAGTAAAGTGATGTAACCAATCAGGCGATAGTCACATGGAATACCCAAGACTAGGGGATTCCTTCAGCAAGCGCGATTCCAGTAAACCCCTCCGATTAGCTAAAAATATCATAAGAACTTTTTCCGCCGCATGGCTAATTTCACACAGTGTTTACAAATTCAATGTTTACGACATCCAATTAAACTCTAACTGAAAGGCGTATATAAAGAGTCCAGAATTGACCAATATTGATAGCTAACAGAGAATATTATCAAGAATTTCAACATTTAGTAACGAGCAATCTGAGGTAGATTTCACTTTTGGATTTGGCTTAATTGGAGTTGAAATAGAATAAGAAGCCATGTTCTTCTTTTGCGAAAAAGAAAGTCATTTGCAGAAATGAAACGAAAGTACATTATTTCGATTAAAGCTATTTTAAAGAAAAATGTGGGCGGTGACGTCATACTGTGGAAGTTATTTATGGCGACGATAATGCGACAAATATGTGGGTTTCGTCAGTACCTGAAGCGTCTGAGTATTATTTTAATCAGAACTGAATGAATACTTGCCATTGAGTAGCTAATTCTTTCCTATTGATTCATTTGTAATGATGTCGAGTAAATAAATTATTAGCTTTAACATCTCTACAAATTAATTCTTAGAGTGTTTTCTGCCTGTCATCTGTTTCAAGTATCTGCACATCCCTATAAATGAAGAATGAACCATTCCAATTTATATCTATAGTAGGAGTAATATTAAGGAATTTCAGTACTGTAGTTAAATTATCCACACTAACTAGTCTAATTCACATATGGAGCAAGAAAACTTAGTCTAGAAATTAGGCTATTTTGCATAGTTGGTGTGGAATAAGCACAGAACACAGCATATAAAATGTAAAAAAAATACACTCAGTGTTAGGTGCTCGGAATATTGACTGACTATGGTTGCACTTAGATAGGTTTGTACTCATATTGCAACATATAGATGTGTGGCTTGGAGTAGATTATGCCAAAATAGCGGTCCAAGAGGAGGAATGGTCGACAAGCCATAGGCGAGTGGACTATTCCTCCTCAAGGACCACTATTTTGGCATAGTCTATAACAAGAAATGCATTATTTGTTATATTATATAGAACACTGGTGTGAATTCTCACAAAATGTATGTGTCTGATTTCGTAATTTTTTTGTTTATTTGCCGTTGATTTTGGAAATCAGTCTCAGTTTTTTAAATTTACGGCATATTTTGGTGATGACAGGGTAGTATAACTATGTTATTAGTTACATTAGTTAACATCATCTCTTCATGATTCATGTATTTATTTTTATAAATCTGTCCTTAACACTTTCATGATGGGAGCTGCGCTGGTGCAGCATTAAAGATCCTGTGCCAGTGCATTTTCTTATATAAGCAAGTCTCCCATAGGGATCCTCGCATATATAAGGGAATGCACTGGCTTCCAATGTCAAGTTTAATATTGGCCAATGTAATCGCTAACATGATGCAAGGTTCCCTATGGGAGACTCGCATATATAAGAAAATGCATTGGACAGGGTTTTCGCAAAATTTCAGGAAGCTCAAGTGACAAGTCATGGAATGGTTAACAAAGCCATTTTGGTAAAATTTGAGATGTCAATTTTTTTTATCTTTGATGAAAATGAAAATCGAAGTTCAATACGGAAGTGTATCGATCTATCTGAAAACATGGATTGCTCTCCTCCGAATTAACTGGATGAATAACAATTCAGACATTTTACTGCGAAGAATGTGTCAGCTTTTCAGTTAACGACTCTTAATCGACATTTGAACACAATGATTGACAGGAAAAACATTCAAAATATTGAAGCGGAGAAAGATGATTTGTTACTATAAATAGAAAAGGAATAATCACGTGTGATAGTAGGGCAGTAGGAAACTACTGAAAATAGTATAGCCGTATTCAGTCAATTAGAATTCAAGAAAGTCACGTGAGTTGTAATTATATGAAACATTGCTCATGATATTTTGCTTCTGTACTCAGAACAGACATATAGCAGAGAAGATGTTAAACAACTCAAGTCATAATACAGAACTAGAGCAATAACCCTTTCTATACTAAATGCAGCAGAGAAAGGATTTGCGTGCCCGCCCGCAGGGCGGCACGAGGACGGTGTGGGCTCACCCGGAGGTCGCCCTTACGCCCTGTCTTGAGTTTTCTTGGTATTGGGAACCAGTCTAGGCCTAGGCTCAGGAGGGACAGGTGAGGTGGGATTCTAGCTGTTAAGTGATGTTTTGTTCTTTTTCTTTTTGTTCTTTTTCTTGTTGTTTTTTCGTTTCTTCTTTTTTGGTGGTGGAGCACTCGATGGTGATGGTGGTGGAGGCTCATCTTCGGAGTCGGAGTCGGAGGAGTCTTCGTCTACGTCGAAAATTGCTACTAATTCTTCCCTGGTGATCCAAGGTTGTTTGGCTGCGGGTGAAGGCTCATCTTCCCATTCATCGACATCGGTGTCAATGTCGCTTTCTTTGTCGCTTTCTCTCTCGGATTCGGTGGATTCTGCTTCGGGTGAAGGCTCCGGCTCGTGATACTCCGGATACTCCGGAGTCTTCGGAACAAAGTCAGAGGGGTCTTCTTCTTCGTTATCCTCGTCTGGCCGTGATGGTGGTGGTGATGGTGGTTCCATCTCCTGGGCGGCAGACTGGGCCGGGATCGCAGCTGGATGGGCGGAGTCGACTGGTGGTGATCCTGTCGGCTTTTTAGCTTTCCACGCAGCGAGTCTATCGGCATCTCTCTTTTTTCTTGATGGTGTTTTCGTCTTCTTTTTCTTCATCTTCTGTCGAGGTTTCCGTGCTGATCTGGTATTATCCGGTCCACTCCCGGTAGGGAGCCCTGAAAAGAGCTTTGCCGGGCCGGCCTGGAAATCCAGAATCAGCTGGTATCCGCCTTTGTGAGCGTGGAGTGACCAGCTCAGACAAGGCGTGACATGCATGGCGTCCAGCATGTTGGTGACACTAATTGGAATTAGCGGTGGCGAGTTCATCTTGAGAGGTGGCGATCCAAGCTCTCTGGAGGTCCGACTGCTAATAACGATGAACGATACTAAATGGATTCTCTCACTCAGTTATAAACAATACATTGGAATGGTCTATTATTTATCTGGAGGGTTTTTCAAGTACAGAATGAGTCCTATTTATTATAGGGAAATGTTCAGATAATAAGTTCAACAAATGACCTATGGTTGTTTGTTGAACTTATTATCTGAACATTAGAGATGGGCGGTTAACCGTGGAATCAGTTCGGTTTCGGTTGTCGGGAAAAACCGGAAATGACAACCGTGGTAAGTTGGGAAAACCCGTAGTTTCGGTTGTCACAACTTCCTGTAATCATGGCAGAGCACGACGAACAAACGAGTCCTGTGTGGAAATATTTTTCCAAGAAAGATAAGAAATCTAAGTGCGCCGCCTGTAATATATGCAGAAAGGAGTTCGCATGGTGAATTCGCGCGACGAATTAATTACGTTGCTTCCGTGTACACCTATTTTCGCCGTAGTAAACACAACACAAGTCAGTTTATTTCTCATGTTCTTTTAATCATTAAGGCCGTACAAATACTCTGAAAGGTGAATTTGATAATGAGGATACGATATCAAAAGGTATCAATGATTGTTACCCCGCATTCCCTATTAGTTTGTATCACTGTTTGGATGTTAAATCGTCAAATATATTTGTGCGCCGTTGATTAAAAATGTTATGCCGGAATCGGAGCCGGAATGAATTATACCGTTTGTCGGTAAACTGTTGAGAAATAGCACTCATTCAGGTGACTTGTATAATTGTATTGGATGCATGTATAGTGTGTACAGTATTATGTTCCCTAAATATGGTAATAGGCATATAGCCAGATAATGTGATTGAGAGATTCTAGTCATGTTTTATTTTCATTTTGTTGTTTATTTCAAATTTTATTTTTCAAATCATAACTATACACATATGCTAGTATCTAGTCACACACATTAGTTTTATGCCAATGTAAATGATCATTATATTATTTCACACTTATAATCATATGATGCTGTATTGCAGTCATACACAATACACAGACTCACTTGCATTCTAGCACTGCCACTCGACATGGACATTAACAATATACATGTAATAGTAACAATATGATACATAATTTACAATTATAAAAGGACATGTACCTCACCAGTTATGGTGATAAAATTGGTGTGTTTTCTTTGTAATATGATGAAGCATAATTAGATTTTGTTCACATTTAGTCATTTTTATTAATAAAAACCGAAACCGAGACTCAACTCTTTTTCCACAACCGAAACCGAGGCAAATTTTCACAACCGCCCATCTCTACTGAACATTTCCTATGGGAACTACTCGTCAATGAGCATTTATTAAAGAAAAGGTTAAACAAGAAGTTGTTATGACTACCGATAGCATTTCTTTGCTTGATAATCACATTGCTTTAACTGCAATTGTTTGCTAAACATACATTATTTTGTGCCAATTTCATTAATAGGTATCACGCCTGGCATTCTAAACAATCCATGAGTGCTAAAGAATGCACTCTCAATTTGTCTAGGTGTGATTTCCCTCCAGTTTTCAAGACATCTGAATAAATATTCCCGAGGCATTATGTATGGGTAGATGAAATCAACCTAATATTTAGCATTATTTTCTTGTGGTACAATGCTTTTTAATTATACACCTCAAGTTGATTCCATTGTGTTATTGAACTATTAAGTCTGACATTCTATTTCACTATAGAATCACTTCCGGGGTCAACTGAGATAGCATCACTGTGCATGTGCTCACGACAGCACCTCATTTGTTTTCGCTGCAAGCATCGTGTGAAGGCGCATTCTTATTCTTGTGTGCTCTGTTCAGTAAATACTTTTCAGAGGCTATGGTTGTAGCGGCTTCTGACTAGTCTTTTTAGTTGATTCAGACAATTACTCTTTATGAGGGCAACAACATTTTATTGAAACTGCTTTTATTTTGACAGCTTGCTTGATTTTCATGGCAAAATCCTTGCTGTTGGTTTCCATACCAATAGCACATCTTGTCGTGTAGTGACAGATTTTCTGCACAATTGAACAACAATAGGTCGTGACTGTAACGACTTGATAATGCCACGCTGGTAGTGGTCAGTTATTTAATGATCGAGTTCAATGGGACTTTGATAAGTTCAAATCAAATTTGTTCGGCTAACTACCTCGGCAGTTTACCGATTTGGGTCATGCATGCGGTTAATCTATTACAATTTGATTGGGAACTTTGCTCAGCTAGCAGATTCAGACTGAAAAATAAAAAATGCCAAGGGTAGCGTGTATATATAGAGGCCACATAGATGTTCCTGCATGTGTTTTTCGGCGGTTATAAGGTTGGGGAACCACTCCTGATAGAGTCATTGGTGCACAGTATCGTTGTCACAGACTGCACCCCCAGCTTACTCAGATCGCATATCACCTGGCTGGGAAGCTCCCCGCAATGATTATCTACAATTTGTTGACCAGGAATCCGAAAACAGCTGACAATGGGGTTTGTTCTGTAACTGGTGTGAACCTTTTTGCCGACATTCAAATTCTTACCCCTCAAAATTTTCTGAATGATTCGTTTTCATGCGATTTTCACTATAGTGTTATTCTCACTGTTCGGTCTGCATTATATATGTTCTCAGTTGGTGCTACAGTTGGTGGTATGACAGTGACTTGGCAATAGTCCTGTCACGATGGAATTCATGATGTGTATTTACCTGTATTTGCACTGAAAATTTTCATTGCCATGCAGATACCGTAGTGTGTGGGATGTAATTTTATTTATCAGAGGATTTCGCTTTTGTCAAAATTATTGCTGAGTGAATTGTTTTTGGAAAGTGTCATCAACCACTATCTGGTACTTGCATCTCTTCAGTTTATGGGACAGAGACCTACCGAACTTGAGCTTTAGTTTTGAGGTTAGTCGCCTGAGTAGGCCGAATAACCAACTTGCTTTGATAAAGTATTACCAAGTGTATATAGTTCCATGTATACCATTCTTCAGTATACGTACAACTGATTCTGATTGGAATCTTAGCCTTCGTTGAAGTTGAAGTATATATGTGTGGTATGCACAGTCCTTGACATGATGCCACACTAATGCTGCCGCTATCGACGTCCATGTAATGGTGATCTTCATTGAAATGTGGATGGGTAAATGTGAGTTGACATTTGCGGCATACTACAATATTAATCTAATGAATATATATAACAATACTGCTAGCAATTTTATTGATGCTGTGCTTTGTGATTCGAATATTGTATCTGTGTAACTTGATTTCTTCAGGATTATTTGTGTTATGTGGAGTACACTGTCTGTTCACTGTGTTGAACTCGGTTGTCTGTGTCTACTGTCGCTCGCTTTAAAGTCTATATAGTGAAATAGAATAAAAAATTAAATGAGAAAGGTGAAGTTTAATTATTATTCTATCAGGTATAGAATCACTAGAGGATTAACTGCCACCCTCCCCATACCACACCATGGGTGTGATCCCTCCAGCCTTGATATAGATCAATAATAGACACAGGCTTCTAAGAATGAGGTGTTGTCATGGACACATGTGCACTGATGCTATCTCAGTTGATACCTTCAGTGATTCTATACCTCATAGAATCATAATTAAACTTCACCTTCACGGGTGAAATCTCTTTAATTTTTTATTATCTCAGTTTGAATACTCAGCGGTGCAATAACTTCCAATACTTAATAAAATTAAGGTGTGCAGTAGGCATACAGCACTTTTCTGTCCTTAATAATTCCAGGCATGAGGTATGTCTAATGGTTTTCACAAATTTGGGCCAAATAAATAAAAATACTATGTTCTCAGGTACCTCCCTCATCACCATTAGATATTTTTATATTCAAATTAACCCAGGTGTTTTCCAAGGTTCAGGACTCAATCACCCAATTATCAGTTACATATTTAGTGAGGTTTTTGTTGAAGATATAACATCTAAAATCCACAGGCAGAGTTATTCAATGAATTGCTTGGAAAATTTACTTGCAAATATCTATTCTCCACAAATAAACTATAAATCCATAAAAGTCTTGATTTTTTTAGAGAAAAATAAAAATGAAAAGCTTCCAGCCCTCATCTTTTTATATGCCCTTTTGAAAAAAGGTCGTATGATGTAATCAGTCTGTCTGTCTAGCCGTCCGTCCGTTAACATTTTTGGTTTCCGATCGATAACTTCAGTTTGGATTATTTGATCTGAACCAAGGTTGGTATGTGTATTTCCCAGCTAAAGATACAGGCCAAGTTCAAATATGGGTTCCGTCCAAATTATTTTTACATGAGTTACGGCCCTTTTTCGACTTAGAATTTGACCGTCTGTTAACATTTTTGGTTTCCTAACGATAACTCCAGTTTGGATTATTTGATCTGAACCAAAGTTGGTATGTGTATTTTCCAGCTAAAACTACAGGCCAAGTTCGAATATAGGTTCTGTCTAATTATTTTCACATGAGTTATGGCCATTTTTCGTCTTAGAATTTTACCGCATTTTGGCATTGAAATTAGGGGTATATCAGATATTCTTCAAATGTAAGATCAAAGTATTATTTTATTCTGCGGTAGTACAATTCGAAATGGCTAAAGGGCGTATTTTGCCACGCCCTAGCGATGCTCTTGTTTCCAAATAAAATTACCTGAGAACCAAGATATTTATTTTAATGGCCTTATTTTTTGAATGGAACACACCTGTGCCATAAATTGATGCAATGTTATTTGTAAGTAGATTTATAATGTTTTTACATCCTCCACATGTTATCATTCTCTCCACTTAATACACTGCATATTTATGTACTACCCGTAGTATGAAATGTTATACAATTCCAATGTACTTTCCAATTCTGTAATATGTTATCATTATTTTGCAACTATACAATTCTTTTGTTCAAGATGTGAAGTCTAATTATATTCTTAAATGTATTCCAGTTAAATGTACATAGCTTGCTTCAGGTTTCTTTTAATATATACATAATCAAACAGATAGAAAATTAAAACATATCTACTGTAAAGATATTTTTTCTGAGAAATTGCTTTATAATTTACAGTATATTAGATATATTTTATTCATGCCGCTGTCTCCAAAATATTCTATCACCCTTTCATCAAGAGTAAATACCCTTGCCTGACAAAAGCATGCTCAGTGATTAGATAGCTATCACTTAAGTTGGTGGTGATAAACTTATAGCAAAACTATGTGATGGTTAATAATTCAAAAGAAAACATTTTGAGCAAAGCTTTTGAGAGAGAACTGAACAGGGGGTTCCATGCTCCATGATTCCCTTCTGAACATTGGTGTTTTAATCACAGTGAGCAGTTTGGATGATTGCTGAAACTAGTATGGACATGCTCAGTTTGAATTGCAACTGAACTGAAAAAAACTTTGATATTTTTCAATAATTTGGCATCTTTGATGTGTATACTTTTTACCTTTTTCACTGAATGACCGACATATAACATTAATTTTAATATATGAAATATAACTAGGAGCTCAAGCACTATATTTAACTTTAACCCTTTCTATACTAAATGGATTTTCCCATTCAGTATAAAGTATACATTGGAACAGTCTATTGTTCATTTGGAGGGGTGTTCAGGTAATAAAAGCAGATGGCAGACAGAAAACCAGATAATACAAGAGCAGAATGATTCATATTCATTGGTGGGAAATGTTCAGATATTGTGCTCAACAAACCTATGGTCATTCGTTGAACTTATTTTCTGTACAGTTTCTAAGGGAACTACTCGTCAATGAGTATTTAGTATAGTAAGGGTTAAATATCTTTTTAAATTTGTAAACATTGATATTTACAGTAATGCCCTAAATAATCGACTCCTTAACCACAGCAGAATTATGGGTAACTTTTCAGGATTTAGTTGGAAATATGGCCCACAGAGAGCTTTCCGATGAATGGAAACTAGCCATATTTCCGACTAAATCCTGAAATGTTACCCATAATTCTGCTGCAGTTAAGGAGTCGATTATTTAGGCCATTACTGTATACTTTTTACCGTTTTCACTGATTGATGGAAATAAAATATTGATTATAATATATGAAATATAATTAGGAGCTCAAACACTATATATAGCTTTAATAACCCCCTGAAATAATAAACAGATCTGAACCAAATTCAAAACAGCAATAAGCTCACATGTGGAAAGTCAAGCTTTTACATTGCATGAAAATTAGTTGAGGGAGGCTCTGAATCACTTGAATATCCTATAAATTGTCTAGTACTTTCGATAACTGTTTATCTTCGTCAGGACCAGGATGGCGTTGGGAGATGCAGATTTTCCGGTTCTTTTATACTCTAGATTTGTTGAGCATGGATTTGTAGAGGTCAGGGGGTTATTTACCAAGAAGAGGTTATGGTGTTGGGTACGGGTATGTTAGAGTGTGCGGGTAGATTGTACGGGTATATTGTTGCTGTAAAATGTATAAACAATAGTCCTGAAGATAATATTATTTGTATCATAGTGTAGTTTGGGTGCTAAAATGGAATCCCCATTCCTAAGAACATACTACTTCTGATAATTTTGGTTGCTGTTTTTCTTCCTGTTAAGGCCACATTTCTCAAGTCCACATGCATGGTTCCGAAACTTCACGATCAATATGTCAGGAAAACTTTCAATCGGTATGAAATAATTGTGGTAGATGTTTTATCAAATGAGATCGAACAGACCCGATATCCAATGCATTATTGTAATTGGTTAAACTTGAGTTGTATTGTGTCTGCAAACTCAGTAAAACAATGTGTCAATGATACTTTATTGGGTGATTTTTGATGAAATAAATACATGAAATCTATCAACTAACTTTTGTGGACTATCATTATCATCATCTTTATTTGAGAATGAGTCTGTTTGACTCTTTGTCCCCTTTAATAATATTATACATTTACAATTTTGACATCACAATAAATTGAGTAATTGAGTAAGTGCCCCAGAAAATTATAGAACCTGCACGCATGCTTTTCAAATTTGTTTGGCCTGAGAAATGGGAAATTGACATAGTGTGGTCTTATGAAACCTTTATAATATATAAATCACATATACATGTACTTCATATGATCTATTCAAACTTCGGTCCAATTTTCATTAACCCTTTCAGTGCCAAGTCCGATTTTTGTATCAACCCATATTTCCTTGATCATTTTTCAAATTTGAAGGTTATTAGGTATGAATTGCTTTCGTTAATGGCATGTTTTGTTTATATTGCATGCTACTGTTTGCACTATTTACAAAGATAACTTCATGTGTACATCATCAGTAGTCGGAGTTTTGATTTAAAAAAAAGGGTTATTTCCCATGAAACTCTATTCTATATGTCTTTATTCCCTGTAGTTCCAAACTCATTAGCCACAAGTTTCACAGAGCAACTGACAATTGTATCCTAATACATGATATAAATAAATTCATAATGTTTGTTCACGTCTCATTACTTATAGACAGACGTATAATAAAGTTAGTAGTGGATTGTTTGATGGATATCATTATTGTGTGTTCGGAATACAATTGTGTTCACATATCCTATGCCATATCAATGATTTCTCTTGAGAATTAATGTGAGATCTGCTAATTGAAAATACCGTCATTGCCATTCTGTGGAGTGTGTTAGTGTTATAAGTCTGAACCAGTGAAACAAAACAATTATTTGAAATTTTGATTCTTAATATGAGAACAACGGAAATGAGCAATGTATGTTGACATAAGCCGCACAGTTAATGGAGTCTAAATTAAAGTTGGCATTTGACATTTATCACATTTATGTAATTTCTTGGTTTTAAGTCAAAAGACAAGGGTGGGGTTCAATTGAAATTTCTCAAAGTTGGCAGTTTGATTGGCTGAACAATCAAAGGGTGCAATTGAAACTGTGAACATAAATGTACTCTATTTTATGTTTCCAATTAGATTGATCTGACTGAATTATCTGTGTCTATATAGTTAATTTTATGTTCTGAATCTTATGTATTTTTATAAGATGTAGATTTAATCATGTGTTGTAAATATTGTGCACCATATATCTTTCAGATAAAAATGAAACTCATACCAAATAAATAAAAATACTGTGGTCTCAGGCACTTCCCTCATCACTCAAAATACTGCTTCGACAAACATTTTTACATTGAAATTCAGCCAGAATCATTCAATTTTTCAACCCATAAAATCATCTTTATATCCTTTATTGATAGTATATCTCTTCTGGGCCACAATTACAACAACATAATTTGATGACTAGTACCTTTTTTTGTGAATAGAGCACGGACAAAACTGAAGATTCAGTATACTATTTGTCTATAAAGGCATATTAAAGTGCTTTATTTCTGATGCAGCCCAGTGAAATCTCTTGAGAAAAATTACATTTTGCTTAATGCAAGTTGTTAACAAGAGTTCTCCCTCTTGCTGCATTCTGAACGTTTCTGCAGGTTGCCTGTTCTAAAAGTAGCCCCTTTACCTTCCCTATGGAAGGTATGTATTATATGAGAAAACTTCTAAATAAAATCAAAATTAATTGATATAAGCTTTTCCGGACAGGTGTCCTCAATTCATATCTACAATTTTATTCCGCGGAATCTGTATAAAAAGCTGCTAGGAAGAGATACATTATCCTTAAAGGCCCACATAATTTTCGAACCACCAGATAATTTTATATAAAATATATTCCATATTATATACCATTTAAAAGAAGAAGTTCCAAGACATTGTATTATCAACTTATTCGGTGTAATATACTGAGTACATGTTGTTTTTGTTGAGATACCGACGTGTATTCTGTGCTCAAGTTTCATTATTTTCAATGGGATGGGGAATAACTCTATAACTTAAGATATAGAGTTATGCCCCTTCCATCAAAAATACATTTTTAGATTGAATTCTGTTGCATTCTGGGAGCCATAATGTGGGAAATCTTTCTATGATTTCAGCTGTTTTCTATTTCTCTATGGGCATCTTCTGACACACATACATTGCAAATGGTTATGAATTATAGTATTTTAATCATATTTTATGGCATAGATTGTTATTAAAACCGTATATCAAGGCACTATAAAAATAATCGGTGAATCGAAAATTAAATGGACCTTTAATTTCTGGAACTTTAACAAAAAAGTGATAAAACTCTACCTCCCTCAGATAAAAGCCCTGAAACAGTTTCCAATCTAGAAATGCCTGAGAACACAGATATTCATTGTTACCGCATTCATTGTTAGAGTTTGATACTCTATGCTCTGTTTTCACTACTTTATATTTATTCTTTTAAGACTATTACAGCTGTTCAGTACAACTGATTTTCCTTTATTTCCTAGACAGAGGACCTTAGGTACATAACAAACAAACCAGTAAGCTCAAATACTATGACCCACTGCTGCTGCCCAGCCATGGTGCTCAGTTTATGTAAGACTTCTCACCAAACCGTTCTATCAGTCATAATTTAGCATGGGAAAATGAGATATTAATGTGTTGGTTTTATTTATTTGTATTCGCAAAAAAAATAGTTAAAGGTACTCAATCCGATCAGAGGGTCCCCATATCATCAAGGTACAACAACAGCAACATTTCTTCAAAATATGCTTTAGTTATCAGAATCGATTAATTGCAACAAAATAATGCTAACTACTTTCAACTATGCTATCAAATTTCCCAGAACTTGTTATTTATCAACATTTTGTAAAACAAATATGGCCGTGTTATCACTTGAGTATTCACGAAATTTTGCCGTATTACCACTTGTTTTTAGAGTTATCCATCTTCATCTGCAATTTTGTCCGAGACTGTCCGCTTGACCACATGTTTTTGGGCCACATTTAATTGCACATCTCGAGAAATAACAAACTTCAAAAATTGATATCTGATCACTCTGAGCT
Organism: Siphonodentalium dalli; assembly: GCA_032622095.1. Taxonomy (NCBI): domain Eukaryota; kingdom Metazoa; phylum Mollusca; class Scaphopoda; order Gadilida; family Siphonodentaliidae; genus Siphonodentalium; species Siphonodentalium dalli. Next base: position 158,394,456 of record CP136065.1, on the reverse strand, counting down.
TTTGATGTGTGGGTTCCTTGACTCGAATGAAATATTTTTTACCCCTGAAGCCAAAGAAATAGTAATTGAGGAGCGTTAATTCGGATAATGCCTCTTTAAAGTGAATATATGAGATTTGCACTGACCAGGACCTGCCTGAGTTTCCTCCACCTAGATATTTTTTTCCTTGATATTTGTAAACAACTATATAAAAATATTGTGGCCTAACAGGGAATGATTAACAAGGAAGGCTCTTTATTGTTTCATGTGCAGTGGAAGCCTTGCAAGCCTTGAGAATGCACTGGCTTGCAAGTTCAAGGTAAACATTGTTAAGCCAATGTATTCTCTTATATATGCGAAGCTTCCTATGGGAGACTCGCATATATAAAATAATGTATTGGCACAGGGTTTTCGCAAAATTTCAGGAAGATCCAGTCATGGAAAGGTTAAAGCTATATGTACTCTCCCAGTACAAATGTTTTGTATCCTGGCAAAATATATTGTATGCTCTTACGTTTCCAAAAAAAATGGGGGGGGGGGGGTATACTTGATTGACTATGTCCATCTGTCGGCCCAGGCATATATCTCAGCCATGAGTTATCAGATAAGAATGATATATGGTATGGATGTGTTTGCCATCATGACTGCTTTCAAAAGAGCGGCAAATTATGTTGTTTGCATTTTTTATTCTAGAGTTATCTTTATTTGTTTAATTTTCTGGAAATTATTTTTTTTTCTGTCCAAAGAGCTATCTCAGCCAAGGGTTATTGGATCTGAATTAAATTTGGTATGGAGGGTTACCACCATGGCTGCTATCAAGAGGGGCAAATGATATTGTTTGCATTATCCATTCTAGAGTTATCCTTCTTTGTTTATTTTAAATTTGGGTTCTGTCCTGCCCATGTTTCAAGTTGGCACCATGGGAGTAAGCGGTATGCTAGCACCATGTGCTAGCACCCTTGGTGCTACTTCCAGTTTGCCCCTATTATATGGCATGGTTCATGAGTTGAACTGCGTATTGATGGTTTGGAAAAAAAATCATCTTTTTTTATTTGGTGGGGGGTCTAACATGAATCAAGCCTTTAAGAAACACAACAGGGTGTTCATAATGTGCTGAGGATCCCTTGATTGGATCTAACAATAATGTTTATATTTCTGAATGACCAATTAGCTGGTTAAATTTAGCTCACAGTGGTAACATATTGCCTTTGGCTATGCACTAATAATAATATCTCATCACTATTAAACCAACCAATGATTGCCCTACTCGTTCATTACCCAACCACGCACCTGTCAATTGCTCAATGTTGGTAAATTAGTTGCATTGTAGGTTTCCTATAAATCATTGGTGTTAACAGGTAATTGTTTAACAAGTGGCTCCAATAGACAGCATTATGCTGGCCATGTCATAAGAACACGTAATAGGGAACAATGCCTGAGTGTTTATTGGAAATGCATGGTGCCTATGTGCTGACCAGGATGGGGGAAAGAATCTCCCATTAAAATGTGTTCTATCTTCATGTTTTTGTAAGAGTTATAGGCTCTTTGAGGGGGACAGAAAACATTGACATGTTTCTATCCCTTCAGACCCCCCCCCCCCCCCCAAAGAATAAAACTTTGGCCAAAATTTTCAACAGTTGGATATTTCATGCCTGACACAGAATAAGGTTGGAATATTGAGAACAATAAAAGCAGGTTGAATATATTCTGATAGTTTGATATATTACAATTAGCATTGACCAAAATACAATTATTTTTCTACTTTTTTTCTATTTTAAACTGTATGCTATATATATATGTGTAATTAAACAGTTAAATGAAATTTTATAGCGATATATTGATTCTGTGACCTTTCGTATATGTGCGGAGAGCAGTCTCACGAATGTGACCAATCATCATTTATGTTGATATATACGCCATCAAACCTTTAATATTCACTGCTATGAAACAGCATAAGATATATTCATAAAGTAATGGATAAGATGTGCAGATTATATTGTCCGTATCTCAAAATAGTAGTCATATTTGCCTCCGATATAGTGATAAAACAGGAATATTTCGCTTTTATCTCAAGTATGCATGGTGGTATACTATGAACCCAATTTATCAAAACACAATAGAGTACCATAGACTATCTTCAATAAATTCAAAATTTGACAAAAATTGTCTATATATCGTGTGTATCCCTTGAATCCCTAATGTAACACATATCTGCTGCACACACAACCATAAATAGCAACATTGATCAAATGGCCAATGCTGAAATAACAGTTTTAAACGCCGATCACTTGATATTTATAATTTTTGGGTCCTACTGTAAACAGAAAAACCGAGATTTTAAACGCGTAAATCATTGGGCCGTTGCAGTGACCGATAAATCCTCCAGATGGATCTGTTTTAAATGTACCTTTAAAGATATTCAACAACAGACTTGTATATTGCCAATACGTATTTTCACTCCTAGATGCTTGTATAATATGTTGCTTTCGGCATTTCATGACTTGGGGTTGCGGCCATTTTGACAGCCATTTCATCATGGCCACCATTGTATTATTCTGTCCGTGTTATTCTCTTTTCGCTCCCGTACTCTAATTTCACACAAACTGGTATAACTGTGTAATTCATATGACTAGATATAGACAAGAGTAAACAAAGCAAAATGTGACAAAGTCGATGAGAATCAGCTTAGAGGGTATAATAGTCCAGGCGCTTGGTGTAACAATTGTGCAAAAGGTGATACAAGCATGAAACTTGGCATATATGTTCCCCGTGCATTACTGGTCATTTTCAGATATGGAGGCATTCGCGGGAGATCCTTCCTTAGCAACGGTTGCTATGCAACTACCCGAAATCGAAGAAATGCACATATGGCTAATATTATGGCAGTTTTTAACAACCTAAACTATGCCATGTATCATTTTATGATGAAAATAATGATATTATTTGTTGTTAATGTTGATCTGACAGGAAATTTACCATATTTCATACTTACAGGGGTGGTAACGGTTACTAGGGACATACCCAAAATCGAAAAATATACATATGGCTGATATTAATGGCAATTTTAACAAATTAAACTAAACCATGAAGGATCTTATGGTGAAAACAATAATAATAGTTGTTTTTAGTGTGGACCTGACTGAAAAATTACCATATTTCTTCCTTACAGGGCTGGTAACGGTTGCTAGGGACATTACCATAAATTGAAGTAATTCACACATGGCTGGTATTATGGCAGTTTTAACAATCTAAACTACACCATGTAACATTGTTATGGTGAAAACTATTATAATAGTTGTTGTTTGTGTGAGAATGACTGGAAAATTAACATATTTCTTACTTACAGGGGCGGTAACGGTTGCTATGGACATACCCAAAATTGAAAAATGTACATATGACAGCATGTGACTGATATTATAGCATTTTTTTCTAACTAAACTGCACCATGTAGCATTTTGTTGTTGAAAACAATTATAATAGTAAGCAATTATTTCATGTGTCTTTTGGGAACAGTCAAAATTGTTGTCCCGAGATATCAGGAATGACTATCGAACTGTTGCCCAAGGCCAAAATTCATCATTATTGGAATTATATTAACGACAATATACGAAATTGAAAATCCCAACTACACATTTTACTGGACTCGGGCTCGGGCTCGGACTACAACTATTAGTGTGTCCCTTCCTGATACCGAGGGACAACAATTTTGCCTGTTCCCAAAAGACACATGAAATAATTGCTTTGTTACCCAATACATTTACTTGTATATAATCAGGTCATTGCTAATTAATCACACTCTTTAATAGTGTTATTTCGAATTATGAGAACTAACTGGAATATACCGCCATGTATCTGAATGCCAAAAAAAATCCGGAAATAGCCGAAACGTCACGGAAATTGCAAACCATGTAACAGTTCGCTCGGAGCCAGTCAACAGTTCGCTCGGGTCGGGAAACAGTTCACTCGTGACGTCACGAAAGCTGACCGTGATTGCAAACCGGGCAACAGTTAATTCAGGGCGGGCAACAGATCGTTGTGGCGTTACGAACGCGAATTTGGGGTTAACCAGTTAATTCTAAATCCCAAATGATTTACGAAGTAAAACTCTACTATTGGGTAACAATTGTTGTTAGTGTGGGCATGATTGGAAAAGTAATATATTTCATTCTTACAGGGGTGGTAATGGTTGCTAGGGGACATACCCACCATTGAAAAAATGATTTTCTGACAATTTAACTAATATATCTGTTTCTTGTTATGCTTATATTGACAAATAATGCATCATTAAATAGTGTGTTGTGGTGTACCGACGCAATATGACCCTATTTCAGGATGATATTGCAGTTGAAAGTGTTGCTAGGCAACACCTTCCATTGACAAAAGTACCTTTAAGTTATATTACCATTTAGTTAATTTAGAATGGCATGTACATGTATGACGATTATGACTGTACCTGCCATAAGTCGACAGATGGGATATGTTTTAATGAGCCATTAGACAGGCTTGTAATAACATTGACCCACATTTTTGTTGGCACCTAGCTGCCTCTGCTATCCGACCTCGCACTATATTTGTCCATGTCATCCATGCAGCATATACTCTTATCACATGGTGACGGCATCCGGAATAATATTTGCCATACATTATGAACTAACTTTGTTCTACCTACCTATGCCATAGCTGTATGTCGATACATCGCAATGGGTCCTTTCATGGGCGTAGCCTACGCCTATCTATTTCAGACTGAGATCCCATAACACCTTTAGGAGCCGGCATCCATTTCCAATATACTATAGCTATATGGACATCCATGTGTCCACACCGACCAGGATCATATAGGGTTGTCAGTCCAACACATATGTTATCATCTGTATTGCCTTCCAGAGCACAACAATAACAAAATAGAGAACGAATCAAGTGTACCATTATATTTTACAACCAACATAAAAGTGCTTAGAATAGATAATATATTGGCACTTGTCAATCATTCCAACATTAATAAAATTGTGACATTCTTCAAATACAAATTTTCTCACAGATAAGAAGCAATCTCATGTTGGATCATCTCTGGAAGGCGCTACACACTATATCTCCCATAACTTCTCACCATGTAAATAAGTTTGTACAGTCATCTTGATCACATGTGTGTTACAATATTGTATTAGGAGAGGGGCTTCATAAGTTGCAAAAACTTGTGCCCCAATCCCTTTTGTATATTTTGCAAATAAAATATGTTTCAAGTCACATGGTGACGGCATCCGGAATAATATTTGCCATACATTATGAACTAACTTTGTTCTACCTACCTATGCCATAGCTGTATGTCGATACATCGCAATATTTCAGACTGAGATCCCATGACACCTTTAGGAGCGGCATCCATTTCCAATATACTATAGCTATATGGACATCCATGTGTCCACACCGACCAGGATCATATAGGGTTGTCAGTCCAACACATATGTATTGGGTCATGCATGGATGGCCTGCATATAGGGGTGTGTGTTAATGGCTTACCTGTAGGGATTTTAATCCACGACGTATCCTAACTACTGTGTTCATGTCGTAGATAGTGGAGTGGGTCGATGATATACCATTTAGGCCTGGTTCCATATATTTATGTAGGGACCCGGGTACATGACATTTTCACATGGTATTTGCACTATATACAGGGACCTGTATGCATGGGGTATGCGTGGGCCCAAAGCATGTGTATTGCTTGGTTTTTGGCCTAGCTATAGCCTTAGAATGGGCTGGGTCCAAGTCATATACATATAGATGGCCAGTGATCATGTCTGAATAATAATAATTTCCTATTTATATGGACCTCCGGCATGTAAGGCATTGGTCCCTTATATATATGTATATGGATACGTCCAAGATTCAAAGTATACGTTCAAGGTCTGCATATAGCGACTTGGGTCCATGTAGGTATTTTGGTCCATGACTTACACCTGCAGGTGCCTGGTTCCATGCATCTACTATGTACATGGTATACCTGAATATATGTGTGTCTGTTACATAACTACTGTGTACATGCACAATATATAGGGCACTGGCCACTGGGCCAATTTTATACTATTTTAGTTGGTTCCTTGGCATCTATTAGGGACATGAGCCCGTATCCTACCTACATGTATTGGCACCTGAATTTGCTACATATTCGCCTGGGTATTTGTACTACATAAATATGCCTGGGCCCATAGCCAGCTGGGTGTGTCTATTCCAACATATTAGATTACGTTCAGTTTACCAACAGCCGTTTTTGCATATATTGATGGTCTTTTTCATTCCACAAAGGCATCGTCAGCATACTTTTTTGGGGGTCAATGGTGTAGTTATATCACGTATAAGGAGCTGGAACCATGCCCTACATATAGACACCTGCTAATGCCTGGGTACAATATCATGCCATACCTATATTGACCTGTGTCCATGACATGTATGGCGCTCGGTCCATGGCCAACCTATACAGCATAGTGGCATTGGTGCGTGAAATATTTAAATGGACCTCCACCCATGTCCTTCAAATATCTAGGGAATTGGTCCAATATCTATGTATATGTGGATATGTGGCATAACTGCCCCATGTGTTCCTATCCTATATATGGAAATCATATGAATCCATGATATACTACTGACTGGGTACATGGTCTGCATATTAGCATCTGGATCCATGGCCAACCTGTGGGCATCTGGGTATTTACACATTGTAACAGCGCATGGTCATTGCGTGCCATGCAGCTTAGATATCATATAGTTTGTATAAGGGGCTGTGTCCATGCCCATCTACAGATGCCTGATCATGCATAGCTATATTAACATGGGTCCACGCATGTCCAATATAGATATATGTATCTGATATTATATGGCTAAAATGTAGCGGCCTGGTTCATGACCTATATATATGGGCATTGTTTTTTTGTGTTTTGACTACCCATATAGCTACGTACTTGCCTAAATATTGTGGGCTGGGTCCATGGCAAAATACTAAGTCTTTAAGGGGTCCATGCTCGTCATAAATATGGAACTGTGACCCAAACATCTATATGTGTGTGTCTATAGCTTATTTTACTTTTGTGACATGTGGTTATAGATTGTCGCACTCTTGAATACCACCAATGATATATTATACAGGTATATGATAAGAGTTACGTTATTTAAATTTACAAACTTTTCTGACTCATATAGTACTTTTTCAATGGTGGGTGCTTCCTTTACATGCAAAAGTTACTACCTACATAAGTCTTAAGAACTAAATTGTTCTATGTATTCTAATCAGGCTTACAATAACAACAATTATGATGGATTCTAAATCATTCTTTCACAATATAAATGCTATGTGAGACAGTTGAAATTGGTTGAAATTGTCATAATATCAGCCATATGTGAATTTCTTAGATTTTGGGTAGTTGCCTATCAACCGTTGTACCAATATTAAAACTAAAATTGTGCCATATATTGTTTAGGCTCACAGTTACAACAAATATTAGAATTGTATTCACCTTAAAATTCTACATGAGTTAGTTTAGTTGGTTAAAAATGTCATAATATCAGCTAACATGTGCAATTCTTTGAGTTTGGAGTAATGTCCCTGGCAACCATTACCACCCCTGTAAGTCAGAAATATGGTAATTTTTCAGTCAGGTTTACACTAACAACAACTATTATAATGGTTTTCACCATACAAATGCTACATGACTATTCTCGTTTGTTAAATCTTTCATAATATCAGTCATGTGCATTTTTAGGGGTATATGTCCCTAGCAACCCTTACCACCCCTGTAAGAATGAAATATGTTAAATTTCCAATCATGCCCACATTAACAACAACTATTATAATTGTTTTCATGAACAAAATGCTACATGGTGCAGTTTAGTTAGTTAAAATTGCCATAATGTCAGTCATATGTACATTTTTCAATTTAGGGTATGTCCCTAGCAACCGATACCACCCCTGTAAGTAAGAAATATGGTAATTTTCCAGTCATTCCCACACAACCAACAACTATTATAATGGTTTTCACCATAAAAATGTTACATGGTGTCGTATACTTTGTAAAACTGCCATTATATCGGCCATATGTACATTACTTCGATTTCGGGTAATGTCCCTAGCAACCTTTACCACCCCTATAAGTAAGAAATATGGTAATTTTTCAGTCAGGTCCACACTAGCAACAACTATTATAACTATTTTCAGCTTAAGATCCTATATGGTGTAGTTTAATTTGTTAAAACTGCCATAATATGATCATATGTATATTTTTCGATTTTGGGTATGTCCCTAGCAACCGTTACCACACATGTAAGTAAGAAATATGGTATTTTTTCTGTCAGGTCTACACTAACAACAACTAGTATAATTGGTTTCACCATAAAAATGCTACGTGACATAGTTTAATGTCTTAAAACTGCCATAATATCCGTCATATGTGCATTTCTTTGATGTCGGGTAGTTGCCTAGCAACCGTTGCAAAGGAAGGACCTCCCGCGAATGCCTCCATATCTGAAAATGATCAGTTGTGTATAAGGAACATATGTGGCAAGTTTCATGCTTGTATCACCTTTTGAACAATTATTGTGTAGTTCTACACAAAGCGCCTGGAATATTGACCTCTTGCGATATGCGTGGTCGCTATTAATTCTGCCTATTATATAGCGAAGGAGTGATGTCTGTGCAGTTTTTAAAACAGATAGCTCGCATCTATGTTTTGAGAAATCCGACATCGAATATATACGACATATTGCCTGAAAAAAAAAGTCATTGTTTTGAGTCAGTACGTTATTTCATGTCCATATCTGCGAAATTCGTTCGAAGTTCCCCTTTGGATGGGTGTCTCTGCATGGTTGAAGAATTTTGTATTGAACGATATCGAGTGTCTTTGTATATTTTTAGGCTGAAACATCACAGCATCCAATTATTTTCATGATTGTGAACAAAAAAATTTGTTTTCTTATATGGAAAAAATGGTGTAAAGCTCGACTCGGATTTTAGGGCAATTTTAGTGACGCATCAACGATGTTATGACCTAAATAATAAAAAATGATTTAAAAAAAAAAACACAGCTTTCTCAGATTTTTTTTCTTTTCCTCAATCACCTCTTATGCGCTTGGACTATAAAATGAGTCATGTGTCCAGTCTATCGGTGTTAAAATCCCACTGGAAAAATATATATTGTGGAAATCTTCCCACTGAACACAAACGGTACGGTGTAAATGACAAGCCAACACGCATTGTTTCATGCGACAGCTCATTCCAAACGTGTTATTTTATGATGAAGGGACCACGACATCCGCAGTTTGTAAATGTGCAAAAATTATAAAAGTCTATAAAAACATCACCTAGAAAAACGGAAAATAGATACCCTTTGTTCTTTACTTAATTATTGATAGCTAGCTCTCCAATAACAGAATATCGCGTGATGAACCCATTGTTATAGGTATACTATTCCTCCCCTGATTGGTGAGTTGTTAAATAATGAAAATAAGAAGTAGATCTAGTTTTACGTGTACTTGTAATAACAGTTATTTTCTAAACTTAAAATTTGTGTTTGAAGCAAAAAAAAAAATTGTCTGTTTCCCATTTCTTGAGCAAAACAATCTAGGTGGGCAGGTTGGGAATTATTTTTTTTGGCAATTGTTTTTTCCAATCTATCCAGGCTATAATTCACCATGTTCTAAAAACAAGATAAAAGTTGGTAGTTTCTATACGTTTGTGTCCAGTTGCTGAAGTTTCTGACAAAACTAGTTTTATATCTGACAATATACCCAGAATATGCATCAGAAAGTTCGGAGCGATCTGAGTTCCAAGAAGGGGCACGTGGCTCATGGAAGGGTGACACAATGCTGCGCAATAATGTACATGACAACATTGATACTATCGGCGTTGCTAGCAAAAGTCTGGACAACTTCCGTGCCATAGTCGCAGTTTCACCTGGCCGTGCGACTCAGAATAGAGCAGATTTATTCCTGAGATTGGGATTCATCTGCAACCACAAATTCCACAAAAACTATTTTAATAGAAGTAAATTGTTTTTTAAAATTCCATCTAAAATTATTGCTGCTTAATGTAAACATAGTATATAGTATATATTTAGCGATATAGATGTGTTTTACATGTCAATTACATGCATAAAAAAACTATTTTGTTTATTTATTTATTTATTTTTTGAAAACAAATCCAGGTCGGCCCAATTTCGGCAGGTAGGTCGGGAAACTGGAAACACCGTTTTTTTTTTTTTTTTTTGTTGGGCCTTATAACGCACAAACCCACTTTGAAGACATTGAGAAAATTGACATGGAGCTGTGAATACATCTTTAATGTTTTACAGTTATAACCATACAATCCTTGACTTGACAAATAGGGCTATCAATAATTAATTATCATAGTACAACATATGTGATTCACACTTCTATTAGCCAATAGTGACAGACATCGTGGAACCTAAACTCTGTTAATAATCCCAAAGTGGCCAGACAGAATGGAAACGTACGTCAGACACCACACTATATAATTCTAATCGCGTCTGTGGTCCCAGTTTTATATGTCCACGACCGTGGTTAGATGGTCTCTTTCGGGGGGGGGGGGGGTCCAACTTAATTTCCAACTGCACCACCCTACCCCACCTCACCCTGAACGGGAGCAAGTCATTTCGTACCCTAACCAGCTCGTACTCTCCGAAAAAAGTATACTCGTACCCGAATAGGAACCAACTCGTAACTTCCAGCTGAGTCAACTCGTAACCTCCCGAGTCATTTCGTACAAATACAAAATTTGCAGGAATGTATGCCGGGATGGGTGGGTGGTCCGAGAGGCAAAAAACGCATTTTTTACAACCTCATGCAAATTTGTTACTAAAAACCTTTTGTGTCCATATTTTACATTTGTAGCAGTTTATAACATATTATTACTGCAAAGGCACCTTATTTATGTTACTGGGACCTAAAATGGGCCTTAGTGGAGGTGACACTAAGCTGACATGTTGCATATGGAGCGGTGAGGTGAAAAACTTCCTTCCCGACACCCTTCGAAAGAAGCTTCGAGAAATGTAAAACTGAAATAAATAAACTTGTCCTCATGTAACTAAAACCTTTAAGCCGAGATCATTGTGTGCATGGAAAAGAGCGAGCAGCTGCTCAAACATTAATGTGACTATCAATGGCTAGAAAATAACGTTCACCAGTCCACCAAGCTAATCAATGAATTATTTGCATGTCTATCAACTCAGATGATCTGTTGATCTCACAACACCTAAAGTATCCAAGTCTGGCATAGTGACTGCTTGTCATTTAGTATAAAAGAAGATGCTCCGGTAGACTAACACATGTTGTATGGAATAATGCTAGATAATAGTGTTTTATGTGTAGCGTCTGATGGGTTACTATATTTGTCCACTATATTGAGGCATTATAATTTCCATTTAGCAGTATGGAATTTGATCACCCAGGAACTATAGCATACTCTCATCACACACTGACCTGGAAACTCCATTGCTTGTAATGTATGTGGTAGACTAATGCCTAGCAACCAGTATTTGAAAAAAAAATCATATATACCTGTATTAACCATTTTTTTCTCCAATTAAAACATCTTCTGAAACAGGTTAAACTGTCATTTGAACTAAGGGAGATAGTTTCTCATTCATATGAGTGATATCAGTAGGGTTTTTATGCGATTTTAGACCAAAATTAGTGAAATTTGGGGGTGAGTGTAAAAAAAATTGGAATATATTTTTTTTTTTTGCAGGTTTGCGGGTGGTGGGTACCCAAAAATGCCAGAAGCAAAAAAACGGCATACTTCCCCGGGGGGGGGGGGGGGGGGGGTAGTACAAAATTTGCAGGAAGGTATGCCTGGGTGGTGGGTGGCCCGAGGGGCAAAAAACATTACAACCTCATGCATTTTTTTTACTAAAGACCCTTTGTGCCCTTATTTGACATTTGTAACAGTTTAAAACATATTATAAGGATTTATAACTGCAAAAACACCATATTTATGTTACTCTGACCTCATATGGGCCTTAGTGGAGATGACATTAAGCTATGGCATTTTGAATATGGGGCGGTGTGGTGAAAAAATTCCTTCCCGACACCCTTTGGAAAGAAGCTTCGGGAAATGTAAAACTGAAATAAATAAACTTGTCTTGATGTAACTAAAGCCCAGATCGTTGTGTGTATGGAAAAAGAGCGAGCAACTGTCTAAAAAATTAATGTGACTATCAATGGCTAGATAATAACTGTCATCACACTGTTCATCGGTGCATCAAGTCAATCAGTGAAATAATTGCATGTCTATCAACTCATATGATCGGTTACTCTCACAACACCTAAAATATCCAAGTCTGGCAGTGTGACTGTTTGTCATTTATTATAACAGAGGTTGCTCCAGTAGACTAACAAACGTGTAGGCATAATGCCAGATAATGGGCTGGTTGACAGACTAATCTGGAAATGGTTGGAAATTATGGAATTGTGTGTATCCTCTACAATGAGCTAAGTTTGCATATATAAGTAAACTTGTCCTAATGTAACTAATGCATAGATCATTGTGTGCATGGAAAAAGAGCGAGTAACTGTCTCAAACATTAATGTGACTATTAATGGGTAGAACATATCTGTCATCAGTGCATCAAGCCAATCAGTGAACTATTTGCATGTCTTTCAACTCAGATGATCTCTCACAAGACCTAAAGTATCCAAGTCTGGTATAGTGTTGTAACTACTTGTCATCTATATATATAAACAAGTAGGATCTGTCCAGATTTTTCTCTCAGACCCCTGGACAGAGTTCAACCAAATCTGGTGTGGTGACTCGGGGTACCCTGGTGGATGTTATAATGGTATTAGTTTTAAAAAAAAATTGGGTTTGTTAAATTGAGCAAGGAATTCAATCTTTAATTTTTTTTTATTAAAACAATATATATAAATAAAAATGTTTCATGACCAAATGTGCTTGAAGCGCACAAAGGGGCCGCCGCTAAATGGAGGCTCTGTCTAAGATCAAAATGAGTGTCAAGTCCCACAGGTATCTCTGATGCTGAATATATGTTCCCAAAGGGAGCCTGTTTCAGCTAGTTTAGTATAATAGAAGTAAGTTGCTCCAGTAGACTAACATAAGTGGTATGGAATGTGTTAGTTAATGGGCTGATTGACAGACTAATCAGGAAATAGTCAGAATTTATTAAATATTTTGCATTCTGCACAATGACCTAAGTTTACAGATTATCAGCAATTTATAAAACTTTTTTTTTTCAATTAAAACAGCTTTTGAAACAGGTTAAACTGTTATTTGAACTAATTGAGATCATTCCTAGTCATATGAGTGATATCAGTAGAGTTTTATGCGATTTTAGACCAATTTTAGTGAAATTTGGGGGGTGGGTTTGCAGGTTTGGGGGTGGTGGGTCCCCGAAAATGCCGGATACAAAAAAACGGCATACCTTCCTGCAAATTGTTTACTACCCCCCCCCCCTGTACTTTCCTGCAATTTTTTAACTACCCCCCCCCCCCCCACCTGGCGTGTCATTTGTACCCTCCGTGAAATGACATGCATAGTCTGAGTGCACAACTGCCAACTGACGCTATGCAAGGCTTCGATCGTTCACTTTTGACAAGAGCACCAGAATATCAATTCCCCAACAGAATGATGCCGATCATGGCCTGAACGTTGTATTGTCGGTATGCGGAAAACAAGTGTGTATGCCGTCCGTTCTGTTATCGGAAGTACCTAATTCTGGTAATTTGGGTGATGAGTTCATGGTGAGGTCACTGTCACGAGTTGTCCCAGAAGCATCTATGATCTGAATGAATAGTACAAAATTGGAAAAATCAATTACTCGTTGAAGCCTGTGATCTCCTGCAGATAATGTCTTTAATTCCTTAGATCCATTAACAGCAGCTGCCGCGAGCACTCTCGTTCGAAATCATATTATTTCGAGTGGAATCAACAAACGCACCGGCGACATCTTTTGCATGCGATGCTCAGAAATCTTGCTTTATGAATGTCTTTTGTGCTTCCTTTTTAAAAATGGATGTATTATTTTTTGGTCCGTCTGTCCGTTCATAGGAAAAATATTTCAGGCACGTATGCTGATTTTTTCCTTTCGACCCTTGTTGGGACTCACCCACCCCCGCGTCCAAATTTTTTCCCGTTTTCGGCATTTTTTCCCGACCATTTTTGGACACCCACCCCCTTTTAACACTAAAACAGAGATTTGCGGGTGAAATTCACTGTAAACAGCTGTATATGAATTTCTGTGCATACTATTTGTCATGAATGTTAACATTGACATGTAAATAGGAACGAGTCATTTTGGGGTCATTCGGCCAAAACAACATGGCTGCCAGCGGCCATCTTGGATTTCAAAATTATATCCATTAGCACGGGCTACAGGCTAATCTGTTCGTCTGATCATCATGAAATTTTGCATTTATGTTAATATTGACATTCTAAGGTGTTTTAAGCCAAACTCATTGCAAAAACAGTCAAAAAGACTTGCAAGAAGAAAAAAATTGAGTTGCGGAAATTTTTGTTTGTTAGTCATATCGACCACCCACCCCGGCATACGTGCCCGGAAACCCCCCCCCCCCCATGTCCGGAGTATAACTTTTGTTCTACTGAACTAAATGGAATGGTATTTGGTATATCTTAGAACAAAATGTGTAAAAATTCTACACAATATGTGTCACATTTTATCTTAAACAAAATTGTGTAGAACATGACACATGACATATGGGTCGGTGAAATTTTCTCAACATTGAATATGAGTGAATATATGCGTATATATAAACCACGGCTTCTACACTGAACAACATATAATACAGATATTATAGTTAGTATATGAGATATGTTCTAATTGAGACACAAACCTCGTATATAAAAGTTACCATATTAAAAATCTGGCAGCATGCAGCTTTAAAACTATGTGCTACACAATTATGTGCTGTTCATTTTTGACACAAACACAGTGTATAACAACTTTTAAAGCTGCTGCCGATTTTGTTTTATGTGGCAGCCTTTACGAGTTTTGTGTCTCCAATAGAACACATCTTCTATATCTATATTTGCGAATGTCTGTCTGTCTGTCTGTCTGTCTGTCTGTGTTCTATAGAAATTCACAGGGGACCACCTAGATGATGCCAAAGGGGTCTACTAGGAGTAGCTTTTTACGAGAAAGATAATGGTCGGGGTTAGAATTTTCTAAAGTGACGCCGTTGTTATCGGGGGCAGAAAAGGGGGAGGGGCAGAAAATAAAATTGTCGCCGATGGCCACCAAACTTATATATAATAATCCCCATGATATGAGGAATCTAATGGTGTGGTTTAAATATGGCAAAAGTCGCGCCGTTCGCGTCACGGGTGCCCGGAAGGGGGAGGGGCAGATTGTTTTTCTGTCGCCGATTTCCACCAAACTTATATACAATCATCCCCATGATATGAAAAAACCAACGGTGTGGTTTAAAAGTGGCGTCGTTCAAGTCAGGGATGCACGGAAGGGGAGAGGGGCACCAAAATTGAAAAACTAATTTTAGCGCCGATCTCCACCAAATTGATATATATTCTTCTTCATTATACAAGGAATCAAATTGTGCGCTTTAACAACGCCAAATTGTTGTCTTTTGGTTGAGAGATTGGGAGGGGTGGGCACTAAATTTGATAATAATTGGTTTAGTCGCCGACTGCCACCACACTTATACAAAATAATCCCCATGATATGAGGAGTCTAATGGTGTTGCTTATATCTGTCAAATGTGGCCTCATTCGAGTCAGGTTTGCATTGAAAGGGACAGGGGCACCAAAATTGATGCACAATTTTTTTGCGCCAATTTCCACCAAATTGATACACGTTCTTATCCAAGATACGAGGAATCTAATCGTGTGATTTAAAGACGCCATAGTGGTGCTGTTTGTTTGAGAGATGGGGGATTTGGATTGGCACCAAATTTGATAAAACAAAAATTAATAGTCGCCGATTATCACCAAACTTATTAACAATCATCTCCATGATATCAGGAGTATAATCGTGTGGTTTAAGGATGACATAATTTGGGCCATTCGAGTCAGTGGTGTATAGAGATGAGAAGGACACAACAAATTATATCTATATGTTTATTGCCGATTTCCACCAGATTCATACATATTCTTCTCTGTGATGCACCAAATTTGTGCCATATGGGTGAGAGATATGGGGACCTTAAATTTGATACGAATTTGTATACTCGCCCATTTTCACCAATTTCATATATATGCATCTCTAATCTCTAATGAGTCTTAGTGTGTGAAGCTTTAGTACTAATTACCATCAAATTCGGACACGTTCTTCTCAAATGATACAAGAAATCTAATCGTGCTGTCTGTCTAGCTGTCCGTCTTTCTGTCTCTCTGTGTGCATTCTATATATAACTTCACGCGGTGCAATCGAGATGGCACCAAGGCGTTCTAAGAGGGGTAACTGTTTACAAGGAAGATAACGGTGTGGGGTAAAAATTTTCTAAAATGACGCTGTTGGTGTCAGGGGAAGAAAGGGGGGAGGTCGGCAAAATTAAAAATATATCGTGAAATAGTTTTGTCGCCGATTTCCACCAAACGAATACATAATCACCTTCGCAATATGGCGTTGTTCGAGTCAGCGTTGCATCAACAATTGATTTAATAAATAATTTTTAGCCCAAATTTCCACAAAATTGATATATTATTCTTCTCTATGATACGAGAAATATCATGGTGTGATTTAAAGACGTCAAATTGCTGTCGGTTGGGTGAGAGATATGGGTCATAACTATTCTCAGAATTTGTTTAGTTGCTGATTACCACCAAAAATATATATAATCATCGCCAGTATATCATGCATCCATGAGTCTAATGGGAGTGGTTTAAATATGTCAAAAGAGGCAAACGCTGGTACAAATTTATTTGGCACCAATTTCCACCGAATTCATACACGTTTTTCTCTAATGATATACCATGAATTAAATCACATTTGGTGTCGTTTGCGTCGCGGATGGCGAGCGGATATGCACTATCATTGATAAGATTGCTATTCGCCTGTATCCACATATAAGTTATATACAGTCACCCAGGCCATCCCCATATCATTTTAAGTAGTTTTGGACGTTCACATTTCACAATCCCGACATATGGTGACCCACTTAAGTCACTTGAACAATTATATCTTCTTAACAGTCATATTTGTATGGGAATAGCAATCAGGGCATTCACAAAATGAGCTAGCAAAAAGAGATACATAGAAGAAGCATTAAACGTATATTTATCATTCTATTGAAGAGATACATATATTTGTGCAAACTGAGAGACCCCGAACCGTCAGATGATTGCATATATATTATATCAAAATTGAGTATGTTCCATTCAATACAGTTTCCACAAAATAGTTACAATTTGTCAAGAGATACGGAAGGCCTGTTCAAAAATAGTGGTCACAGTGTGTAGTCAATTATAGTTTCTTCTGATATACAAGAAAATGCAGTTAGTAGCATAAGACTTTTCAGGATCTTCCCAATACTGCACATCTGACAAGGGTTTTATAACAGACTCCTCGACTGACATAAACAACTCAAAATCTCGCTCTGTGCCTGGCACATGTAGCTAATATTAATGCGCATCAACATTTCGTTTAAACAGAGAATATTTAGCCAATATATAGCACCATGAACAGAGGAGCACCTGAAAATTTCTTTGAAACATCTGTATCTCCATGGAGATAGCCAGGTGTACTCGAGAACTTAGTCCAACCCACTAAATTGATTGAGACATCTCAATATTTAAAACCCAATTATCATCTTTTATCGAACTAATGTGTTTGTGATGTTCGTGTATCATATTATAACGTCTAATGTATACACAGTTGTAAATAAATACATACTTCATTATTGTTGGAACAGATTAATCGCGACAAACAGAATGACAATTGACAAGTTGAGCCACTACTTATATCCCATGACTGTAATAATCATGTTTTATGATGCTATTTGAATATACAATTTATGAGAAAACGTATAACACTTTTAAGCAAGAGCATTCTCTATCCCCAACAAATATCCACAACATACAGAGGGTTTCTCATCGCATTAACCTGGGCAACGCCGGGTAACCCTGCTAGTATCTAATAACTACGATAGACTCACATATTCACTAATATTCAACGTTGGGGAAATTCCACCGGCACATACATGTCACTTGTCATTTATACACAATTTTGTTTAAGATAAAATGTAACACATATTGCATGGGGGGGGGGCGGAAAAAACTGCGGGACACAACGTACCGGGGGTGGGGGGCGGTACATAGGCGTAAAAAATTTACACGTAAATTTTTTCCTTATTCATTTAGGGGGGGGGGGGGTTGTCGGAAAAAATTTGCATGTAATTTTTTTCCAAATATGTATTTTCAGACTCACAACTTCAATTTTCTCTCATTTTATAGAATATGGATTAACCTTAATATCCAAATCATATATACATGAGTAGTACAATCCACCTAAAACAATTTTGGATAACCACTGTCTTGGTTTACATGTGATATTGACCCCATTAACCATCTTAATAATGCCGACTATGTCAGTGTCTACCAGTCGAATGCAGAATTCTACCCTGCGATCGCTTATCTGGCAAATTTTTACTGCAGAACTATCCCATGTATTAAACAATTTCTCCTCCAATGGTATCAGAAAACAGTTATATGCTGGTATCTCACTCATCTCATTTGCATCTTTTTCAAAGTCGAGGTAATGACTAGTTGTCATTTTTTAAAGTGCATACAAAGCGTTGCGATCACCAATATACATGTTTGTACATGCATGTCATGACATCACGAGGTACAAATCTGCGTTCTACTGGTAGACAATGACCATTTTAGTCATAATAATCTAAACTAAGTTACCAAGCACCTTCTCGTGAATTGTGTGCTCTGGTGTTTTTTTCGGTTTCCGGTCAAACCAAGTTGTTGTCCGGCTGGGGTAGATTTGATTTTTCTGGAGAAAAAAAACTGCAGTTTTTGCTGTTTTGGGGGGGGGGGTGGTGTATCACGAGGTGATAATAATGACATATTTCTTAATTTTATCCGGCATAATCTAAACTCTTTGTGTTTATCTTAACTACCTGCGATCTGTTTGTTTTGTTGGTAGTTAACTGACTACGGATGTACACATAAACTTATAATATCCCCTGATATCTATGACTGAAATCTGAAATATATTGATCGACAGTGACATATTTCGCGCCTAAACTTTTGGATGTCGGACAACTTTCTCACTGGATTTCGCTGAGCCTTGGACTCACTGTGGATGCCCGATTAAATCCCGCCAACGTGTAAGTATCCTCAGTGTGTGAATCTAGCCACGGTGATCTGAACTGACCATTTGTGTACGGCATTTTTCACTGCTTATGGTCTCGCCTGTGATATAGAAATTCTACGTTTGGCGATTGTGCTTAGATTGACTGATTGTATGTTGTATATTAATCCAGAGAATGCTGCACACACTGCATGTTCTTACACATCTGTGTCACCAATCTATTTTATTGGTATATACCATTCATTGGTGCGAGTGTGTCACATTCGTGTGGACTTTCTGTGAACTTGTGTTATCTCACATTCGTGTGGCCGATCAATGGATTGTGAACTAATCATGTGCTATTCCGTGGATGTAACAATTTAAATTTTATGAACTGTCAAATCAACTATTACTAACTGTTTATGACCTATATTTGTACATGTATATTTACTCTTTTGTGACATGTTCAATTTGTTGTTTTCAGGTTGAATAATATACCATTTATACAACTGTGGCGTGGATTAATCCCATTTGTGAAACAATTCAACACGAGGGATACCCGAGGGTGAATCCAGCATGCATAAGCGGAGAGGAATTGCGAAGGGAAACTTCACACGCAGCCTAAGGAGACTCCATGAATGTTACAATACTGAGAACATTGCTGTAGTACAGGACATCCTTAGCCGATTGAGTGATTCGTATAACACTCTCGAACAACGGAACGATGACTGCATGGAAGAGATGACGAACGACGAGCAGGTTAAGGTTTTATCGGACGATTTGGACAAAACATTCAGGGATCTTTGTGAAGGGAAATCGATGGTGGAAAATAGAAAACTGAGAGAGAAATCAGACTTGAAACAAATGCAGGTTCCCAGCGCATTGAGAATTAAAAAATTGGATCCTCCCAACTTTTCGGGAGACATTCGAGGGTATCCTAGTTTTGTTAGGGATTTTCAAAGGCATATGGTCCCAGTGTTCGGCAAGGACCCTTATGCACTTAAAAGCTGCCTATCTGGCAGCGCCTTGTCAACTGTATTGGGTGTAGACGAATCGTACGACAAAATGATGGACAGACTGCAAAATAAGTATGGACGATCTGAAATGTTGACTGATGTTATTATTGGTGATATTCGTAAACTTAATCCATTGTCTGATGGAAACAAAGAACAATTTATTCATTTAGTTGAAATTGTTGAGCGATGTTGGCTCGACCTTAAGCAGGCTGATCTTGGAAATGAGATGAACAACGCCACTGTGATGACGTATATTGAGAGGCTTCTGCCAGCCGTACAAAAACGTGAATGGGCGCTTAAGAAACAGCGAGCGAGGAGAAGTGGATCGGATACAAACTTCCCAATATTTCTTGATTTTCTCCTGGAAGAGAAATCGGCGATGGAATCACTATGTTGTACTCCTGGATTCCTCACTGAACCGATACGTGTCCATGACGACGACAACACCACACCCGATACTGATGTTGAACAGATAAGTGGCTCACACGCGATGATGAGTCGTTTCAATAACGTTTTGCAGGAAAATCAGAAAGTGTTGGAGCATGTTATTTCTGAAGTCAATCAAATAAATTTGAAATTGTCTGATTCTGCCGACAAACGAGTTGTGAATGATTCGCCAGTGACGTGTTGGTTTCACGGTAGCAGTACACATGACATCCGCGAGTGTTCTGCTTTTGGCAGGTTAGATTTTAAATCTAGGGCAGAGTTATTAAGGAAACGCGGTGGTTGCTTTTCTTGTCTTCAGCTGCACCACAAATCAAGTGACTGTGTTGATAGGAAGCCATGCGAAATTTTTGACAACGGTCTGCAAAGAGCATGTGGAAAGATGCATCACAATTCTCTTCATACTGATAGTAACGATGGATTTTCATTCTACAATTCGGTAACGCGTGTTGATGATACCGGTTTGATGAATTATTCTGCACTCACTGTGTTGTTGATGATTAGTTTCGTGAAATGTGAAAGTGATTTGTTGGCAGCTTTGTGGGATCCAGGATCCAATATATCACTTATAACTCATTCAAGAGCTCATAGTCTTGGTCTTAAAGGGAGACCGGTTACTGTTTCTATTACTAAAGTTGGTGGAGTTAAGGAAAAAATGATCACATGCGAATATATTGCACCATTGATTGACCTCAATGGACAAGTGTGGCGCGTTCGTGCCATTGGAATGGACGAGATTACCACACCTGTAGCCCGTATGGATGTGAGCAGTGTTTCTCAGTTGTTCGTTGGTGTCACATCGTTTGATTTACGGAGACCAAGTGGGGACATCGATATGTTAATAGGTGCAGATTGTTGCAATATTTTACCAGCGTTAGATCAACGGGTAGGATCTCTACAACTAATGCGGAACCAGTTTGGATACTGTCTCCGAGGTTCACATGAGCTCATCCGAGTTTGCGGTGATGATGAAACCTGGGACATTAGAATTCATCTTGCAAATGTATATCACCTTACCGCGGATAGAGGTCTGAGTACTGTGAAAACTTATTCTAATATACATGTAGTGGATGATACAAGCAATAAGGAATTGTATCCAAGCACATATGTTGATGCTGAAATGGGTGATCAGATTTTGTATGGTACATGTTGTGATACGCTACCACGGTTAGAACAAAACG
This sequence comes from Siphonodentalium dalli, assembly GCA_032622095.1. Lineage (NCBI taxonomy): Eukaryota > Metazoa > Mollusca > Scaphopoda > Gadilida > Siphonodentaliidae > Siphonodentalium > Siphonodentalium dalli. The sequence continues at coordinate 158,372,547 of CP136065.1, read as the reverse complement.
TGCATAAAATGGCTGGTAAATTATGTGATTCTGGTCAGTGTTCTCTATTCTCCAGTGGTTGTTCATTGACAAAATCTATGCTCTTGAATAATGTGAATAGTCAAAGGTCCACTGAACATACTGTCAAGGAATATAAATTCCACGCGATACAAAAACATGACTTGGTAAAACAAACTGTGCTTACAAGTAGATTATTAAGCGTTGACTGCTATTTCGGCCTTATTTCTGTAGAAAGTTCGAATTTTGTGTTCAAATATATTCAGCAGAGTTTATTACTGATGTTCATGTTTTTCATTTTCGGACATTTAGTACCAATACTATTAAATGGATGTGAACTGCACCTGGAACATAACAATAAACGCGACGTCCACATGCATGTGATATATAGGAGCAACAGCGGTAGTATGCGACACATTACACAATTTGTGAGCTACATGTATACATATATTTCAACCAACATTGCTTGGCCGCCATCGATCAACAACGAACATGTAGATGATGCACGCGGGATGTTTGCGTTTGATGGTGAACATATTCTATCAGCATGCTACCAATGATGGAGGTGTGGTATTCATTTATAACTGTGTCATGAAACAAAACTTGTTGATGGAATATGAACAATGGTTACATAATTTATTCAAGTTCTTGTGATTCTAATAAGTATAGTTGTGCTCATGGTTACATTCATATACATGTATGTGTAAGCTTGATGTGATGGAATTAGGAACAACTATCGCCGCGGGGAGTGTATCACGAGGTGATAATAATGACATATTTCTTAATTTTATCCGGCATAATCTAAACTCTTTGTGTTTATCTTAACTACCTGCGATCTGTTTGTTTTGTTGGTAGTTAACTGACTACGGATGTACACATAAACTTATAATATCCCCTGATATCTATGACTGAAATCTGAAATATATTGATCGACAGTGACATATTTCGCGCCTAAACTTTTGGATGTCGGACAACTTTCTCACTGGATTTCGCTGAGCCTTGGACTCACTGTGTATGCCCGATTAAATCCCGCCAACGTGTAAGTATCCTCAGTGTGTGAATCTAGCCACGGTGATCTGAACTGACCATTTGTGTACGGCATTTTTCACTGCTTATGGTCTCGCCTGTGATATAGAAATTCTACGTTTGGCGATTGTGCTTAGATTGACTGATTGTATGTTGTATATTAATCCAGAGAATGCTACACACACTGTATGTTCTTACACATCTGTGTCACCAATCTATTTCATTGGTATATACCATTCATTGGTGCGAGTGTGTCACATTCGTGTGGACTTTCTGTGAACTTGTGTTATCTCACATTCGTGTAGCCGATCAATGGATTGTGAACTAATCATGTGCTATTCCGTGGATGTAACAATTTAAATTTTATGAACTGTCAAATCAACTATTACTAACTGTTTATGACCTATATTTGTACATGTATATTTACTCTTTTGTGACATGTTCAATTTGTTGTTTTCAGGTTGAATAATATACCATTTATACAACTGTGGCGTGGATTAATCCCATTTGTGAAACAGGTGGGTACCCAAACTGAAGAAAACAGTTTTTCCACCCTGTGTCTGCAGTTTTTTCCGGCCCCCACCCCTGCATATTGTGTAGAATTTATGCACATTTGTTCTAAGATGTATATGTTCACCACCACAAAATACAAGTCGATTTGGGGATCCGGTCGCCCATTTTTACGAATGTCACGATCCTTTTTAATTTGGGCTCACTTGTCGTTTCCGGTTGATAACTGTTGTTAATGATAACTGAATTAATGGAATACAATTTGGCATGCATATTTCAAACCATCAAGTACATGTGAAGTTAAATCTTCGATTCCGTGCGCCCATTTTACCAGCGTTGCGGACCTTTTTCGACTTTGAAAAAATGGTTTTCTCTGTGTTCTTGTCGATAACTGCAGTTTGGGTTGCTTGCATGATCACCACACAACTTGGTGTGTGCATGACTGAACAACAATAAATACCTATATCTTCTAGCACCGTAAAAGCTACCAAAAGCATTAGCCTTGCTTGAAACATATTTTATTGTATAATATACAAAATTATTTTGGGGCACATGTTTTTACAACTTATGAAGCCCCTCTCCCGAATAGAATGGAACACCCATTAGTCTCAGTTTTACACGTGGAATGTTCAGAGTAGCCCACAGTTCATATCCTGATGGACAGGCTCCCTAAATTTCCAAAAATATGTCCCGTATATATATAGCGGACGTGGTTATTGCAGATACACGTATCGCCGCAATATGTGCTAGTGCTTGTGGTCGTGGATTCAAACCTGAACGTGAACGAATGTCGGGACCGATTTTCAAACGTTTTTTGAGTTTATGGACATCTCAATGTGTCAATTCGATCGAAACAATGTTTTCATACATATTATAATTTGTTCACGCATAAACAAGCAATAAAGACAGCATGCAGCATGATCTAGCCAGTGATTACTGTGCCTATATAATGTATGAATGAGTGCATGCAAACTCCAGGCAGAGTTGTCTCTCATCGCTCCGCTGAGGTACAGACCACTGCCACAAGGACATTTGGTAAGGATTTCTTACATGATCTTAGTTCTTATGTTTTAGGAATAACATTGTCTATGTCTGGATCAGTTCATATATTGTTCTTATCAATACCGAAATAATTACCATTATTGCAAACAGATGGTGGTCAAAATAAAATAATAGGTGACTAAATATAGTTCCGATGATACGTAAAAATAGATGTATCGGTCCGCAAAGTACCATCATTGGAGTGCATGCATATACTGTCGGCCGTTTGTCGCTTTCAGGACAACAAATCTTTACTCTTATTCACGTACTATAACACTTTACTTTACTTTAAACATATTTTAATGTATCTAGAAAATATACATAGGGATCAGGGCACAAGTTACAAAACTTACAAACTTGCCCCTCTCCTATATACAATCATGGAACATACATAAACAATACATAGCAGATATAGCACAAAGCGGTTATAAAGGAAAGTGCAGAATGTGTGTGCTGCGAATGTCGGGTTTCCATCTGTATTCCAATCTCGGTTATGAAGAAAAAACCTAGAACTCAGTGAGTTTGAAAGATGAATGGGGAGATTCACCATGCATGTTATCATACATGGGTTTGTTCAAAACGCTTTGTTTTAGCTATACAAGATTGAGTAATGCGGAAAAAGAGTAGTGTTCTTGTGGTTTGATATACCTTTAACCCCATGTAAGAACTGATTTGCTTCTAATGATTGAAAACCATTAATACTTAAATTTCGGTAAAAGTCAATTCTCTGATCTACAAATAAAGGGCAAACATGAAAATAGTGATTGGCGTCTTCAATGTCTAAGTTACAGGGCATATAGGCGACTCTGATATGTGATTATCGAACATATCCGAACGGAGATCACTACAGTGATTCCGAATTTTACAGTGTATTGTATTAATTTTCCTTTTTCCTGTATAAAATAAGATGGGGGTTTTATTATTGGGTCTATAATCCCTAAATTGGCTTTGAAATCTGAAATGGAGGTTGCATTGATTATATACACATGTAATTTGTTCCATTCCAGAACAACAGATGGGAGAAATGGCTGTTTAAACTGCTCGGTATTAGCGAAATAGGAATAAAATTTATTTGGGAATCTAAGGTTATAATCCGATCGTTCTCTGGATCGTGCTGGTAGGAGATATGTCAGATACAAAGGGGCGTCTTCATTGATAATTCTGTAAATTGCTTGCAAATGGCGATGTTGCCTGCGCCTGTGTAGTGTACGCCAACCTACCTCAAGCCATAACTTGTTAAGTGATACTGAACGGTTTAGGCCGGTTACGATTCTAGCGGCGTCTTTATGTATTCGGTCGAGTTTTTCCAATAAATAATCGGGTGCTGAATCCCATACGACGTCAGCATAATCCAAAATAGGTAGGTAGACCCCGAAGCCACGACAAATAGTTTTCATGGCTGGCTCAACCGATTTTCGTGGCTGGTTAGCTAGCTAAGCCGGCTCAATCACGAAGTTCGTGGCTGACGAAATATGGCGGCTCAGCCGGCTGAGATGTTATCATTCAGCGTATTTTTGTTTCCGAAATGTTCCTAATCCCCGGTTATAGACGCTGGTTTTTTAGCATTTGTGGTGAACCCGTAGAATTCCAGACCACACGTGATCTTTTGATGTTGGGCTTTTCCATTATGGCGAAAATTCACGAAGGACTGGCATGGATATACTATGTAGTTTCCCCATCTAATCGGTATAAGTAGTTACATTGGGACTTCTGTCGTCTTCATACTGCTATCATCACTGCCATCTTGCGATATATGCATGCATCATTGAATGATGAACCCGATAGTAATGATATATAATATTTCAAACTATTTTCTATTCTTATGTGTATATATTGACAAATGCCAGTGATGTCTGAGACTGGGTGTTGTCGATATAAACAATTTATATTTTAACCCTTTCAATACCAAATGGATGCGCCCATTCAGTTATATGAAAGCATGCATTGGGATAGTCTATTCCACATTAAGGGGCCAGGTGTTCTGATAATATAACAACCATGCCGTGTCCATATTAGGCAATGCGGTTTAGTTCTTGCGATTCACAGCACAGTTGTGCATGACATATAAGCCCATGCACACGGCTCAGCCATTTTACAATTCCGGCGGCGGAGATTTTTAAATGTGGCTGGCGTTAGAAATAATATGGCTGGCGGCGGCTTGTGGCCAATATGGCTGGCGGCGGCGGCGTGCGATGGCGGCTTCGGGCTCTATAGGTAGGATATACGCATTGTAAATTTTTTCCAGTTTCTTTCTATCGAGATCGTTTTTAAATTTCCTCAATTGTGATAGTCTAGAGGCAGCTTTTTTTGCTGCGTATTCTATTTGTTTGTTCCATTTTCAATTTGATTGAAATTCAAGACCAAGGTGCTTATGCGATTCGTCGAAGGAAATAGTTTCGTCCTGGAATATTAAATCTGGGGAGTTATCTTGAGGCATGGATGAGAAGGATAATGCCTTGGTTTTCTTGGGGTTGAACGAAACTAACCAGTTATCGGCCCATAGACTGACCCTTTTGAGGTCCTCGTTTAGTTCTGATTGCAGGGTGTTAAGACTGAAGTGAGACATGCGTCATCGGCATACATTCTAACCGTTGATGTGAGGTTCTCTGGTAGGTCATTAATTTATATTAAAAATAGGAAAGGCCCAAGGATATATCCTTGGGGAACGCCCGCTGTGATGGTTTCAAAGTCAGAATAAGTGTTATTGATTCGGACCCTTTGCTTCATGTTAGTGAGGTAGTCCTCCAGCCATTTAGAGAGCGACCCTGTTATCCCTTATGCGGTAGTTTTGGCAATCAACCCTCTGTACCAGACTCTCTCGAAGGCTTTAGAGATATCACAAAATACTGAACAAGTGTATAAGCCTTTGTCGAGTGTCTGACACAGCTGGTGATAAAGATCAATCAATTGGAATGTAGTGCTGTGTTTCGGAACTGATTTTGAAATAGAAGTTTATTCTCGTCAAAGAAGGACGAGATTCTCTTTAGAACTATCTTTTCAAAAACTTTACCCAGGCATGGTAGAAGGGAAATTGGTCGGTAATTAGCGCTATCTGCGGGATCTCCATTTTAAAAGATAGGAATCACATTGGCTTTCTTCCACTGTGATGGGAACTTTCCCGTCTGTAGAGATTTTTAAAAAATTAAGAAAAGAGGGTGGGCTATAGCGTTAGCCGTGCCGTGGAGCATTTTTGGACTAACTCCGTCATAGCCATAGGCTTTGCTGGCTTTAAGTGATTTGATCGCAGATATGACATCATCGACTGAAAATTTAAGTTCAGATAATTCTTTATTGCATCGTGAACTGAAATCAGGTAATTTATGATCATTCTGGTCAATCGTGGAATTTGAAATGAATTTTTTTTATTCAGGCACTCGGCTTTTCCCAAATCGTTTGAGACTAAAGATACACCGTTGAATATCTCCTTCCGTATAATAAATGGATGGTATTTTAGTTATCTTCTTTTTGTTCAAAAGAAAGTTGATGAGATGCCAGAATTCACGGGGCGAAGAACTGTCATTTACCCTATCTTCGATATTGTTTTAAAATTTGGCTTTCGCATATTATAACACTGTGCCTGTTGGAATACGTACGCTCCGATGCTATTCGCGATAAAACATTGATTTAATAATGGTATGTGTGTGTCTATATAGCGAGATGGTCACACGTGTGATATAGGAATATATTTTTATCTGAGTGTGTGTATATATGATTCAGATATATGATTGAAGCGAGATTGAACAATACACGCGGGTGTTCTCGGCGTTTGTCGTCTATAGTAACATGTTGATACCGGTCGGCGCCGGATATATTCGCAGGCGCAGATCGATCAGTAGTGGCGGGGTTTCTTGCATTTGGCACAGTGCAATCTCCGGAAAGACATTAATAATTGAATCCTGAGTGTACCTCAAAGCGTGCAATGTGCACCTATATATATTACCACGGGAGTACAACCACTAAAAGAGCGAGATCACACTAACATTCTCGTTGTCTGTGTAAAACCTATACAACATAACACAGACACTCATGCGAGAGTGTTAATTAATGTTTCCATCAGTCTCTTCTGTGATCTCGGTCCCATGCATATATTCTCGCTGGCCGTAGACCGTGATCCAAACGACTCGAACCCGTCACGCTGTTCGTGCGGCCGTGATATAGAATTTCCCAACCGCGCGTTCGTCGACCTTCTGGTAGGAATCGATCGTTTCTCATTCCCATGGACGACATGTTCATTGTAACTTAATGTGCGGAACCGCGGTGTATATATAGTTCTTGAGCAATCATGGATATACGAAGATGGTTTGACATAGGATTTTCTATTTCTGTTCTTTGTCTTCTGTTCAAGCGAGGTTAGTGCCTATAGCTCTTGGTCGTCCAATTGTTTTCGGTGTTATACCATGGAATAATCATTTCAACCAGGTGTAGATATATAAGAGGTATATAATTATGCCTCCTTTATTTCGAAATTGTATATACACATGCATTGTTTCTTCTTGCTCAGTTGGACCTTTGTTCTTTTCACCGAGTATATATAAGCTGGAATGCATGTTCATAAGTGCATGTTTAAAATGTATTTAAATATTATTGTGTGAGCACTTAAAGGCACGGGCGGCGTTAGTTGCAGAAATATTCATATTTGTTCAAATCGCCATCAACAGAATGAATATTAAAATATATATAGTTTTGTTCATATGCCAAGCATGCATAATCAGCGCGTAAATAGTATATTGTCGCCAAGACGTACTATGGTGTACGTAATCAAGAACCTGTTCGTGTTACAGAAGTTATGCTTCTGTTTACATAACACAGCGCAATTATATTGGTTAATCAGACACAAATGATATAAACGCTTTCCATGTCAGGAAAACAGTAACAAATTATAACGCTCTTTGTGTTTACCATATCCTGATCTAAACAAGAGCCATGTTCCGTAACGTATTTTGCTTTTGTTTACATAACAAAGGAAAAACATTTGACAATAACATACTGTTCATGCCATATTTCTGATTACTATAAGAACAAAGTATGTCTATATTTTACTATTCTTTCTGTTTATGACGGTTTTTGACGGAGCTGAATATTTTAACAGCATAACCACCGCCAACGCCGCCCGTATCTTTAAGGTTATTTCGATAAGTGCATAGACTCTAAATTCATGAAAAGATAATAAAATGTTACCATATAACAAGAATCCAATATTATATAGGACTATGTAAATGTGGGGCATGCCACGCAGAACTGATTGCAGTCTTTTGAAAACATGGGGTTTCGTTACTCTTTTGAAATCGTCAGTGGATGAAGAATCTTTGAAGAGTTTAGGTATATAGAGGCTTTCAGATCTTCGGGGACTCCACCAAGTCTTTGATAGACATAATCCCAACTGTTTCTCATCTATCACATCAAGACGTTATTGTAAACGAACATATGTATATATATGGCCCATTCGCAATTGTGTCTACGTTATTTGGTGCAGAGGGATAATATATAGGTCGATGAACACAAATACTGATCCATATCATATTACTGTTCTATATTCTCTTTAAAAGTTTGTCAAAGTCATAGCAAACGTCCAGCTGCTTTCAAATTTTCGCAGAAAAGTGAGACAAACGCTCTTTATTTCACCATACCAGGAATAGAATAACACCGAACGCTCTTTATCTAAATCTGAAATGGTAAGTCTTTCTTTGTCACAAAATGTAGTATAAAAGTATTCATTGTTTTTAATCATCTAATATGATTCTCGGAGCTGAACCGGGATTTAAGTTTAACAACAGTTAGGCATCAAACCCCAACGGGGTATAGAGATATTTGTTATCAGACCAGACAGATCGCCTATTCCGTTATTGCTTATCCTGCTGACATTCATGACAAGAAAATCGACATTTTACGTTCATTTTCTCGTTTTGCAATTAGATCACCCATCAGGGTGCCATGATTGTCGATGAAGAATATATTGTTTTTGATATGAAGAGCATGAAATAACTAAGACCCAATAGAACCAGGAGAAAACGATAACTTCAACTTTTTCAGTTCAGTTGTTAAAGGCACGGGTGGTGTTCGTTGCAGAAATATTAATATTTGTTCAAATCACCATCAACGGAAGGAATATTAAAATATATATAGTTTTGTTCATATGCCAAACATAATCAACGCGTAAATAGTATATTGTCGTCAAGACGTACGATGGTGTACGTAAACAAGAACCTGCTCGTGTTACAGAAGTTTTGCTGAACTGTTTACATAACACAGCACAATTCTATTGGTTAATCACACACATATTATATAGACGCTCTTTATTATTTCCATATCAGGAATAAAACGCTCTTTATGTTTACCGGATCTAAATAAAAGCCAGGTTCTGTAACGTTTTTTGCTTTTGTTTACATAACATTTACAAAAAAACATTTGACAATAACATACTGTTGATGCATATTTCTTATTGGTATAAGAACAAAGTCTATCTATATTTTACTATTCTTTCTGTTTATGACGGTTTTTGACGGAGCTGAATATTTTAACAGCATACCCACCACAGACGCCGCCCGTATCTTTAAACATGCAAGAGCGCTCTACAATGTAGAGCATGTTTGTCATACACATGTAGAAACCACCGAAGCAACTATATATAGCAACACTATGTATCACACGACAAGAGCTAGTGGTATTGACTACATATTGTTACCTTGGACGGTTGGAAGATGACTTCATTAGGTCTGGTTTTATATGGAGCTGAAGATAATTTATTCACGTCGATGGCATAATAAACCCGTTTGAATTGTACCAACTGTACAAACAATCACACCAGCTTCCAATGACAAGAGATCAGGATCACATCTCTGGATAAAAATGACAGATGAAGCCGACTTTCAAATTTATACATGTAGGCCTATATATAAACTCAGTGAACAAGTTTGTTTATGATGTCCCATTAGACGAGGTGGTCAGGTTATGAATACCATCATCAGCGCGGCAGTTTGGCTGACATCATTATCATTAGTTTTGGGCAATTAATCGATTCTGATAACTGGAGAAGCATTGTTGTTGTTGTTGTTGTTGTTGGAATGATATGGGGACCATCGAATCGGATTGGCTACCTTTAAACTAACTATACTATAGTAGCTCATGGTGGTTTTATATGCACTTGTATGTCCAGAGCAAAACTCTTCATGAATCCACTAATTGAAGGTACACGAACAATATTTGGTTGGTGACACATTTCCCACTGAGGGTGAAATGGGTCAAATGGCCACGCCCCTTTTTGCGCGAAGTACTACCACCCGCCGTGATGGAGGTCAATCCCATCCGATAATGGTACAGAAATTATACCTATATGTGGCACCGATGGATATAGATCAATAAAATTCGAATTGGGGGCTCATCTTTGAGATAAAAGTGCTGAACCCCAAAATTGGGCCCTTAAAAATGGATTTTGTTTTGTTTTTGGCAATTATCTTAAAAACCATTGACTTTTGGATATGAAAATGTATTACTGACTCCCCATAATGTGGCCATTCCGCACAATTTGAGTGGTCACATGACCCCCTATGTCCAACGGTTCTGGAGATATAGTCACGGCGGTTGGTAGTACTTCGCGCAAAAAGGGGCGTGGCCATTTGACCCATTTCGCCCTCAATGGGAAATGTGTCACCAACCAAATATTGTTCGTGTACCTTCAATTAGTGGATTCATGAAGAGTTTTGCTCTGGACATACAAGTGCATACAAAACTACCATGAGCTACTAGAGTAAACATGGTTATTTGGATAAGAAATGATAATTTTTCACGCATACATATGAAGCAATGAGAACATGATCTACTGATCGAGGTAGTTGTGGCATACTAGTATTGTAAATGTTTGACTCTGCATGATGCTTTGATCTTAAAGCCTAATTTCACCTTGGCAAGAAACAGTGTTAATACTTCTGGGGGACACAATACCGCTGTTTAATGTTATGAAATGATTGGCAACACAAAACGGGACGTTGCGTGATTTATATAATAAATAGAGCATGGGTTGGAGTTTATTACGCCAATGTACTACCTCAAGGGATCACTAAATTAGAGTGGTAAACGACAATACATGCTCTAATAATTATTTATTACGCCCTCTAGGGTGTATACTGACATGCTATTCATGCGATGTCATAGGAGCTATGGGGATATCTCGTAGAACAACACATTTCGGTTTTCACAAGATGCAAGTTATTTTAGGAAATTGTAGTGGAACGAAGAGTGATGTCCTATTCCCACAATATAACACAAAATGTGACAAACAATGTTTTTCTGGGGATATTTTCTAAGATTATTAATATAACCGAGACACCAGGTATCATTTGCAGAATATGTAATTTAATTTCGGTAAATATACAACAAACTGTTTTATCCGCATACGCCAAATACCAGGGACACACTATATTTAAGTGTAAGCCGAGGCCGAGACCGGCTCCAAATAAAAGGTAGCGCGGGGTGTTATGTGCGTTATGCCCGTTGTTTCTCAATGGATATGAATGAAATTTAGTATATATGTCCGGCTTTGGACATGGCATACATTAACGTTTGAATAGTTTTTTCAAGTTCACAAATTTGTTGATTTAATTCAACTTTTTCGTTATGGAGTGCACTCAAAAGTGTAAGCGACCACCTCCAAAATAAAAGGTGTAAGTTTCCAACTTAATCATGGTTAAGACTAGGATCGCATTTTTGGTAGCAGCTATACCAGATGACTACGTGATTTCGACCATATTCTGGCCCCTGGAAAAAAAATTCTTTTGTAAAGGCGGAATGACAAGGACGCTCTCCACACAGCAACGACGAAGCTGACCAACTAGAAAGATGGAATTCCGACATCGTGTTCATACAGTTAGTCGGCAACAACATACGCGAAGGATCGAAAGCAACATGCATACAGTAATGCCCAAAGTAATTGACCACTTAACCACAGCAGAATTATGGGTAATTTTTCAGGATTTAGTCGGAAATATGGCTTGTTGTAGAGGCGGTTCATTATTTTTATCAGTCTCTTTTGGAATTACTGTACATCCAAAAGAGACTGATAAAAATAATGAACCGCCTCTACAACGACAACAGAGAAAAAACAGGTGGAATCTCTATAGATGATTTTGGAGAATAGAGAAAGAAAATCAACAGACGAATACAGAAACAACTGAAGTCGACATTCGTCCGCTTTCTCGACATCCAGTATCCTGCCGACAATAGATCACAATACACCGCTACCAGCTATATATGATATATACCATATACTAATATATAATAATCAAATAGTAAAATATATAATAAATGTATTGTATTTGCACTGTATTTTTATGAACTATTTTCTGTTTATATATTCGTCACTTAACTTATTTTTGACGAATACAATTGATAAAAAGGAAGCTATGGGTTAACTTTGATCAATAACGTACTCGTTATATTGCGTACCGGTTAGAATTTTTGCAGGATGTATGTATTCGCGGATGAATGTTCGCGGATATCCCATTGTTGCAGTATGTAACTTTTATGACCATTTCATTGCGGGGACACAATGAATAATATAACAGCTAACATTGCTGATGTAGTATGTCTCAGTTGGAATGTATACTAATTACTAAAGGTCGTATTGCGAAGTACCGGGGCTGTACCGGTATTTAATCCGATTAGTATATTTATGGTCCTGATTTAGAGGCTTTCTGGTTCGGTGAATGAGAAACCTTCAACGATAAGCTGTGGTTGTTGTAATAAATTGAATGTTTAGTTATTTAACGGAATTCGCCGGGAGGTGGTGCATTCGTGAAACCAATATATTTTATATTATAGTATATAGATGATATATAATATGATCTTGAGGGCGTTACTATTTCTGACTTTTTTCTTGTATATTCTGGTCTGCTATGCGGCCAGGCGGGAGGGAGTCTTCATTTTGATATATGAATGTTACGCTGGACGTCTGTATTGTGTTTTTATTGTTGCTGCATGTTAAAGGGGGACTGTACACTAACACCTGACATTTATGGGACCATCTCCTTTTATACTCAACGGAATATATGCAACAAATGAATGAATTTAAGCAATAGATTTGTGCAAAATACACCCATGTGCCCTATAAACAATGCAAATAAGATGGTAATTATAATGAAAATGAATTTATGGCTGGAGTCATAAATTAATTTTTGTTATAATTACCATGTTTGTTGTATCGTTAATACAGTAAATGAGTGTATTTTGCACTCATCCATGGCTCAAATTCGTTCATTTGTTGCATATATTCTGTTTAGTATAAAAGGAGATGGTCCAAAAAATTGTCGGATTTAGTGTAAAGTACCCCTTTAAATTTACTTTAAAATATCTTAATTCCCCGACTCTGGTCTCCCTTCTGTAAATTCCCCACCATGGAAAAGACAACGTAGATACAGCGTACAACCCGCTCTACGAAACAGTACCTCATACGATCATGTACATTCTGATATAAAGCACGGCCAGGAACCTACGTCAATAACGTAATCTCCAAAACGTCGCTTGAGGCGTTCGGACAGCTGCTATCTTATCTGGAACTCATGCAGTGGATGAGCTAGATAATTGTGGTAGTAGTTATTGCACTTACGAGTGAAAGGATTATATGCATTTCACGAACATCTATTAAATGGTTGAGGTGTGTTTGGTGTTCTAAATCGGAGCACAATCGATGGCTATTTTCCTTGTAACTTTTAGTTATAAATATGAGTTTTTAACGATTAGTGATTTTATATTGTGCATTGTGAATTTCCTCAGCTCATGTACTAGTATATCCCGTCAGACAAACGTTATATGTTTTAAACAAATGAAGAAAAAAACGCTTTGGGTTAGAAAGTTGATAGGTGACGTATGTTCGTGGTTCTGTATAGGCCTACTGTAGGTTGGGCGTGTTGTTTACAACTATATAGCTGCTTTGTATGAGAGAATAAAACATACTGCTGTTGGAATCAAAAGGTCATATTTAGATGACATGTTTTGAACATAACTTTTATTTTTTTAAATCTAAATTATATAGAACATTAGTTGAATCCTTCTGAAAATCACAACAAAAATAACATAAATCTGATAGTGTTATATATCTATTAGGTCACACTCATTGGTTTTTATCTTCAAAACCAAAAATTGTAATTTTGAAAGACGTGTGAAAATTTGATTCTTTTTCAAGACCTTTTCATAGTTTATTCCTTTTGTCAAAAAGATAGCTTCATTTCTGAAAGATGTATTTACCTGTTAAATATGTATGACATTCAATGTTGAATAAGCCATTTCCGTGATTTGCGCCCATCTTAAACTCAAGCTGGCACCCAGAACCCAAAAACCCATGCAGACAGGCAGAAAAAAATGTGCGACCGTCAGGAAGATAGCTGAACGAGAAGACCGATAATATAATCCGACCATGCATGTATGTTCAAATGGGAGTATGAAAACAACGATATAGACATTTAATCTTAACGGTAGGGCAAAATCCGATAAAATATTCGCGTATCTTCCCACAAGAATAAGCTATTTTTCGACGAGAGTATAAAGCGCCGACAGGGGGCGTTTTCCAATCTGAATCTCGATGTCAACGACCTGCTTCTGGTGTCCAATCTTAACAGCTTTGCTCTCTGGGGTTTCAACACTGCGTCATTGGCATGTGACGTTCACTCACTTGTATTGATTCTAACTCTCAGTATATAAATGTAATACCACATGGCATATCTCACGGCTCATAACGCATGAGTTTACAACATCTCAATTGCCAATCTATCCCTAATATCCCACCACACTTTTTCAAGCCGCAATAATCTACAATTCGGCCCCAGGTTGCGAAAATGACTTTAGGCATGCAGTTCAAACACAAAGTTGGAAGAGTTCCGATAATAAAAAGAATGTGTTATACATTGTGAAAATGACATCTCTAATAATGGCTTTAACACACTGACATTTGAAAACTTTAAAAGTGGAAAAAAACGAGGTAATTGTATGGGGCCATAATTTTATGGCGGCGAGCATATATATGACCGAACATGATGGTACCCATTTATGCCGAATTACACCGAATTACACTGAATAGTCAGAGAAAATCACTCACTTGCATGTCGGCAAGTAAGTCGATTAGCCAACAAAATGCAGTGACATTTCACTTCGCATCTGACACAAAATTAAGCATCAAACTTTTTTAAAATGATTTTACAGAGTTAGATATATATACACTTGAAATTTATCCCTTTACACTTTCTAAAGTATTATTAACGACCCTCGGGTGTATACTGTGGTACAGATTTTAGAAAGCTGTGGTTCGCTGGGCATTTTATAAATAGATAATGGTTTTTTTCCGGTTGTGACAATTCGCAGTAGGTCGCTATTCGCGGAGTTCCCCTAAAATTGTCGAAATATGTTGATTTTAATTAGGGAACGGGTGCGTATATGTCAATTGATACGTATTTTAAACAAATAACGACACGATCATCATACAAGTGGTTTGTTCTATCAATCATATCATAATCATCATCATCATCATCATCATCATAATACGGAACAAGTCTTGAGACTTTTCGTCCCAATAACATTATTTGCAATGCTTGTTTACAAATATATGTATCGTCATTCGATATTTACTTGTGAGTCACTTGAACATATTACTTGTCGTTGAACTCGTATTTTATATAATAGAAGAATGAGTCTGTGTATAATTTGAATTGATCGAGTGTTGGAGCCTCAACAGCGAAGTCTGGCAGAGAGTTCCAGCTATTTACCACCCTCTGCGTGAAGAAATATTTTACTATGGCATTGTTAACAATGGGCATCTGTAGCTTTTTATTATGTCCTCTTGTTATTCCTGATGAATGTCACAGGCATTGTTATTGTAATGACCATTCAACAGTTTATATACCTCGATTAGATCTCCTCTAAATATTCGATATTTTAAAGTCATCAGTCTTATCATTCGGTCTCGGTAGCATAGAGTTTTGATTTGACGAACTAGTTTCGTTGCTTTTCTTTGTATTTCTCTAACACAGTGCTTTGATATTTGTGATGTGGGCTCCATGCAGAGTTACAGTATTCGATGATAGGTCTGACCATGCTTATGTAGAGCGATTAGAACGTGTCGATGTCCAAGTTCGTGAAAGTTCTGTTGACTATGCCGATGATTTGAGAAGCTTTATTGTTTTTAGGATATTGTAGGAAGGCTAATCTGGCCATGCCAAATTGAGTTATAGCGATGGGATTTCTCGCAGGACAACACATTTCGGGTTTTCGTGGGGTGTGTATTCGCTGGATGTCTTATAGTTGCAGTATGTAACTATTATGACCGCGTTAATTGCTTTCGATGTTTAGGTATGAACAATGGCTGGGCTATGCACTCTTGGCGGGGACACAATGCTTCCTATTTTTGATCCGCATTTAGAAGCTTTCGGGTGTGGTGAATGAGAAACCTGCAGTAATAAGCCGTATAGTTTTTTGTAATAATTTGAAGGATTAGTTGTTTTAACGGAATTCTGAGGCGGTGCATTCATGTAACCAATATATTTTATATTATAATTTATATTTATGGCTAATAATATGATCTTGAGGGCGTTACCATTTCTGATTATGGTTTTCTTGTACTACTTAGTCGTATTAACTGTTAGCACGCATATGGGTATGTGGAGTCTGCGATCTTATAGGGGCGGAGTAAGCTGGGTGTCACAGAGACTCTGCAGACAAATAAATGTCAATCGGGTCTCAGTGAGACGTAGCTTATTCTTTACTCTGAGATTGCATGTGCAACACATTCCAACCAAAAATAAAAACAAAACAATTACTTGTCAATAAAAGATATTACAATGTATTGCCTTATTGTTTGTAAATCCATTTTCATGCTTTTGATTCGAATAAAAATTATTAAAACAAAAACAGTCAAACATATCCGACACAAGGGTGTGGAATAAACACAGAAGATAACTTGCACAATAATATATATAATCTTTTATCGAACTCATTGCGGGCGGCGAATAGTCACATTTCACTCAAGCTCCGCTTTCGCGAAATATATATCCTTGCGCCGCCCGCAACTCATTTCATATGATATACTCCATTAGGATGGGCGTTGTGTTCTGCCTATATGTGTCTTCGGTACATACATTGAATATAATCATATTACCTTTTTTATTTAAAATGTTACAAAACATATGGGATATTGTGAGTACTATATAGAATAAATGCAGTGTGACTCCGTTGGCGAAATAGTAATTCCCGTTTGCTTATGACTATAAACTGATCAAAACGCCGTCACCATGCACATATTCGGCCTTCTGTTTCGATTACCAAATTCACCTATTGGGACAATTCGACGAGATAATATTTGCATTGCCAGACAATGTATACACCTCTAGTTTCTACCAGACGCCTAATATATAGTGCCCTGTGTTCTTATCGTTATACAAAAACGGCGGTGGATGGGGAATAAATCATATTTCTAGTAAAATCGAGTTACCAATGTCCGTAGTCGATTCCCAAAAGCAACATTTCTATAATTGAACTTGCTGGTTAGAATACCTATATATCAAATACGTGTATAGGCTTCGCGTTCGCAAAACAAAACATAAGATGCTGAAATAAATTGCCTTTCGGCATGAACCAAGGAATTCTGAATCGTGCACTAGGTTTGTTAGTGACGAACCCCTATACCCGTTACCACATAATGCGCTTATATAAAAAAAATAAAATAATGCCCTTATAACAAAAAAAAACACTCTGGTAAATCATGGTAAAACACTCTGATATGCTGTGGTATTCTTCCAGGGTGATTGGAACCAGATAATTATACTCTGGTAAAATTCATATAGTGAATGGTCACCATATTATACGCACCCATGTATTTTTACTATAGTAAAATGTTCCGACCTAGGTATTTTACCGGGATGTAAGTATGCATGTGGGATTCTACTAGAGTAATTCTATCAGAGTAATTCTAGCAGGGTAATTTACCTCGATATTAGGATAAAGTTGCCACGGTATAGTACCGACGTGCGCTTTCATAAGCTTTAACATTTGAGATATATTAATCACACATGTGATTATACAGAAGTTGTTAAACTCTTCTGGATTTAATCTACTTATTTATAAGAATATTCTTGTCCCATTCTGTTAACCTTTGAGTACGACACCGGGGTTTCCACTATCAAATTTGAAACTTTTTGATGAAAAACATGACCGTCGGCAGCCATCTTGGAGTTTACCCTTTGCATGACTAAATCCTTTGGCGCATCCCTCATCTGATGATCACCAAACTGGATACGGATCTTCGGGGTGACCTCTAGATGGGAGCCTCATATTTAGAACGTAATTCGTTGAAAAAAATCTTGGAATTTACTTTTTTTATGACTAAATCCTTTGGTGCACCCTGCAGACGACATCCCTCATCCTATCATCACCAAACTTCATATGGATCTTCGAGGTGACCGTTAGTTTACTTTCCTTCTTCATCATTCTATTAATTGCTCGGCAAAAAAATGACTCCTCCCCAAGTTGAGCTACAGTGTCATTGACACTTTCATTTAAAGAGCGCTTGTTTTCATCGAAGAAATCTATATTGACTAAATAAGAATGTATTCAGAAATGAAAAAAATATATACACACATTTAAAGAGAAGAAGTTATTTACTGCAGTATGTTCTGATTTACATGGATTTTACCCATGTATGTCCTGTTTCACCAGCATTTTACGAGAGTAAAGTGGGGTACACAATACCTTTACGTGCATGGAATTTACAAGGGTACGTCTTTGTTCATAGGTGTACATGGATTTTACCAGAGTTTATCATTGTTAACCTGACTTTACCATGATTTACTTGAAATCTACAGGGTTTATCGTGTCTTTTTACATGGCTTTTGCGTGGCTTTTATCAGAGTGTATAATTGTTAACCTGATTGTATCATGATTTACTTGGAATTTACAAGGGTATATGTCCATTTTACATGGCTTTTTCCAGAGTATATATTGTTAACCTGACTTTACCATGATTTACTTGGAATTTACAAGGGTATGTCCATTTAACATGGCTTTTACGTGACTTTTACCAGAGTATATCATTGTAAACCTGACTTTACCAGAGTAGAGCCTGGTAAACCATGGTTTACCTGGCTTTTACCAGAGTGTTTAATTGTAAACCTGACCACATTTCACCAGCGTAGAGCCTGGTGAACCATGGTTTACCGATCTTTTACCAGAGTGTGTTTTATAAGGATGTACCGAATTATAAGCAGAGTTTTAAAGATGTGACCACTGAAGCTGCCGAGGTGACAAATGTTCCACCCTTGCAGCACTCCTGCCAGAAATTCAAAAGATTTGAATGTCTACCAATGCTGAAACAAGCCATGCATTTGCGCCACCCTAAAATCACCTTAAAAAAAATACTGCATGAGTGGGTGACCATGCAAATGAGCGCCATTCTGTCGTCGTAAACTCGTGATACCCTCGTGCATTCACTCTAAAAAAATGGCTGAATTATTGTGATTTGAAACACTTCGACGGGGGTTTCAGAAGGGAGGATAGTGGATACCGAAAGCATTTATTGTTATGTTTGAAGTTATACTCGAATATATAGACTGACATCGTCATTTTTATCATCGAATCATTTCGCGCTCCGCGTGTATAGTGTTTCGCTGATTATTGGTATACATGGGCCATGGGCTTTTATTTATAGAAATGGGAATTTTTGGGACGGATTAAAAGTCGAACTGCGACCCGGTGCCGAGTCCGGTAAAAGGTGTAGTTGGGAATTCTGGTGAGATGCATGAGAAACCTTCAGTGATAAGCCGTTTATAGTTGTTGTAATAATAGTTGTTTTAACGGAACTATGACTTGGTCATTCGTGAAACCAATATATTTTATATTCTATAATTACAATCATGGGTATATAATATATGATCTCGAGCGCGTTACCATTTCTGACATTGGTTTTCTTGTATACATTGGCTCTCGTTGGTTGAATGGTTGTCGGCGCAGTGTATCGGCCAATAATTCGTCCCAGGCGAAGGTGTAAATATTTACATTTGTGTGTGGTTCAGACGTTGTGTTGTCTGAAATTGTACAGTTAGTATTGTACAGTTATTATTGTACAGTTAGTATTGTTGGAATTTCAAGGAATTTAGTTTATTGTTACATTCTTCCAGTGGAGATAGTGTACTAAGGTATCGGCTTTATATGCTAAAATAAGTCAACAATGTGTCCTTGAACATATAGAGCACCACAGAGATGGCACGCGTCAGTCAATTCAAAGATACACACACAAAGTCAGCTAGTTTAGAAATAAAGCTGGTGTCCTTCCCATAGGGAATGAAGAACATAAAATACGCAACTGTGTATCACGCATCACTGTACAGCTGCATCGTGTTCTAATTGACAAGTTGATTATTCACCAAGCATATGCATACTCAGAGAAATCGATGTTCCACATTCGTGTACACGGTGCTAGTAATGTGAACCTGGCACGTTCTCGTTAACGTTCTCGTTTTGAATCCGGACGTAAACCTTCAATGTTCATTGTAAACCTTTTGAATATGGACGCGATCCTTGTCCTAGACCGGATTCGTCATCTCGAGTTTAAACATCCGAGTTTAATCCTGCAATGACGGTCCCGCCAGACTGGGTCTAAGCCTTCTAAGGGGATGTTGTTGTCATTCGATGGCCAGCTGATTTGATGATGAGATGAGCATGCATATACCCAGTTACGAGACGCACAATAAATAGCCAGGTATAATGGTTATTGGCACGCTTATATAACAACCCGCGGATGAGAATGAATCAATTGTGAAAAATAATGTTCCACGTCCGTGTACACGGTGCATGTAACATGAACCTGCCACGTTCCTGTTAACGCGTTCTCGTTTTGAATCCGGAAACCTTCAATGTTCATTGTAAACGTTTTGAATCGCGAACCTTGAGACCGGATTCGTCATCTCCACTTTAAATATCCGAGTTTAAACCCGGTTTAAACTTGTCCACCCAAACGGGGTCTAATGTGCGTTTGTTGTCGTTCAGTGGCTAGCTGATTCGGTAAAATGAGCATGCAATCAAATTATTCCCAGCTATCAGGCGGACCACAAACATGCCGGTATAATGGTTATTGGCACGCTTATATAATAAACCTCGTGTGAGAATGAATCAGTTGTGACATGATAATAACAATCTACCGCTCTCATCGTATAAACACGCCGTAATTCGGTAGTATGTACAGCTTCACCCATGTAAACCGCGGTCCAAACCCGGTTTAGTTGGACCGCCGAATGATCTGGTTTTGTTGCTGATTTAAGATTATAAAACAATTCCCTGTGCACACATTTCCATGTGTGAGCGCTTCTCGTTTATAAAATTCATATAAAAATATGTTCGTGGTCGTAATTATTGGTTTTCGCTGTCGGTAGAACACTACTGCTAAACCATCAGACAATGCATGGGTATGCAGACAATATAGTCCTAAATGTAGTATAGTGCATGGTCATGGAACTATACGAGAGGAACTATTGAACTATATTATATTTCTATATATATATAGTTGTGTCTGAGATTTGTTCGCCCCTGGAATCGTTGTTATGGAAATACTCAATGTATTTGTCTTCGAAGCATTGTGTCGGTATTGAATATGCATATGTCATATAAGGATGCTAATTCGTGTGAATACGTGACTGGATGTTAACCCCAGACTTAGTCGTATTAAGGCATGGCCATGCAATGGCACTGACCGACTGAACTATCAGCATTCGGAAGCGAGTAGTCATATGAACCCTTTCTGTACTAAACGGATTCATCCACTCAGTTATAAAATAATACATTGGAATGGTCTATATATTATACATATTCAGGTGCATTCAGGAATGACATACAGAAGACAGATAATAAAAGTTCAGAAGGGGTCCTATTTATTTGAGGGAAATGTGCAGTTAATCTGTTCATTAAACGATTGTTTAACTTATTATTTGAACGTGTTCTAACGAAACTACTCGGCAATGATTATTTAGTATAAATAGGGTTAATAACCTCCTAATATGGCATGGGGTTTGGGTAAAAGGTCACACAGCTAGGTTCCCAAACTGATCAAATACACGCAAGCAGTTTCGTTGAAAAGACAATCATGCAGGTTGAATCAAGTCTCGTTTATATATAACACGTGACACTGGACATTGGACAACATAGCAGCCCCATGGCATTTACTTGCACACAAGACATCAGAAGTCTTAACTTAATTGAACCAAACGACATTCACATCACATACTTTCTTTGTTTTTTTTTCTTTTCTTTTTTCACTATGTTTTAACTTTTCTTTACTGCCTGGGCTTCAATCAATTCAAGCTGTCATGATGTGTTTTTGCGTGCCTGCATACATTATGTTTGATTGCGGCACTTTATGTATTTGTATATATGTTTAAACTTTATTTTTAGTTTGTATCTATCTCTTCAATTATGGAGGATAATACAGATATATGTGCTAAACTCTCAACAATGAGTGTCTCAAATAGATTGCACCAAACGATAACATTCAAATCACATCAACCAGACGAGACTTGATCCACGTTGGAACTTCTTCTACGCAAGCAACTAGCACAAGTGATATCCAAATTACATCGGTGAAGAAAATTTATCAAATCAATTTGGCGCTAATTAGTTTCCGCTAAACCATTGCAAAAATAAGAAAAAATAGTACGTATATATTGTGATTGAGATTTGGTGTAAACAATATTTATTTCCAATACAAAAAAGATTAATATTTAACAAAAAGCTAATGGATGACTATGGGTGATTGGAATGGGATCAGACAACAAGCCTATTGTGACTTTTTTGGTAAGTCCTCTCGTGCTCGAGATTTCAAAGTTGTGTCGTTTATATTCCTACTTTTCAAAGTTCGGTTATACCATTGTGGATGCAACACCATCAACATCCCGTCAAAGGGGAAATGGAAATATTTGGAAATTAACTTAATCTTTTAATGTTTCAACCAAGAATCATAATTATATAGGTTATATATTCATTAGATACGCTTGTTAACCCTTCCTATACGAAACAATCATTAATGAGTTGTTCCTTTAAGAAGTGTTCAAATGATAAGTACAACATATAACCATACAGGTTGTTTCTTGAACTTATTATCTGAACATTTCCCGCCAATGAATATGAATCATTCTTATCTGTTTTTGTTTTCTGTCTATCGTCTTCTTTTATTCCCTGAACACCCCTCCAGATGAATAATAAACCGTTCCAATGTATACTTTTTATAACTGAATTGGAGAATCCATTTTGTATAAACAGGGTTAAATGACATATGTGTTATGTTTCATTCACATTATAACTTATCTTGTTGTGTTATTTGCATTTGCCTTTGCAATAAACATTATTGTCTTATGTTATTCATAAACCCATTCATGCATGCCAGTGCGTCTCTGATTAATTCTATACAGCGCTTAACTATACTGTTTATACTTTGAGCTCCCGATGAAATGTACTTCTACATCGATCGGCACTTCATTTTTTTCCAATTCATTACTCGTTTCGTTTATGAGATTTCTGCCGCCCCTTTGCGATCTCTCTAAAATCTTATCATTCTCAATAATTGATAAGAATTTCCCGATTGCCGCGATGGAGGTTTAAATGACATAGAGAGCAGTCGATGATATCTCTAAAAATCAATTCTCTTCCTAATGCCATGTAATCTCGTTTCCTACATAACAGATATTGAGTTGTATACAATGTATTACCCACCAGTTCGCGAACTTAGAACCAAGCATACCGCTGTTATCCCTTTCATGACGAGAGCTAGCTGCGCTGGTAACGAGTATTGCCCCGATCATATGGTAAATTACACCATTATTTCAGTCCTGTAACGAATGAGAAAGTCGAGCATCAACGAATTCATGAACACGCAGGAACAACATGCTAAGATATATTGACACCCCACCGTGTACAATATTAACGCACGAGTGGTGTGAGACAAAGCCAAAAGTTTATTCTCTATTCTGAAAAAACAAATGATGGTATACAGATATATACAATATTTGGACAGCTGGGAAACCAAGCATGTCCGACGAAAAGTGCATGCGCCGAAAAGGTATTGCCTGTCATGTACATAAATACAGTATGCAGTTCAATATCGTATACATAAATCGTGACATGTACGTCAAAATAATAAATATGATATGAGGTGATGATAATACTGGAGATGCATCACATAAGCGGGCGTAGTGGGGTGAGTGGTTATCATGTGTAACATCAGGTGTTTGGGTGTAGATAATTTATTTGTTTAATAACTTTGCATATTTTACGCATGACTCAGATGTTTCTGTTATTGAGGAGTTGGCTCATTTTGACTGTGGTAGGAAAAGTATAATAATATTTTTGCTATATTATAATTTGAATATCTATTTCTTTCATAGATTCGCATTCTAACATGACATGAAATTCGTTCCGCAAAATATCACGTTTGCACAGTTCATATCTTTTCCCATTATATGAAGATCCCGCCCAATCGCCAGTCTCTACCAGATAAGTACGACCTATAGTAGTACCGTAACCTTTGTCCAATGGTTACACGCGAGGAATTCAAATATATAGCTGGCAAGACATTGCCTTAAAGCTGATGAATCTATAATTGCACACCAGACATGTGAGCCCTCAGTGGTCACGATCCAAATAGATCCCCAGCTAATTGCCATTGCTTGGCTTGTGTGATCTTATTGAGAAAAGATCACAACCAGCTCTTGTCTCTTGCACAAGGCCCTATACATCATTAAACGATACTGCATGTGATTTGAGGCGCACATAAGACGTGTACTATAAACATCGACAACGAAACGTAATGGTGTAGGCGACTTGTTGCAAATCACCAGAGAAGACAAATCGAGTACTATCGACCTCAAAAGATGGAGCATTAGGGGCCTTCGGTATCCCCCACATTCAAAGAGATTCATAGTCGAGAGAATCCCAGTAAAAAGATGGCGCGCAGAAAAGACTATATAAATCATTCTTCTTAGGCCTCATCTTCTCTGGAAAGTTTCTTTATTATACAATTTCTATAGAAACTTCTTCACATAGATTCTATTTCTTTTTTAGTTTAGTTTCTCTATATCCCCAAATTGGCAGACGACATATTGCATAATCGATGTTTCCAATGGGTGTATATCACAATAGTCACCATTTGGGAACTTCAATCTGAGTCTATGTCTCCCATAGCAGATGAGCCATGCAGAATGAGGTCCACTGAGGGTGAATTTGGTGATGCTAGCCCGCTGTGCGGGATAGCTTCACTAAATTCACCCTCTGGGGACCTCATTCTGCAAATGACAGACACACTAAACTCACGTTTATATTACAAAATTAGTAAATTACACAGAAATGCTCACACTGCAAAACTTGTTTTTTTATATATATAGTACTAGCAGGTTAGCCCGCCACCGGCGGCTTGTCCGAAACATGACATTTTTATATATATTTTTTTAATTTTTAGCTCCACGCGTTTCAATAAGAAAAAATTGTACCCGGTAGCTCCACCAGTTTCCGAGATCTGGTCTGCGCATGAAAATTTGTACCCGGCGCAAGATACATTCACATGCCAAATTTCAAGTCGATAGCTCCACCGTTTCCGAGATCTCGTCTGCGCATGCGCTGCACGGGCGTCGCACAGGCTCGGCGACCCGATAAAATTTGTACCCGGCGCAAGATACATTCACATAGCAAATTTCAAGTCGATAGCTCCACCCGTTTCCGAGATCTCGTCTGCGCATGCGCTGCACGGGCGTCGCACGGGCTCGGGGACCCGATAAAATTTGTACCCGGCGCAAGATACATTCACATAGCAAATTTCAAGTCGATAGCTCCACCCGTTTCCGAGATCTCGTCTGCGCATGCGCTGCACGGGCGTCGCACGGGCTCGCCAATACGACAACGACCACCGCCTGGTCAAACTACACACACGTACCAAGTTTCGTCTCGATCGGTCGAGAATCGTAGATTTGTATGAAGTACAACACACACACAAACATAAATATATAAGAGAGATATGTAAATTAGATAGATTGTATCAAAATATATAGGAGAGATATGTAAATGATCTACACACCATTACTGGTGTTTGTCAAAGTTTAGTGGGGTATATCAATACTCATTCACGATCATATCATTGAGGTCCGGAGGGTGTGGGCTATCTCTCGAATACAAGGAGTTCTCAAAATATATAGAAGAGATTGGCCCCAGGGACCCGCGCTGCGTCGTTTCGCCACATTTATTACGCGCTCTGTGTGTATAACTAATGTAGAGATTCTTGTTTCGCCTGGGCGCATGGGGGTTTTATTTATAGAATGGGAATTTTTGGGAGGATTAAAAGTCGAACTGCGACCGGAGGCCGAGTCCGGTAAAAGGTGTAGTTGGGAATTTCAATGTCGTTTATTGTCGTTAACATTATGTCAATAATGTTGATTTTTGGTTTGTGATAAGCTATGCCAATTACAAACTAGAGGTCAGATTCCATGGAATCAGATATACTTCCATGGTATCCCATTCCATGTGTGTGTTATGCGTATAGGTGTGTTCCTCTTCATGCGAATGCATATTGTTGCTTTGTGATCAGATGGTGGACTTGCATTGACATTTCTAAATAAGATATGTTCCAAAGGTGGATGATTAATGGCAGTCTAATGCACCACGGTCCTGACCACCATTCACCCCAGCCAATCAGTTCATTTTTATTCGGTAGGGTACCTTTTTAAGGGCTAATTATAATCCCTCACCAGGACGCCCAAATCCTGCTCAACGGTCACGAAATTTGGCGTGTCTGATTATAGGGTAATCGACATGAAGATCAAAAGGTGTACCATAACTCTGTTATTTCGCATTTATTGAATAGTTCTTTCAGTTTCGGATTGGGAATCTTTTAGTTTTAATGGCGGAGGAAAGACCGCTTATTTAATTAATTAACTAGTATTTCAGTGCGTCATCGCTACACTATAGTCATTAACGTCTTTGTAATAGAGTTAACTGTAATCGAGAGATAACTATATCACAATCGATAATGATAGCTGAGTGCTTACCCGTCCGCTCTAAAACTAATGTTGTCCGTATATACTACAAAACACATGCAGTGTTCAAAATATAAAACACTAGATTTTTCCCCATTTACGAGTTTCGGTGGAATTTGCCAAAAGGATCGACCCTTCCTGTGCGCACGCGCTCTCCGTCGGGCAGGTTGCTTTCATAGTAGAGTAGTGATTCTTTGGGGGCGTACCTATGGTATATCGTTGTACCTGCTCATGCATTAGCCTTGCTCCTTGATAAACCCGTTTGAATTTGGCGTCAAGAAGAGTGCGTTTGAATATGAGTAATATATATCGCCCGTTAAAATGTTACACGTTACCAGGAGTAAACGGTCCACTCTAAAACTTATACAATCATACTAAAGTTGCGCGTGGATACTGCTAACCACGTCCACTCGTCAAAAAGTTTTAACTCAATGTTTGATTTTTGGAGTAATTTTCCGCATTTGTTTTCGGTGGAATTTGCCAAGTCTGAACCCACCCGACGCAAGCTCTCCATTGAGCAGGTTGCATTTATAGTAGAGCGGAAATATTTTGGAGGCGTACCTACAGTATACCGACGTATATGCTCCTGCATTAAACTCGCGCCTTCATTAACCCGTTTGGATTTGGGGGCTAAGAATAGGTTAGTGATAGACTACTTAAGTATACATATGTATATTATATAGCGTTGTCACGAGTAAACCGTTCCCTCTGAAAATTAGAAAATCGCACCCTAGAAGCACACGAACACTACCCATAAGATTCACGAGTAAAAAAAAATTGTATCTCGATGTTTCAGTTTTGCCCCTTTGCGATTTTCGGTGGAATTTTCAAAAAGTCTCAACCCACCCCGACTCGCACTCTCCGTTGGAGAGGTTGATATTAGAGTATAGCGGTCAAACGTTGGTGGCATACCTAAAGTATGCCGACATACCTGCTACGGCATTACCTTGCAATTTCATAAGCCCGTTTGGATTTGGCGGGGGAAATAGGTGCAATTTTTCCGTTTCCCGTACAGCGGAAAGGCCTGGGAGTAAAAACTTTTAAGCGGTATATTCGGGTCCGAATCACTCTTCCCATTCGGAATATGCGATAAAAAAAATAATAGCGCTGGACTAAAACAAACTTAGTTTATACGTCCTGGTGTATGGGGTTTGCCAAACTATGGGCGGTGACTCTGCAGGAAAAGCGCGGACACAAGATTTGATGCCCGTGGGCAGTAACGCATATCGAGGTGTGCATACGGTCCAATTTTCGATGCTCTGCTCCTTATAATTTCCGAGATAATAAAATGACATATTTTCATATAAAGGGAGATAACTCCGCGGGGGAAAGGCGGACAATATTCGTTTTATGCCGATGGGTTAGAACTCATTGACCCCAACATACGTACAAACTTTCAGTTCGATACTCCCCATAGTTGCAAAAGTGTCGAGTATAATAATAGTGAAAAATAATCGTAAAAGGGCCATAACTCCGTCTAGAAACCTTGGACCGGTATGCGGATACCTTTATTATTAGTAGAGCTTAGTTGCCTACCTTCGCTAGAGATTTCGCGTTCCTACTATAATTAGTTTCTGAGTATTTCCAAATAAACGGAAAACGACCTCAATAAAAAAAACAATATACTTCCTTGGTTACACCATGGAAGTATAATAAAAGAAATGAAAAAGATAATTTGTAAGTCTTATATTTAAACTTTTATAGACATTTTTCGTTCTGCAGCCCACTGTGGGTTGTGGTCGGAGACGACCGAGTCGTTAATTATGTGCTGGTTGTTATTGTTATTTTAACGGAATTCTGAGTTGGTCATTCGAAAAACCAATATATTTTATATTCTAAAATTACAATCATGGGTATACGGCACTTTAGCCAAACTCTATTCAAACCGTATACGGCAGTTTGACTATAGAGTACCGTAGGCCTATATTTTTATTCACATGCCACGCGATTATACAGGCATAATTGTGTTTTGAATAATGATTCTTTATTTCGTATATGAACGTGATGGTCAGGACAGCCCTTGAGCCAGGCACAAATCATTTTGTAATTGTATTTCGACTATATATGTAGTCTCTTTCGAGTCCATAATTTACAGTAATACTATAACCAGCCACGTGATATAGATTTTGGAAATGAGTCATCCTACGTGGATTCAAATCCCCAATTATCTCGTGTTGTCTGAAAGCGCTCGAATTCCATTGAGAATAAATGACATAGATGTGCCCGTGGAATCGGCGTTGAATAAATAAGCGCTTATACGGCAATCTAGCCAGTCCGTATAATATATGATCTTGAGCGCGTTACCATTTCTGACATTGGTTTTCTTGTTTGTGCTGTATCATATGGACTTTTACGTCTCGTTTACATATGGAGCGATCGTCTGCCGGAATTTAAAAAAAAACCTAACTTACTCGGTCATATTGGAAATGTCTTTTTAGTACACGTGCTCTACTGATGTTATATTTCGTGCAGGTTCGGATCCAGATATATTGGGTCAATTTGGGTGCTGTATGTGCAAAATACCTAGCTTGGATACTCACTATATAGTCACGGTATTACATCTGAATTTCCCATTTTTATGACTGCTTAATATTTAGCCAGCGCAAAAGGGTGTCACATATTTTCTGTTCGTTCACTGCTGTATTCCTGAACACAATGAACACTGATCATGCATGATATCATAGAAAATGGAAATGTCAGTTACTGTGGTGTAATATAATTTATAGTGTATGTGGCCTGGTCATATATATTTTATTTGATAAAGTTCTACAATTAAGGTTGCTTTGGATTCTGTATCGGTGAACTGGTTAGCGACACCAGTTAGACATTTGGCGGGATGGTTCCTATCCGGCGTGCAAATTGGTATCGGGTCCTTGACGATTTGAACCAGCATCGATGACGTCATGGACCAGCATCGATGACATAACCGATACCATATTGTGAATTGGGACAAACATACCAATACCTCACTGCTGTAAAAGCACTCAGCGACCCTTGTGTAGAGTTTATTGGCAGTCGTCTACACATTGAGTCGAGTACCTGTTAGACTGTGTTTATATTAATTGACTCTTTGTAGATGCCCAAAGTGCTGCGCACTTATAATCTATCACCGTTTGTGATATAACCTATCAAACGTGCTATAATGAGACTGAAATACCAGTTTACAGGGTTACATACCCTCTGCTACAGATGGTATCTTTTCGATGGTGTATGTAGAGTCCCCCAGCCCCTTGAGAGTGCCATACATCCATAATAAATGTTAGAACAACACATGAACACATATATATGGTCGGAAATTTTCCAACTAAATGCCTGTTAGTTTAAACTTGATAAAAAAAGTAAGGAGATTTAAACTTTTATCTCAAAACCTATTTCTTATTAAATATTGGTTGTGTAACCCATATTTCAGCTATTTCTTTGAAGCAGTCCGAACGTTAACTGATATGTAGCCCAAGCACGAAAATGTTTATGTTAAAGTAAAATTTTCGTCTGGATTGGGCGGAATTGACTCCATACTCCTATTGCGGTACCGTTTCTTTAACAACCACCGTTGTTTCCACACCACGTATACATTGGATGTGAGAATAAAGTATATATAGCAGTTAAAGTGAGTCTTCTACAAAATCCATTTAAAGGTCCATGTTAATAACAGCTTAGTTTTGCATGAACCATCATGCCACGTCATGACCTGGAGGCACCGTTTCGCCATTGACGCTGCTCCAATACTGGAATATGGCTGCACAATCTTGTAATAACTAAGAATCTCATGTTCAGTGACAATATCTGCTCCTTTTATTACCACTTGCTTCATTTGGTTCCATCTGTATACCAGGTCACAAACGAGAGGACAGTAGTTATTAAAGCTGTCAATATGACCAACATATATACATGGTCCATGTGAGTGAACGCAATTAGCGATTTTGTGATCTTTTGAGAGTCCACTCACCTTATCTTTTACCAAAACATAGTTAATCACATATAAGAAAGTATATTCCCTAAGTTTCATTATGTTCAGGTACTCCTCGCCCTCGGGCTACCAGTTGACTCATGACCGGGTACGAGTTGGATGGTTTCGAGCTGTTGGAGGTACGAAATGTCTTGCTCTTTGCTCATCGTTCCAAAGTTTCATTCTGTTCTGGCAACCACATCTGAAAGTATCGCACATATCATATTGAACACAATTTCAGGTGTTCAGTTTTGAAAAAGACAGACCTGTACTATTCGGGCTACCAGTTGACTCATGATCGGGTACGAGAAGGATGGTTCGAGCTGGCGAAGATACGAAATGTCTTCCTCCAGGCTCATTCCGCACAATGCATTGACCCCATCCTATGCTGACCTGCATGTGGTCATTCGTTAACAAGCAGTAAACTATACAAGAAAACTAAGATGCATGCATCAGGTCGGCCGTGAACTATCTACCATAGAATTGTTGTAGCTATCGATTATACATTTTGAAACACCTGTCTGTATGTATGTATGTATGTGTGTATCCGTGAATGCATGTGTGTATGTGTTATAGACTCTAACACTGCTCGAATTTGGTATTTAACGTGTCAACTTGACCTCGCTCATAGGCATGTTTCTGGACCTTGACCGATCCGACTAAAAATTTGTGTGTAGGACTACTTCGATCCCGGGAGCAATATGGACGGGTCCAATTTCACGTGGGACCATGTTCTCGAACGTGCTGATATAGGCATGTTTCTGGACCAATTGAACAATAGTTTGGCCAGACGCTGTATATACTGGGTACTGTCCAGATGGAGGCGATCACAAAAATAATCCCTAACTAGCTCGAACAAAGTCGAGTACATCAGCTAGTTTAATATATATTTTGGACATTTGTCTGTCTGTTTGTCTGTTAGCTATGGCCGGGAAAACTGCCGGACAGATTTGACGAAATTTGATACCTAGGGGAAATTATTTCCAGGGAGTATTTTGGACGGGTCAAATCTTGATCCCGACCTGACTTTGACATTCAAAAAGATCAATTCAAGGTCAAATCTGGTAAAACGGAAGTATTTCAACGAAATTTGATACCTACTGTTACTTTTGTCCCAGGAGTGTTTCGGGTGGGTCAAATCATGACCCTGACCTGATCTTGACATTCAAAATTGTCAATTCCAGGTCAAATCGGGTATAAAGCCGGGCGGATTTCGACGGGTACTTTTGTCGTGACTTTTGTCCGGGGAGTGTTTTGGACGGGTCAATCGTGACCCCGACATGACCTTCACCTTTAAAATAGTCAATTCAAGGTTAAATCGCGCATTTCTCCGAAAATCAGAGAATCTAAATACCTGTATATTGTACAAAGAAATGTTTGACAAATATATCTGTATCAATATTACCATACGGGTCATTAAAATAGATACGACGAAACAAATTTTGAAGGGTGCATGTATCAGGTAAATTTTTATATTTCAAATGATGACAGGAATGCAGAAAGTTGAAGTACCTACGTAATACTGGCTATCCGCATGAAGAGATATACATGTATATAAAAACCAGATGAGGGATATGTCTGTACAGTTGCTAAACAATTCAGTCATGCAAAAGAGGATCAAAGAGTAAGATACCAAATTGCTGCCTGTGGTAATGTTTTTTAACGAAATTCGGGAAAATTAGATTACTCTCACCCTGGTTATCCAGAAGATAATTGTGGAATCTGATGACGATCGGACAAGGGGTGTCGTCTGTAGGATCAACCAAATTATTTAGCCATAAAAATAGTAAAATTGAAGATCACCGCTGGCAGTGATGTCTTCACAAGGACAGTTTGAGAACAAAATATGGCTCACATCTAGCGGTGACCCAAAATATCCACATAAGAAAAAGTTCTCCAATAAAAGCTGGCTGCAGGGTGCGCCAATTGATTCAAATTCGAAATTTAGCAGGGTGTACTGCTTGTGGCCATGTTTTCCCCGCAAATTTGATAGACTGATGGACAAAACCACTGAATCCGTTGAATCAATATACATGTATACATGGATTAATTTATATGCATTCTTATACACAGTACTGGTATATAAAGGTACTGAAAATAACTATATTACTAGTATACACAAAATAAACCATATATCATGGCTATGGGTTCTAATATCCGAACATGACAGCTGAGAACTTGGTGTGAATTAAAGAGTGGTGGTTTCTCAAGCATATCTAACCCTCCACGTTAGTAACATGCCATTAAATGTCATAAGTATAATCTAGCTTGAGGACAGAAGTGATCCATAAAACCCCCCTTAATTCAACCAGGTCCTCGCGCGATGTATGATCGATCACATGATGATCTAGGGGGATTAGAATTGATGTATAAAAACAGCACTGCATGTAAATATAAAATAAAATAGTGCTACATCTTATTACAGATTATTGCCATATATAATCAGTGATTATACAGACAGTCTGACAAAATAAAGTTTCAGTGACACTCTATCCGAAGAGGGGAATAATTTCATCTGTTACAGTCAATGGAGCAATTATGAATCTGGAAAGGTGAAATTTCTAAGTAATACTAGATATCGACATGACGCGATAAAATATAACGTAAATGCAATATGGCCGCTGGCGACCATTTTTTCCTATGAAATTAAAAAAATATTTGATAGCTCTCATCTGATAGATGCATATCAAGATAAATATGAAGTTTGGTGATGATCGGATGAGTGAAGTGGACTGTGGTCTGTGCTAAACGGTTTAGTAATGCTTAAAAAGATTCTTACCTTAATATTTTTATGTTCACTTTATAAACTTCACTGAGTCATCTTTGTCATGTATTGAGTTTGATATCTTTTGTTAACAGTTTATAAATCATGTATGTCTCATGTTTGTTATTTTAATTTATGTGTTTATTATCATTAAATAAAGTTGCATTCCTTAAAAAGATTCTTACCTCAATGTTTTTATGTTCACTTTATAAACTCCACTGAGTCATCTTTGTCATGTATTGAATTTGATATCTTTTGTTAACAGTTTATAAATTATGTATGTCTCGTGTTCGTTATTATATTATATACACTTTATAGTGTGTTTTCAGAACGAAAACAAATTGAATAAAATCAACAAATTTGTAAATTTAAAAACAATTCAAACGTTGTTGTATTCCATGTCCCAGCCCGGACATATACACCAAATTTCAATAATATTCATTGAGAAACAACGGACCAAACGCTATATAACACCCGTATACATCTTTTATTCCGTATCGGACTCGGGTACATGTTATAGTAGGTACCGAATTGACACACGTCGACTGGGCGAGTTGGCCCTGGGGCGATTAGGCCGATTCCGGCACATTCTAGAATTTACCGTATGTATCCGTTTACGCGTAGTTTACTTTAGAAAGTTCCGCAATTAATACCGTAAATAGAGCGACCTTATTTGACAGAGAATGCCTCTGTTATTGATTATCAAGTTGCTGTACATTAAAAACGACAAATTCACATGCTCGTTCAAGCGCAGTAGTCTATTTTCCCCATGTTAAAGGACATCCACAAATACTAAATAACGCTAACCTACTGCCGAATGTTTGACACGACAACTGTTAACATATTTGGGCTGAATTCATCTGACGCGGTATTATTCCTCAAAATAAACAACAAAACCATCGTTACTTGGAAATGTAGTTTGGGCTAACATTTACATAAATCCTCCAGATCAATTATCCGACACACACGTCAGATGAAAAAGTCACATGAAGTAACCGGCCAAATTGGCCGAAATAAATGGCATGTTATAATTCAACTTCCTATGTATTTCCCATATAATAACATTAATATGGTAAAGTGATAGGCGTCTGCTGACATAATTATTCTTTCTGAGGGACAACGCGCTATCCATTTTCCGACTTTTCTTAAAGCCACTTGGCGGTTTGCGCTCCATGCAAAATACACCAAAGACTATTCGATTAAAAAAAATTCCCGGTATCGAAATAGATCGATAAATATTTAAAGTACCTTCCTGTGAGCATTATATGTCACAGAAAGGCGCATTGAAGTCATAAAAATACAACTTTGAAAACGATGTTTGGGTCCCAAACAAAACAGCTATTTTCGTTTTCACGGCATGGAACAGCTATGGAACAGAAAATAACATTCCGTCAATATTTCGTGTAATTTGTCAACATTTCTTATATATACCTCCTTCCAAATTGCGCGCGCAGACATAATTTGGAGATACATTATGTGCTTATTTCCGTGAGTAAAACTGATATAAGTGTACACTCATCAAGATATTATTATGGACATTGAGAAAACAAAATGCATTTTTTTTCACAAAAGATGAAAGCAGAACATAAAGAAAGACATCACATATAAACAATATATAATTCGACCCCCGGTTTTTTCTTCCCATACATGAATACAGCCCGCGGTGACTTCCATACATCGGCATTTTCATCGCTATTTTCATCATCATCGTCATCCTTTATTATCATTATCCTTCTTCCCATTCTTCTCCTCGTCACATTTCATCACCATTGTCGACGCATGGACCGCCATTATCATAATCATCATCATATTCATCATCATCATCATCGTCGTCCTTCTTTCCATCCTTCTACTCGTCACATTTCATTACCATCGTCGTCGCCTGACCGCCATCATTATAATAATTATATTCATCATAATCATCATCACCAAAGGCACTTTGCCCGCTAAAGGAATGTATTCATCTACTATTAGCGAAAATTCCAACCACACCGATCGCACCAATTCAGAAAACGCAATGTTTGAACTACAAAAACTGTAAATACATAGATAAACGGCAATGATGATACCAATGAACGTATAGTCGTTGCATGTAATTCCTATATAAGAATGGCATTGTGTGCTGCCAATTTAGATGTGCTATACTTATGAAAATAACTGCTTTATTTAATTCAGTCTCAATATATAATATACCAGCGGTATATGACATATAAAATGAAAGGGTAACGTCGTCTATCAAATGCAATTGATCATTCTGACCAGAAAGTATCGATCGGTTGATATGAAGACGATAGCAAATCCATAAACGGCATATCATCACGAGTTAAATATGACATTGTGCTCGGGCTATCTTAACTGATCCATATATCCCTGTCTGTGTTCCGGCCTGGGGATAATGTCTCGCAATTCTCCGGTCGGCAATGGCTGATATATAACATTTTAATAGCATAATATTGGCATAGGGTAAGCCAGAGCCACTTATCATCTCGATATAAATCTCTCCGACATTATCTATAATGATATTCAATTGACGGACCCTATCACCATACAATCCCCGAATGTCGACATTCAACGATTTGTCAATAGGTTCAGTGGTTCAAGGTCTTCAAACCGATGCCGAGTATTTATGGATTCATGGAT
Organism: Siphonodentalium dalli; assembly: GCA_032622095.1. NCBI lineage: Eukaryota > Metazoa > Mollusca > Scaphopoda > Gadilida > Siphonodentaliidae > Siphonodentalium > Siphonodentalium dalli. The sequence continues at coordinate 158,336,588 of CP136065.1, read as the reverse complement.
CATTTGAACATCCAACTATAAATATATATGTCAAGGATGAATAATTAAGATAGGTCGATAAATAAATAATGAATTGCCGATCTAAATGCTTTACTAAAAATAGTCAAAACAATTTCCTGTTGTATTCTAATTATCACGTAGAAGTTAGATACACGTTCTTTATTTTACCATATCATGAATAGAATAATGAAGAACTTTACGCTCATTATTATGTTATGCTGAAGAAAGTCGGTTCCTGATTTGTTCTATATATTCTATGACCTGAACAAATCCTTCTGCTGAATGCATATATGATCCATACAAAAATAGTTGTATATTCACGGACATCCGGGCTAGCTTAACTGGTCCATATATTCCCTGTCTGTGTTCCGGTCTGGGGATAATTTCTCACAATTATTGGTAGGCCAGAGCCATCACCTCTGTACAAAATTGTCCGACAGTGCATGTCTAATGATTATTTAATTGACTCACAATATCACCATACAATCTCCGAATTCCGACATTCATCTAGTTGTCTATAGGTTCACTGTCCTCGAATAAATATCAAGGTACCGCGGAGATGGATTGTTTCAGAATTGGTTGCCATGGCAAATCTATCAAAAACTAAATCTTCCCAGTACATCTCCGAACTAGTGGAGTCATTGAAGCTATGGCACATAACTATATAGTCTGGTCGATAAAAGGTTTGCCCTAGAAAACATTTGGACTAAGTTGGTTTTTATTCCATTTTGTAGAGGAATATATCCTCTATAACATATCCAAAATCCGCTAAAATCCGGCCTTGTGAAGTAGTGTTTTCTACCTATATCCCTCATCGGCGACACTAGCACGCCTTACACCTCCATTCGATATATTCCCGTGTGGAAGGACAGAAAATGGTACAATCGCGGCCATGAAATATGGGTGTCAAAATGGCCGCAACTCAAAGCCATGCTGCGATGAAAGCAACATATTGGATAACCACCTACAATTGAAAATACGTATTGGTAATTTACAAGTTTGTTGTTAAATATCTTTAAAGGTACACGTATCATTAACACGTATCCATATGACAGATTCATGGGTCACTGCAACGCAGGTTAATCCCAATGATTTACGTATGTAAATTTTGGGTTTTCTGCTTAGAATGCATCCAACAGTCGAGTCAAACAAACATTATTGCGGGCATGCAACACCCGAAGTAATGTTTCGCCGCACAGTGCGTTGTAGTTTCGTTGGGATTTGTTATTAATTATTGAATTTAACACTGAAAATGAAGAGCACACCCTTGCGGTGTAAATAATAGTTACATTTCCGAAATTTTCAACACTCTCCGTGATAATAAACCATACACGCATGTCGTAATTTTGATTGTATTGTAAAGAAACACTCGTCTGTTCATTAGATTAGCGCCCCATGTCACCAGATCGAAGAGACGATACATTTATCATTTTATTTAAGACCAATTTTTATGCTGCTACCAAACCTGTTTCTTAGTAAACAATTTTGTTCAAACTGCTTCAGTCGGCACTTTACAATGAAAATATGCTACAATGCAATGCACAATATTAGTTTTCAACATCTTGTTGTTTTAAAATATCTTGCCATTGTCACCCACATACTTGGGCTAAATATCAGTCATCGGCGTTTAAATCTATTATTTCTGCGTTGACCATTCACTCAATGATGCTATTTGTGGTTTTGTTTGTAGCGGGTATGTGTAACATTAGGGAGATGGGTTTAGTGCGGTGATGCAGTTGCAGACAACGTAGTACGTTTCTCCCGTATATGTGGCCTTATTGAATATAAGCACACTTTATTTCCAGACATAAAGACAGTCTCTGCCATAGACTATGTAGCCAATTTTGGTTAAGTTGAGAATTTATTGAAGATACTCTATGGTACACCTTTGTATTTTGATAATTTGCGTTCATAGTATACCACCATGCATTAATCTGATAAAAGCGAAATATTCATGTTTCATCACTTGACTGGAAGCAACTATGACTATTATTTTAAGACACGGACAATGGGATCTACACATTTTACCCACAGTTCTGTGAATAGCGCATACACTGTTCTATTGTAGTGAATTTTGACAGGTTTGATGTTGTAGATTTAAAAATAAATGATGATCTGTCACATTTGTGGGACTGCTCTGGGTACATATATTTCAGTTTCTATAAAAGGTCTTAGAATATATACATCCCTATTAAATCTCATTTAACTGTTTAATTACACATATATCGTATGATTCGCGACAAACAGTGCAGATAAAACTGCGTTACTTTTCTGTTTCTGGGCGCCCAAAAAGTCCAGATTGAACCGTTGTATGAGACCCTTGCTTCGGCTTGCTCCTGGCGAGATGCATTAGAGATATATTCGTACATCTATTATCAAAAGTTCGCCTTAAACTCTGAAATCATTCTTCCTCGATAATTTGAGGGCGTGTTCACTCTTATCGGACTAGCTTTTCAATTTTCCAAAAATTGTAATTTTCATCGGATTTTGTCAAATTTGGCGGCCATTTTGGACAGACATACTACCGATACGGTTTACGACAAAGCATTGTTTATGCGTATTGTATTGTATTACTAATTTGGTATTAGGTGGTGCACCTACCACAGAATTCAGAATTTTTCGATAACAACTGCTATCGTGGACGCTATCTTGGATTACAAAAAATGCTCAAAGCGGATTTTAGCGGATTTTGGATATGTTATAGAGGAGATATTTCTCTTAAAAATAGAATAAAAACCAACTTAGTCCAAAAAAATTCTAGGTTAACCCTAAAATTTAGTTTATCGACCAGACTAATAGTACAATCACTGGTTCGTTCAGTCGGATAAGACAGAAATCATTTGGATTTGTTAACAATACGGAGATTATAATAGTAGCATGGCGTTGATCTATGCTACGAACCCGACTGGCATGAAAGCGACAATGAGAGTGGACTGGCCGATCATGATTACGCCTGAATCTTGCTACATCATTGGTTATATAGATTCGTTCTTGTGCACGCGCATCTGGGTGCTGATCACTCCCGCTCTGCGTCCAGGGGGATAACATTATTTACATGACACTCAAACGGGCAATAGGTAAAGGGACATACTTTAGGGACAATTCATATGGCTATGCCTAGTGTTATCATATAACCATAAACATGTATCTCGTACATTATAGACGGGCTATGGTTATATATGCCACACAACGTAGGGCTATATATGGAGCACAAGTTGCATAGGGTTATAAGGACATGGCATTCCAGAATGGTAGTGAGTTATTGTGCCAAATAGTTGCCTGATAGTTTGCAAGAATATTTATCGTAATTCATCGACTTGAATACATGTCGGCTTGTCACATAAAGCACATACAAATTCTTGGCAGGATGTAAGTAGGTCATCATTGATATCAGTAGATTGTTGAAGTTGTTGCATAGTATGATAAATTGCACTTCCTTTTCAAAATAAGTCATTATGCTACCTTTTTTCCTGCAACCCGAGAATACAATCCTGGTATTCAGGCAAGGCTTCACATATTCTGTGTCCATGACACAGTTCCAGATAATGCCAAATATTTATCAGGTGGCGATAAAGACTTCTTGGCATGCTTCTATTTTTTCGTGAATAGTCGAGTGCAGAATCTACATGCTGTTTCAAAAACACTGAATTATGTTTGCCATTGGGTCGAATGTCACGTGATACGGTCCGTGAATGTTGACGTTCGCTTATAGTAAGTTTATGATCTCTTACTGGTATGCTAGCATGAGGAAGCGGATACAGGTATGCTTCCATGCAGACAATGCAACACGCTTCGATCGGAAGCAAGTTATTGATTTTTATTCCCCTGACGTACATGTCGAAATACTAGAATGTTATGTTTCTTGATGAATAGGAGCTACGATAATTATTCATACTGAAAACAAAAATAGGTAATGTGTCATTTCCGTGAACGACATATCGGACAGTATTGTCCAAGAGGTGTGTGAAAATTTTGACGACTCATGATGAGCAGAGAGAGAGAGAACTCAACTTATAGAATAGGAAGTAGTAGCATGCCTTGAAAATTGTTTGGCAACACAATATTATATACTGCAAAAATCATTTCTTTATTGACAAAACAATGATCTGTGCAACAACTAATTTCGTTAATATTAAATATTTCACCTGAACACATGTTTACATCAGAGATAGGCAACTTGAAATTGGAGGCGGGTAATTTGGTCATACAATTTCAATTTCTTCAGAAAAATTATATAATTTGATATTACTTATCTAAACTGACACAAAAGGCACATGTTAGTGATAATTGTTTTGATATTTCTATACATTGACTTTTATCAAGTATTCCCCCAATAAATGAGTATCTATAGTCCTTAAGACAATCAATTACTCATTAGGTTAAATAAAAGGAACCAATAGTAGGGTTCTTCGGTTTGCTTATGGTTACCAGTGAACTCATTGATTAACAATTACCTTGTCCGCGGATAACGAACTCAGTCACGTCTGTGGCGGAAAGTGTGCGAAACTTCTATTTTGTTGACCGTTTTGGATGCCATCCTAAACTATTTGCCAAATATGGAGCGTATGTAATGCCATATCTATTGTCAGTTGTGATCACTGTCCCAACATGTGCGGCACAAATAAGAAAATATCTGTATGTATAACGTAAGTCTCACTCATAAGCCTTTATAGCCATATGTGTTCAGTTGAAATATATATATATATAAAAATTTAAAAATATACGAAATAGTTGCCAGAAAGGTGATCATATGAGGTTTTATGAATTTACTAATTCTAGACCAGTGTTATAGCCAGGTTATACCATAGCCTATCAAAATTTAATCACAATGTTGTAAGTTTTACATAAATTAGTATAATGTATCATTTTTCACAATTTTTCTTCAAATTTTATTCTTAGATCACGTTCAGACACCGTTATTTATAATTCCCGTCATCACTCTCTATACTGTTTCAGTTTATGCTTCTAAAACCAACTTGACATGCAGCATTCTAAGTGTAAACTACATAATTCGTTTTTCTGCAAAAGTTATATTTTAGGGGGTGGGGTTAAGTTTACGCTCATATCACATTTTCACAGCAATACTCTTGGCATTCCATTATTAAAATCGTTTTGGTATGTCATTAGGGCAATTTTTTAGCCATGTTGCGGATCAATAGTCAATGCTGTTCACAAGTTATAGCCATTTATAAGTGACAATGTTTTTCAAAATTCAAGTAATATTTCGCGATTTCAAAATATTTATCGCATTTTTTTTCTAGCTAGCTACGAAATTGGTCTAGTTTTGTATCTCGTGTCATTTTGTGATCATTTCTTATTAATATAAACGATATATTGTGCAGTTTATAACCGCAATATTTTGTTTATACTCTAGACACTTGTACTAGAGAAAATTTTCGTTTTATTTTAGGGGTAAGAGTTGTATTCCCTGAAAACCTATTTTGGGACACTTTCTAAAACGGGCAACAAGCAAAATCTGATGCGCCATATGGTTACTTTTAATTTTATATATATAAACCTCTGTTGGAGGGGGGGTGCAGCCAATTTGAAAATTAGCTTGCTTGGCCCACGGACTATAACCATACAATCGACGAATTAACTGCATGATTTGTCTATAGGATCACATTCTGCGAATATATATTATATCTGTTGTCGACTGTTTAAGTATTCATGGATCATTTGAACATCCAACCTATGACGGAATGGATAATAGTCGGCACATTTTTGACCCAGCTTTACGAAAAGGTATTTGGGTACCTAATTAAGGTCGGTCACCGGACCTCATTGGATAACTTTCATTGGTCGAGAGCTGAATGGCACACGTGCTATAAATACGAAACAAAAACCGAGATGAAATAAAAGCGAACATAATTTCGAGATTAAAACCGTCACGAGTTTTCAACATAAATACGTCTAAAAATCACAAGCCAGAAAATTGTACAGCCTATATAATAGATCGGTCTATATGACATGTGTAATGTATGATATAGCATGAATGGTAGCCGTCTGCCAAATTGGTACTAACTATATGTCTATTATTCATGCCATCAATCATTGATACTTTAAATGCCTTGTGTTCTGGCATGAGGCAGGAGACGGGCATCATAAGAGCAACATAGATAACATGCTTCGATAATTGGAAGGAGTTTTCACAATATACTGATCTGTACAGCAGAAATATTTAGGATTCCTCACAATATTAATATTATATATTGTGCCATGCCCTCTCTTGTCTCTTCGTGTAATTGGCGAAATGCTTAACCCTTTCAGTGACAAGTCCGATTTTTGTATCAACCCATATTTCCTTGATCATTTTTCAAATTTATTGATTATAATAATGCGATACATTGATGGAAAGAGCTCTAATGTATCACATTATTATAATCAATAAATTTGAAAAATGATCAAGGAAATATGGGTTGATACAAAAATTGGACTTGGCACTGAAAGAGTTAAAGGCCCACATAATGTTCGAATCCCAAATAATATTTCTATATAAAGCCATTATATGATACAGGTTTAACACTTATATAAGCTAGCTGATGTGCCCGACTTCGTCTAGGCTATTTAGGGATTTCTTTGTGATCGCCGGCGAAAAACGTTGAAAATATCGGTCCAGAAACATTCCTATAGCTATATATGAGCGTATATGAGCGAGGTCAAGATCAAGGTCAAGGACAGAAGTTATCACCGTATATGACAGAGGTCATGCAACGACACGGTCGCACGTGAAATTGGACCCGGCCATATTATTTCCGTGATCAAAGTAGGCCTACATGTATATCAAATTTGAGTCGGTCGGTCGAGCAATTTTCGAGTCTTTAACACACACATACATACACAGACAGACAGAATTTCAAAATATATAATAGACTAGAGAGTCGTTGTGTTGTCTTTTTTTTTTACACCAGCACCCCAAAAATGGTGGAAATCGGCCCAGCGGATACCGAGATACAGGTTCAAGGTCATTTTAAAGGTCAAGGTCACGCCGCTACCCGTTGAAAATGTTTGGCTACCCGAACCATCCATCCATCCATACATACGGACAGCCGGGCGCGACGAAATGGCTCGGCGCCTCACACTGCTCCAACATACCAAATTCGGTCCAAATCGGCTCAGCAGGAGCCGAGATACGGGTTGAATGTCACCGGTTTGAAGGTCAATGTCACGCCGCACGGACAAACGGATGGGCCTATGTTGGTTCCCGGGTGATACTACGTGCCCGTACCAAGTTTCGTCGAAATCGGTTTAACCGTTTCGGAGTCCATCGCGCTCACACACACACCCTCACACACACAAAGACTTTCCTCAAATATATATAAGATAATCTAATTATAGATCTGTATAATATACCAATTCATCGTGCAACCAATTGAATACGACACAGATATATTAATGGGTGTATATATATACACGTGTCGTTCTCCCTATTCAGGTACAAGCTTTCCAGAGATGCATGATACAAGATCTGTATAATATACCAATTCATCGTGCAACCAATTGAATACGACACAGATATATTAATGGGTGTATATATACACGTGTCGTTCTCCCTATTCAGGTACAAGCTTTCCAGAGATGCATGATACTCATTTTCGGCACATTTTTCGATTTTTAAAACTGGTATGTCACTGTAAACTCTATACTTGATCATGTATGGGCATTCAAACAATTTCATCGGGCATGCTGAACAGATACATATTAAGGCATCCCTATCTCGAACTCGGATCTGGTAACGCACATAACAATTTGAACATTCTGTTACTATCTTGTTGTTGGGTTGTAATTGTATGGGGAGGAGCGATCTAAAAAAAAATGTTATTCCCCAATCCCAATACGCCCTGTCACTAACTCACGGCCATATTGGATCCAGCAGGTCCGGTTCCGTGGTTTTAGTGCTACAGATCAAAGTTCTGGAGTAGCATCCATATAAGGAAGTCATGAATAATTCAAAAGCTCCATATATGGAAATGCTATACCTCAAAACTTTGACCTGTAGCATTACAACCACGGAACTGGGGCTGGAAGATATCTGAAACCACGGAACGGAGCTGGATGAATCCAATATACGGCCGCGACCCAGTTATTTCGCTTATTATACATCAATGATACAAAACAAAACAAAATATTTTTTAACCATCAGACCTAAGCATATTCTGCAGTCATCTGTCTTGATTCGCGCAACCTGAGCTCAAGTGCATGCATGCCATAGAGTCTCTTGCACCAGAAGACACACACCCAATATGCATGCTGGTAATGTTGCTTAAATGCATCGCATCCTGTTGGTATCAATCAACTGTATTGCTCCCCATTAAGGAAGAACGTTGTGTCAACACTCTTAGAATATCGAGTCCTTCTTAATTTGAAAAGACATTATAATAAATAAATGATCCCGTGAACTTTATTGCGACGTGGAGGGGAGGGGAGCGAGGGAAATGAGTCCACATCGACCGTGAACTAGATGACGTTCTCACACCAATTTCGGGGAACGACCAAGAGCACGCCCCCGCTGAATGCGTGTCTATCTGAAGAGATCGCTCATCAATCTTGATATATTATTGGTAAATATTAAGTAGAATCAATGTTACTTGATTGACGTTATCGATAATGACGAAACATTCGAGAATAGAGGTCATGTGACCGACTTTGTGGGCTTACGATGGAAACTGTAAACACTGTTGGCATCAGTGCGGGATATAATATCTATATAATCTTCATAACGATGAGTGTGATCTTTGTACACAAATTTCGAGCACCGCCAATAATTGATTAACGCCCATCAGGTGTATACTGGTGGGCAAAGTTTAGATCGCTGTGTGTCTGTGGACGTTCTATAAATAGATAATCGTTTTTTCCGGTTTTGACAATTCGCAGTAGGTCCCTATTTGCGGAGTCTATTTGCGGAAGTCCCCGAATTCGCGGAGTTCCCCTAAAATTGTCGAAATATGTTGATTTTAATGAGGGAACGGGTGCGTATATGTCAATTGATACGTATTTTAAACAAATAACGACACGATTTATAGCAGGAACACAATGACTCCGATTTTTGATCCGTATTTAGAGACTTCTGGTGTGGCGGATTAGAAACCTGCAGTAATAAGGCGTAGTTTTTTGTAATAATTTGAAGGATTAGTTGTTTTAACGGAATTCTGAGGCAGTGCATTCATGTAACCAATATATTTGACATTTTTTTTAATAATTTATATTTATGCATACTAATATAATCTTGAGGGCGTTACCATTTCTTATTATGGTTTTCTTGTAAATATGTGTCATGTGATAGGTTCGGTTAGGCGTACGTGTGTGTTGGTTTATATACACTCTTAAAACTAATTGTTTGTCACAAACAAAAAAATTATCGAAACAAACAATTTCCTACTCCAAATGTGTCCGATTCATATTTTGTTCAAATTAAACAATTGCCATTGTTTAAAGGTACTCAATCCGATAAAACTCCTCTCAATTACTATTTCAATGGCTTCGGGGGTCAAAAATATTTGATTCGAGTCGAGGAAGTCACCCATCAAAGCTCAGATTTGTTAGATATCGATTTTAGAAATATATTATTTTTCATTATCGGGAATACTTTCTGGCCCAGAACACAGTCAAAATTGCGTTATTATTACCACTTGATTTCAGAGTTATCCATCCTTGTCTGTTTGAATAGTGTTTTGGTGTACATATCTCGAGCAGGTTACGAAATTGACGGCAATTATTAGTACTCATCTCGAGAAAATAACAAATTTCAAAAATCAATATCTAATAACTCTGAGCTTTGTTTGATGGGTTCCTCGACTCGAATCAAATATTTTTAACCCCCAAAGCCAAAGAAATACTAATATAGGACCCTCTGATCGGATTGTTGTTGTTGGAATCTGTTGAGATGGGGACCCTCTGTTCGGATTGAGTACCTTTAAGTAAAATCAAACAATTTTATTGGTTAATTTGAGTTATTGAATTGTTTAACCTGAACTGTGTATTTTATTGGTTATACACAATTGCTTGTATTGAGGTTGGGTAATCTTTCATTGGAAAGCAGAAGTGTTCCCCGTTTACTCTATTTCACCCTGCATTTAAAGGCATATATATAGTCCCGTTTAGTCCAAGTTTCCTTCGACGTAATTCAGCTAGTGAAATCGGTATGGATGGTACTGGTTTACGTCGAAGTGCGGTTGCCTTATACACTTTTATATATAGCGGAATTTACGCCCATATCCAGTGGCGGGATTCTTGTGCTCGATTCTTGTGCTCGATGAGTAACGCAAACAACATGGTAATTATCATGACTGGAGTCATAAATGTATGTTCATTACAATTACCATGTTGCTTGCATTGTGCATATAGCACACCAGTGTTTTGTGCACTAATCCATGGCTCAAATTCATTCATTTGTTGCATATATTCTGTTGAGTATAAAATGAAATGGTCCCATAAATTGCCGGATATAGTATACAGTACCACTTTAAGTATAATATGAAATGGTCACATAAATGGCCAAATTTAGTGTACAGTACCACTTTTTTATTGTCTTAAATCATGAATTCTGGGTAGAGGTGTCACGGCTTAAGTGTTGAACATTCCCTATCTAAGGCTTAGATTCCATCTATTATATACGGCTTTCACTGTGAAAATGGTATACAAAATATAACTCCCTCCTCTCACCTATATTCGTTGCTCTGCCATGCACCATTGCCAATCTTATCATCCAACTGAAAGATTTATGTTTAAGAATATGTATATTCCTGTTGTTCAGCACACGCTTCTTGTTCATTTCAGCTTCGGGGATAAGGTGCTATGTATGTAATTCCAAATACCACGGGAAGGATTGTGATGACATAGAAAAATTACACGCTTCTGCTCAAGACCAATACAAAGTAGATTGCAGCATGCTAGACAAGCCGTATGGCTACTGTAGAAAAATATTCCAAACAAGTAGGTTTATATATATCAACGACCATAGTTCATAAAATTGCATTCTGAATTCCGCCATGGCATGGCTCCGGTGTATCCAACTCAAGTGTTCAAGTGTAATTTCTGGTTTGATTTGACTCAAAATCGAATCTAAACTGCCGTCTGTTGAAATTATTAGGCTAATTACACACACATATACTGATACGGGTAACCCATGTATATGCATGCTGAACCTTATTTGACAAGTTTAGTTAATGAGTGTTTTTGCGATTTTATGAAATTTCTGGTGCTTTTCATTGAGCTTACATGATTTGCGTTACATCCAGATAGTTATTTAAAATATGTCACACCCTTTGTCTGCCTTATCCTGCTATTTTCACCGTTTTTTATTATACTTTGGGGGTGGGTCCCCAATTGTCCTTGAAAAACAAACTAGAGAGGTGGATGTCCGAGATCGACAAGAAAAAACTTGCGTTCCCTGGGTATAAAGTGATATCCCAAAAACAAAAACAAAATCTTATATCCTGGAGTTTTTTCCTGAACCCCCTGACACGGACGGAATGTCTATATGCCAATTGTCTCACCCTCCAGTGTTTGGATTTTTGTAAATTCGCTTGCAGCCACTGTTGCAGCGGCTTCTTATGTGGATCGATCTATATTCTCTCTGCCAAATGTAATTTGTTCTGAAATTGGTCCTCCACACAAGCAGTTTACAAGAAATGAACTGCTAATAGAAAATTTCCGCTATCTTAATCACCAATCACCCATCTTTCCTGTCAGGCGTATAGTTAATTCATTTCTGGCCCTAACAAGATACAATCGACGTACATCACTCTGTATTGTTACCGTTATGATGCATCTGTATTTGTTTCCCCGACGATGGCTGGAGAAGTATAGATTGTGTTAGTGTTATCAGATCTACAGAGAAATGAAATGTAGAGTTGAACGAATGTGATATAGAGAACACAATTCAATTCTTTATTCTCATGTTCTATAATGTAACATGGGTACTGCACATGTATATACTTATTGGCGTTACTTCATGATATCTTGGGAGTATATTTATTTTGGTTGTTTTCGTGATTTTATTGCGCCCTTCCGGTCGAAATTGGAAGCAATATATAAATTATGTCTCACCCATATATCCAGAGTTTTTCTGGTTGTGAAAGTCTGTTGTACATTCGAAATCAAATATGCAAACCGGATATTCTATACATCAGACAACGTATAAAGACAGATTTACTTTGTGGGTTAACGGACGTAATTACTTGTACGACTTTTCATAGTATTGTAAACTTCTAAGCCAAGTGTTATAATGTCAGCACAGTGGACGACAATACTCACAAAAAAACGATTTTATGAAGTTATAACAATGATATCGCCTTATTGTGACTAAAGCATGAAACTTCAAATATATGTTGCTTAGTTATAAGGAAAACCTTTTGGAGGGGGAGGGTGCCCGGGTGGGAGGACCTGTGTCGGGATAAAATCAGGTTTCCATGGCAACGGCATCAAATATTTGGAGAAAAGTTAAAACAGCCCACTGTTGCATGGGAATCAATGAGCCTTGTATTCAAATAAATGATGTTAACTCATTGTGGCATCAATATTGCATCAAACGGACTGAGCCACTAGGACATATAGCGTCAAGGTCAATTGCTACGGTCAAGGTCATTGGACAAATGTCATATTTTGGTTCATTTTTTATTAATTGTCTCATATTTCGCTACACCTAGTGCCTTAGTCATAAAAAAGAATCCCCATCAAAATGCTCAAAAATTAGGGCCCCATCACCATGTTCAATTTGATATATGACACACTTGATATAAGATGATCAATGTCAAAATTTCACAACATTAAATTTATACATAATCACATTTTAAGTACTAATTTTTATAATATTTGTTGCAATAACATAAGTCAAGATACATTACCGTGCAGATACCATCAGACCAACAATAAACACGAGGTTTGTGACTTTAGTAACTAAAGCTCGATACTTCACATATATGTAGCTTAGTTCTAGTGGAAACTTTTTGGATAGGGGTGCCCGAATGAGGGGTCATGTTTCTGGATATAATATGGTTACCATGGCAACGGCATAACATATTTGGAGAAATATTGAAAAATCACACTGTTGGCAACCCGATGAGCCGTGTGTTTGAATAAATGAAGCGAACTCATAGTGACATCAATGGTCCATCAAACAAACTGGGCTACCGGGACATATATGATCAAGGTCATTTGCTAAGGTCAAGGTCATTGGCGGAAAAATTCAATATATTGGTCTATTTTATATTAATTGTCTCATATTCCGCCAAACCTAGTGTGCTTTCGGGACGGTCCCGAAAGCAATCCCCATAATAAGCTAGATCACTATATGTCTCTACCATATTTGATCCATCCAGCCCACTCCGTGCATTCAGTGCTACATGTCAAAGTCCTGAAGTAGCATTCCATATATAGAGCTTTTGAATTCATTAACATTCAAAAATCCATACATGGAATGCTACTCCAGAACTGTGACCTGTAGCACTTAAACCGCGGAATGGTGGCAGGATGGATCAAATATGGTAGCGACTCAGTGATCTCGCTTATAATGCACACCAATTAGGGCACCATCGTCGCTTCCAATATGATATCACGCAGTTGATTTAAGATGGATACTGTCTACATTTGACAATAATAATTGATATAATAGGAATACGGTCCTGAAAAAAACAATATTATTTTCTTTCAATATACCGATAACATATATATAAAATGTCCATTGGGCGCATATAATCTAATATTCGGCCGCCAATCGTTATTTTAATAACGATTAAAAAAAAATCCGAAGTTAGCCGAAGATTTTGTTGTAGACGAAGTCACGTGATCATCAGCCCGATCACGTGATTGTCACATGTAAACAGAAGCATAGCACGTGATCGATCACGTGGTAACTCATTGACAACGCATAGATACGCGACGGCGGTATTTTAAGTTTGCATGTAGTCGATCGCGGCCTTTGAAGATTGTCGCGTTATCACACTGCGAATGCAAAACTTCGCCGAAAACATCGCCTTTCTCGTAATTAATGTCTTTATCGTGTTATTATTACTATTATTATATGTATCGCGATGTGTTGTTACTATAAAGCCATGCCCGTATATTATTCAGTTTTGCGCGCATTTATCTATATAAACGCGTGCTCGCGTTTATATATATTTTTTCGTTACCGGAATAGTCCAAGTTATATTATATATGCATATCAAGATTGCATATATACGCGAAGACTTGCACAGTTATTAGGCAATTATCATCTCGTAAACATTCCAATTTCCAGATGCCATTAGTCGTGTGTCAATAAAGAGCGTTTCGTTTTAATTTATCGTAACGCGGTAGAACAACACAAAATTGGTTTATTGCTGTCTGATTTAATCAATTATAATCAAGTCATTCATTACCAATATGATATGATAAGTTCATTTTTCCTTGGTTATGAATCATGTATATATTTGGGCAATATGGTGTTTATATATATTTCGGAATATTGCTTCCCCCACCCCAAAACAATCTAGCCGACTGTCACTGATGGAAATTCACTGCATCTATGCATGGGTATTGGCCTATAAAATTAGCACTCTAGCGATGCGGTCTATTGAATATCCAGGTCATAAATCGACCTCTATGTGTCAATTACGCATAACAATAGGGTTATAAAATATATAAATGTTCGCCGTGGTTCGTTTAAACATCCAATCATATATAACACTTTTTGAAGGAGGGATAATAATCCGGTTTAATATGGAATCACATATTCAAGTGCTCTTTATTCGCAATATATCGTAATAGTGAACGCTCTTTATTGCGTCAAGTTAAAGGGACTCGACTTAGAACAGTTGTTCTAGTGATTGTTTACTGGTTACAACAATACAGGTCAATACATGCACATGAACTTCCGATAGGCATGCTTTATATATCCTTCCATCATTGTCATAGCAATTTCCGCTTTATTAAACTCTTTTTATTCGTACCATATTAGGAAAACTCTTAACATGGAACTCTCTTTATTGAGCCATGGTGAAGGAAATGGGGACTAGGCTTAGAATAGTTGTCATCGTGAATTATTCATCAACATACTCCCCACTTTAACTGCAATTGTATGTATTCGTAACCATGACTGACTCGTCAAATTAAACGCTCTTTATTTGGTATATGTAATCGGTTTCTGATTTTGCGCAACGGGTTTCCCACAGAAATCCTGCCAAATGTCACGTAAACGAACATCGTTTGGAAATGAATACAGCATATGCCTAACTGAGAGTCACTAGAATGAATGAATGATTGTAAATACGGGACACTCGGGGCATATATACGGAAAATTAAAACAACATCGCGAACACGCACCCGAATAAAGTTCACATGCCGGCTCGTGTTTTTATAAGCTTTATACGAAAGTGTTATCTACCCCGCTCAATCGTCCCTCTATATTTTTTGTCAAAACAATACCGTAACTTTCCAAACAGCACTTAAGACAAATCACAAGTGAAGATAACTCACCGCGCGATGACAATTCACCATGTGTACACAATGCTATTGATATGCCCCGCAGTAATTCCATTACACTCACGGGCTGATGTCGATTCCGGATTTTCCATCGCCATATAGGTAGACATAATTA
Organism: Siphonodentalium dalli; assembly: GCA_032622095.1. NCBI lineage: Eukaryota > Metazoa > Mollusca > Scaphopoda > Gadilida > Siphonodentaliidae > Siphonodentalium > Siphonodentalium dalli. Next base: position 158,321,014 of record CP136065.1, on the reverse strand, counting down.
ACTCCGACTCCGATTCCCTGTTTTTAATTAGTTTACCTCGCTTGACGTCCTGCGAGGTTTTGCGACGGAGATAGCCGACAACCGGTGGTGGTATTATTTATTTATTTCTCGGCTTATTTATTACGCGATTTTTATGGGACTTGGATCATTGTGATCACAATAGGGGTGGCTTTCCGATAGAGTTTTGTTGTTTCATGAGGATAGTAATCCTTTAAGTACTACATTTTTGGTTTAAGCAATATTTATTTCTTCCAAAAAATATAATTAAAGTACTACTTGTTTATGGTATATGCGGCAAACGGCCTGTATAATTCGCTAAAGATAAATCAGGTGATTGTGAAGTTTATTCTTATGAACAAAACATTTAAATAGCCATATACCATGCGTATAAAGCGAATGTGTTTTATTATTATATTTGTTTAGGTTGGATTAATATTTTCCTGATAAAAAAGATCTTGTTACCATTGCAATAGTAATCATAGTTGCTGCAAAAAGGACATTTTCGATTGAAAATAATTATATTTTCAAATACTTTCCCCAAGTTTGTCCAGAATTAAGTTTAACAACAGTTTCTGGTGATAAATGAGACGTTCATTCACTTTGCAACAAAAAAGGTGGACATGTATAGAATATAATCTAGTTTCCATAGCTGCATGCCATTACGACAAATACTGCCCAAATTATAATTTTAGTGAACTTTTTGCTCTATTACTACTATCTCAATTTCGTTCAGAAATATATAATACTAGCCGATGAGCCCGACGTTGTCCGGGCTATTCAAAAACCAAATTTCAAGTCGATAGCTCCACCCGTTTCCTAGATCTGGTCTGCGCATGCGCGAAGCTGGCGTCGCACGGGCTCGGCGACCCGATAAAATTCGTATCCGGGGCAAAATACATTCACATAGCAAATTTCAAGTCGATAGCTCCACCCGTTTCCTAGATCTCGTCTGCGCATGCGCTGCACGGGCGTCGCACGGGCTCGCCAATACGACAAGGACGACCGCCTGGTCAAACTACACACACGTACCAAGTTTCGTTCCGATCGGTCGAGAATCGTAGATTTGTATAAATGACAAACAAACATACAGACAAACAAACAGAGGTCTTCAAAATATATAAGAGACTAGCCGATGAGCCCGACGTTGTCCGGGCTATTCAAAACCCAAATTTCAAGTCAATAGCTCCACCCGTTTCCGAGATCTGGTCTGCGCATGCGCGAAGCTTGCGTCGCACGGGCTCGGCGACCCGATAAAATTCATATCCGGGGCAAGATACATTCACATAGCAAATTTCAAGTCGATAGCTCCACCTGTTTCCGAGATCTCGTCTGCGCATGCGCGAATCTTGCGTCGCACGGGCTCGGCGACCCGATAAAATTCGTATCCGGGGCAAGATACATTTACATAGCAAATTTCGTCCCGATCGGTCGAGAATCGTAGATTTGTATAAATGACATACAGACAGACAGACAGACAGACAGACAGACAGACAGACAGACAGACAGACAAACAAACAAACAGAGGTCTTCAAAATATATATGAGACTAGCTGATGTTCCCGACATCTTCCTGGCTATTTAGGGATCTCTTTGTGATCACCTCTGTCTGGGCACTGCACTGGCAGAATATATACAGCGTCTGGACAAACTTTTATCCGATCGGTCCAGAAACATGCCTATATGAGCGTATATGAGCGAGGTCAAGGTCAAGGACATGGTCGCACGTGAAATTTGACCCGCCCATATTGTTCCTGGGATCAAAGTAGGCCTACGTAGCAAATTTGAGTCGGATCGGTCGAAGTCCAGAAATATGCCTATACCAGCGTATATGAGCGTGGTCAAGGTAAAGGTCAAGGACACGGTCGCACGTGAAATTGGACCCACCCATATTGTTCGCGGGATGAAAGTAATCCTACATACTACATTCGAGTCGGATCGGTCGAGTAGTTTTCGTGTCTATAACACACATACATACACACATACAGAAGTTCCAAAATATATATAAAATACTAGCTCATTATATGCCCGACTTCCTTCGGGCTATTTGGGGATTTCTTTGAGATCGTCACCATCTGGGCAGAATATTCACAGCGCAAAAGAAAAAACTATTGTTCGATCGGTCCAGAAACATGCCTATATATGGGCGTATATATATGAGCGAGGTCAAGGACGCGGTCGCGCGTGAAATTGGACCCACCCATATTGTTCCTGGAATCAAAGTAAGCCCATATTGTTCCCGGGATCAACATACCTACATACCAAATTTGAGTCGGATCGGTTTAGTAGTTTTCGAGTCTCGGTCCAGTAACATGCATGGATGCCTATATGAGCGTGTATGATGAAGGTCAAGATAAAGGACACAGTCGCACCTGAAATTGGACCCGCCCATAATGTTCCCGGGATCAAAGTAGGCCAGGCCTACATAGCAAATTTGAGTCGGATCGGTCGAGCAGTTTTCGAGTCTATAACACACATACATGCATACAAACATACATACAGACAGCAGGGACGTGGCTAGAGGGTCACCGTTGGGGGTGTCCACCTTGGAAAATTCCCCACCCCTTTGAATCAGATTCGGACCAAACACAAGTTTTGCATAATTCCATTTGCACCCCCCTTTCCCCCTTGCACCTCAGTGCTCTCAGGCCTAATATCCTATATATTCATAAACCATGGTTCTAAATTCCCGGTATGAGAACATTCAGATATTTTAACATGAAAAAATGCATAAATCCTAACATATCTAGTGGTCTAACTCCAGACAAATACACACGGCTACGGGCAAGAGACCAGGACACACCAGGGTGACCATGGTTGTTCCGCCCGGTGTGAGAAAATTTTGAAAACTATACAAGAAAATCGCATATCCTAAAGCATCTAGACTGGCCTCAACTGAAGTTTACTTATAGTGTTGGAAATTTCAAACCTAATACTCCCCCTCAGGTTGGAAAATTATCCAACTGATGACCATTTCAGTCCACAAGTTTGACCAAATGTAGTAAAATATTGTTTTGTTAAACTAATTAGCAGTTTTTTATTGGCCTCGGGGACAATGACACACCGGGCCGACCATGGTTTGGCCTGGTGTGCGAAAAATTTGAAATCTGAACAAGAAAATCGCAAAATCATACCATCTAGACTAGCATCAAGACTTCCTAGAGTTGGAAATTTCAAACCTGACATCCCCACTTAGGTTGGAAAATTTCCCAACTGATGACAATTCCAATGACAATGCTGACCAAATGTATGACAATATTGTTTTCTTAAATTAACTAGCAGTTTTTGACTGGCCACGGGGGAGGGACCAGGACACAAGCTTTCCAAGTGTTGGAAATTTCCAACCTGTCACCCCCCCCCCCCCCTAAGGTTGGAAAATTTCCAACTGATGACAATTTCATTCCAAAATTTTGACCAAAAATAGGAAAATATGCAAATATTGGTCCAAAAACAATTAATTCCCCCCAATTAATTGTTTGAAAATCAAACTACAAGAACATTTTCAACCTATTGTTGGTGTGAAATTTCCAACTAATGTTTTGGCAGGTATGAAATTTCCAACTGTTGAAAATTTTGACCAAAGTTCGGGGGTGAGACACCCCCTCCCCCCACCCCCCCCCCCCCCTGTCGCCATGTCTCTGACAGACAGTCAGACAGAAGTTCCAAAATATATAATAGACTATCCACTGCGCTGTGTAACTTAGTCATACTTTTCCATACAAAAATCTATGCTGAGTGGTGGATATAATGCTCCTGTTTCCATAGAACTGTTCCCAATGTTACCAAATTGGTAACTTTTGAGTGATTTGTTCACAGAGGGATGGAATAGAATAGGTAATATTCACTTCATGCGCACACATCTGTTCGTTTTATGGTTAGAAGAAGTTCGCGGCAATGATTCATACCGCATTATTCAAAATTTATTTCTGTAAGATTGTTCCGAAATGTTAATAGTATAAGGTCTCAAATTCTTGATTGATCAGCTATCAAGATCAATAGTAAACGAAATATTATCACCAGCTGAATTAGACAAACATTTATCATGAAAATATGATTAAGAATATTCCAATACTCAATGACTGTAGCTCAGATATAAAACTATGAAATTTATGGCAATGACATTCATTACTTAAATTGGAAAACTGAATTCACACGTAAGACACCGTTGTTCTAGTTGTTTGTGAAACATGTACACATGTTATTGAACAATAACTTGTCCCAAATGAACATTTTATCAAATGATTCCACCCAACTATTTTATTGCCTTTTTTGACAAGGTACCTCCGAACAGTCTGAGAATCATAGGTTGTAATACCTTATGGTACAATATACAACATGACTGGGGTGAATGACCTCCAATAAAAGTATCCATGGTTCTAATATCACAAATATATGGAAATTTTACCATTTTTACAATTAAGGCAACTGATAGAGAACATATTTGTGATTTGAAAGATTTTAAAAACATCCCCAACAACTCTGGCATACCTTTCTGCTTATTTTTAACAATCCCCACCATCCCATCTTTTTAGCTCAACTTGCACATACAGGCCACTTCTCTCATCTGATACTCATCAACATACTCTATGCGGTTCTTCGTGGTGAGCTCTGGATGGGAGCAATAATTTGTTCCCCCGAAATTAGTTGACACATATGACAGCCATTTTGAATTTCACATTTGAATCAATCGGCACACTCTGTAGCCAACATTTATAAGATAAATCTTTACAATTTACAGTCATGTTTAAGTTCATGTTTAGACGGACGTTATCGAATGTGATCGAGTTTTGAACAAAAACATGGCTGCCGGCAGCCATCTTGAATTATACTTTTTGCACAACTAAATCCTTTGTCACATTATACAGCCAGCACTTTTCATCATATGAGATTCTTTTGTCAATTATTCTCCCGTGTGAACAAAACAATGCATAGCAGCTATACTTGAAATTGAGTCTGCTGGGTGTGAAAGCCCTGTTGAATGTTCAGAATGGTGTATGATAACTAATTTGTTTCAATCCAAATTATCAATATTGGTATATTCATATAACTGTTGCCCCCAAGTGTAAATCTGACAGTTAGGCCATTACAAAATAAATACCTGTGTTATTGGGTAGTTACATATATGGGAAACTTGATGAGGGTGGAAGCTTTATATCACTCCTCATTCGTACGTCCGTCAACATCTTCTCAAGAACCGCAAGTCTGAATTGAGTTATATATACTGTGGATGATGGTCCCCAGGTGACTGGGATTCTGATTTGTTCAAATGATGTCGCCGGGTCGAAAAGGGGCCAAGCTTGGGGCATAACGTTTTCCGTTCATATTAATTCTTAAAACATCTTCTCAAGAACCATCTGGACTATTTAGCTTATATTTGATATGGAGGGTCCTTGAGTGACAGGGATATTGATTTGTTCAAATTGGATCACCGGGTCACATAAGGGCAGAGCCATAGACATATATAACTTTCTATCAATAGTAATGCTTAAGATGTCTTCTTATCAAGAACCATCATGCATATTCAGTTCATATCTGGTCGGAGAGTCATTGGGTGACTGGGATTCAGATTGGTTCAAATGAGGTCACCAGGTCAAATAGGGTTGGAGCCAGGTTTAAAACTCGTTCCCTCTATAGCATTTCTTAAAACACCTTCTCAAGAACAATCAGGCCTATTCAGCTTATATTTGATAAAGACCCTTGGGTGACTGATTCAGATGTGCTCAAATTGTGTCACTACTAGTGTCCAATATGGGCGGAGCCAGGGGCATAACTATTTTCTTCAATAGTTATTCTTAAAACATTTTCTCAAGAGCCACCAGTCCTATTTAGCCTATATATAGTATGGAAGGTCCTTGTGTTAGATTTGTTAAAATGGGTCCGACCAGTCAAGAAATTGCGTTTTGGTGTGTAGAGTCCATGGAAAGTTGGGAATCAAATATGTTTGAATGGGGTCGGCCTTTAAAAAAGGAAGAGGGCATGTCAGGTTGGATGCATCACATCCAATCTAAGGGGATGTGTAAGGCAAATTTTACGAACTTATGTATATGTTTGCTCCAGTTGGGATGGGACATCCTATTGACTATTTGGGGGGGGGTCGGGCTTGCAGTTTAAAGTTTCAAGGTCGACACTCCACTACGCAACGGATACCTCTAGCGACGTCCCTATATGTACTAACTGTGGAGATATTCAGAGTCCGAGTATTCTCAGCCTTTACAGTCAGGCGAGTGACACAACGGTTATCAATTGACTATCCTCTATAAATAGTCCACGGCTGCGACATCACATTATGCCAGTAGCCTTTTCACCAAACCATAAGAGTCGCAAAGCATCATATTCCCTCAATCCATTGTGCCATAGGCCACTCTATATTCATAATATTACACACTGCCTGATAGCACAGCCATTCTGCCACAGTACCCCACTGTCTTTTAGTGACAGATCCCATCAGTCCATGGTTTGCTTGGGTATTGGAATGAGACAATGAAAAACATGCAAAAATTGTGGTTGTTCAAGTCATTTGCCAGCCGGGTTTTGTAAAATGTCCATGCTGTCGGAGAAAGTTCAATATATCCCATATTTCAATTAAAGGCCTACAAATGATAAAAGTATAAGGGGGAAATGTTGACACAGATTATGTTGACCTGACCTTGATCAATCTCATCCCATCCGGGTAAACACCTCCAACAATGTTCAGCTTGAGGTCACTCGATCAATATGCCAAATTTCATGCTTTAGATACTATAGTCACGATTCATGCGATTCTTAAGGGACCCCGTTATCTGTAAGGATTAGGAAATACATTCATTAAGGGACCCCGCTGTATGTAAGAAATAGGAATGTGCATTGATCACATGCAGTTAGATGTGAGAATAGAGCAAAAGACTAAAAGTGGCATGATAATTCCTCTCTGTAATATTGACTCTGCATGTTCGTGTTTTAAAATATATCTTAATTTGGCTCTAGAAACCATTTCCCCCCATTAGTAACCTTGACATTTGTCGACTATCCTGATTGACTGAAAACATTAGGGCACTAATATGCAGATTTTCGATGGTTGAAATGTATTGTGGTGCATATAGTGTCAATTACATTATTAAACCACAACAAAACAGCAGTTATTTGATCATTATGACATTATTCTGGTATTTCACCTTTGTCCTCTGTTTGACCTTGAAATACGACTTCCCCATCGGACACCACATACCAAAAATTGATTCTATAACTAATCATCCTATATGTGAAGTTTCGTGCTTTAGTATAAACAAACATAATCATACAATCATGTTTATTTGGGTCTGATGATCCCTTAATTCGGAGTTGAATCGTGACTTTTGTATTAAAAATAACTACAAGGCTCATCGGGTTTCCACAGTGGGCTTTTTCAACGTTTCTCCAAATATTTTATGCCGTTGACATGGCAACCATATTTTATCCTGATACACGCAGCCACCCCCCTCCATCCATAAAGTTTTCACCATAACTAAGCAACATGTTTGTGAAGTATAGTGCTTTAGTTACTAAAGTCACACAATTGTGTTTATTTTGGTCTGATGGTCTTTAAAGGGTACTGTATCTTGACTTAAGTACTGCCTCAAATACTATAAAACTTAGTGCTTAAAATGTGATTAAATATAAACTATAAATGTTGTGACATGTTGACCGTGATTGTCTTGTATCAAGTTTTTCATATCAAATTGAACGTGGTGATGGTGTTCAAATGTTTGTGTATTATGAAGGGGATTGCTTTTATGACTAATACATGTGCTAGGGGTAGTGGAATATGAGAAAATATATAAAATATATATATATATAAAATTACCTTTTTTCCAATGACCTTGGTCTTAGCAATTGACCTTGATCCTATATGTACTATGGCATAGTCCGTTTGATGGACCATTAATGACACTAATTTCTTCAAACACAAGGCTCATCGGGTTACCAACAGTGTGATTTTTCAGCTTTTCTCCAAATATTTGATGCCGTTGCCATGGAAACCATATTTTATCCCGATGCATGATCCCTCACCTGGGCATCCCCCTCCAAAATGTTTCCACTATAACTAAGCAACACATATAGTAAAGTGTCATGCTTTAGTTGCTAAAGTCACAAAATCATATTTATTTGGTCTGATGGTCTATTAAGGGTAATGCATCGTGACTTATGTACTGCCACAAATACTATAAAAACTAGTACTTAAAGTGTGATTATGTATCAACTAATGCTGTCACATGTTGACAGATGCTCAAGAATACCATCAAGTTACAACAACAACAACAACAAAATCGATTAATTACAACAAAATAATGCTGACCACTGTCAACTATGATATAATATTTCCCAAAACGTGTTATTTGTCAACATGTTGTTCAAAGAAATATGGCCGTTTTATCACTTGATTATCACGGAATTTTGCCATATTACCACTTGATTTTAGAGTTATCCATCTTCATCCGCAATTTTGTCTGAGACCGTCTCTTTGATGATTTTTTCCAGGCCACAAATAAGTACATATCTCGAGAAATAAAAAAAATTTAAAATCGATATTTGATCACTCTGAGCTTTGATGGGTGGGTTCCTCGACTCGAATAAAATTTTTTTTACCATCGAAGCCAAAGCAATAGTAATGTAGGAGCGTTAATTCGGATTATGCATCTTTAATAAGACGATATATATACGATATGTATATATATATATATATATATAGCTATATATATATATATATATATATATATATATATATATATCATAGTCGTATAAGAGCGACGTATTTTATCCCAAAGGGTTAACCATGCGTGAATTTAATCCAAAATTGTGTACAAACAGAAACATGTTTGGTAGCGAGATCTTTCACTGGTATAGATCACTACACCATACAGCGTGACATTTCAGATAAGTAAGCTATACACTGATGTTGCGAAGTACTTAGACGAAAATAAAACATAATTATAAAGTACAAGTATTTTGGCAGTAATGCTATTTAGTTAGCGAATGGGAATAATTTGCAGAGCAGAATCGTGGGAACTATATTTTTTTGCCGGAAGGGATGCGCGAAGTGACTGTGTTAACTTTCTTTCCAATAAATTTGTCGCCGAAGACAGTCGCTTATTTTGACAACCATCCCTCCCTCCCAGTTTTTTGTTTTGTTTTGGGAAATACGCATTCGATTGATGACTGCCCCCTTTTGGCCTAAATAGATTATTGTGCCTCAAAAAATTGTCACCCACATGTTTGTATTGGTTACTACTACATTTATTGCATCGGCTTCCTGTAAATAATTATGTTTTTCTAAACAGGTAGCTATAAACGCATTCCAGGTGTTGCATGCCTGTCAATTTCGAAACTGAAAGTAAAGTTGATAGAATATAGCAGCGGACAGAAACCATTTCAAATTTATGCTATAACGTCGCTTCGTGTGGCTATACATACTATGTTAACCCTTCAGCACCAAAGCATCATTCACGAGAAGTTATATCATGCACACTGGTCGTGTGTTGAACTAATTATCCAAACCCCCCTCCCAATAAACAGGAATCCCTCTGTACTTGTATGTATCTCTCGTCGGCCTATATTACCTGTACATTCCTGTAAATCAAAAATAGACCATTCCTATGCACACATTTTAAAGGTACTCAACCCGTAAAGAGGGTCCCCATCTCAACAGATTCCAACAACAACAATCCGATCGGAGGGTCCTATATTACTATTTCTTTGGCTTTGGGGGTAAAAAATATTTGATTCGAGTCGAGGAACCCATCAAACAAAGCTCAGAGTTATTATATATTGATTTTTGAAATTTGTTATAAACTCGAGATGAGTACTGCTAACTGCCGTAATCTGCTCTGGATGTGTTCTCCAAATCTATTCAAACAGACAAGGATGGATAACTCTAAAATCAATTGGCAATTTTAACTGAGTTCTGGGCCAGATAGTATTCCCGATAATAAAAAATAATATATTTCTAAAATCGATATCTAACAAATCTGAGCTTTGATGGGTGACTTCCTCGACTCGAATCAAATATTTTTGACCCCCGAAGCCATTGAAATAGTAATTGAGAGGAGTTTTATCGGGTTGAGTACCTTTAACTGACTGGGAGAATCCATTTAGTATAGAAAGGGTTAACCCAAACCTAAATTGCCTTTAAACATGTTATTTGAGTTCATCTTCATGTCACAGTCTAATTTGAACTGTTATCTGCATTTCAGTTGAAGGGGAATCACGGACGATTCGTCAATGTGCCACGACAGGAGCGGACTCGTGCATTAAACGGACAGGGACGTATAAACTTAAAGTGGAATACTGCGAATGTAGCAAGAAGGAATTATGCAATAACTCTCAAATAAACATTCCAACATTTAATGTCATTCTACCGTCGCTTTTATTGGTCATTTATGGATGTTTTAATCTAGGATAGAAACATATGGGAGGCCAAATTCACTTTCAATTCGCTTAAGCCCAATTTATTAGCGCTTAATTTTCGCCCAAATGTAAAAATATTGCGCTTAAGCACAAATATTTGAGCTTATGTGCAACTATTATAGCTTAAGCGCGAATAGTTTTGCTTAAGCGAAAATAGTTTTGCTTAAGCTAAAATATTTGTGCTTAAGTTAAAGTATGTACATTTCATTCCATATCAATATAGATCGTCCCTCAAAAATAAAATAGGCTTACCCATGTTTGAACTTCCATGTCCATTGATACTGTCTTTGCTAATGTATGGTAGACTCTGCAAACATCGACAGGGGTGTTAGGTAATGGTCTTTAATTGCCTTATTTGCGTTAAGCGCAAATAATTGTGCTTAACCGCAAATATATGTGCTTAAGCGCAAATATTTGTGCTTAGCATAAATTGCTTATTTTGTGCTTAAGGATAATTATATTATTTGCGCTTTTTTTTTGCGCAAATAATTGCGCTAAGGCAGCTGGCCGAAGCGGAAATAATAATTAAAAGTGAATTTGGCCTCCCATAGAAACATAAATGGGTGTCGTAAAATACCTTTCAAATTCTGCGATAACTGCAAATGCGTTTCGCTGCGCATTTGTGCGCCTAAAAACTTCAATTGCCTCATTGAAAACACTGTGTATAGATAAACACCACATTTCATGTCGATTGTGTATATATGACGGCATATTCTGCCTGTTAAAACTAAAATAACCACATGAGGATCATGATATGGAACTTTCTCATGACATTTCCCGGAATTATCGCTCGCCAATCATTTGTGTTTGATTTCGGACGACACACTTCACTTGTCTTCATATACATACAGTCTGTTCTGTTATAGAGAGATAACTTCAAGTGGAGCAGCTTATATCTGTTTTGTGTTTCCAGATAAAGAAAGGGACTGCACTTTTGGGATTTACGGAAGTTTAATCGGTTCGGTCGAGAAAATTTGCGGAAGTGAAAGTCAGGACTCGGCGATAAATTTCTGTGTGATGTACCAAGTTATGACATCAAGAAATATGACCACTATATAAGATGAAGATTTATTATACAGTAATGCCCTAAATAATCGACTCCTTAATAACAGAAAAATTATGGGTAACTTTTCAGGATTTAGTCGGAAATATGGCTTGTTGCCATTCATCGGTAAACTCTCACTGAGAGCTTTCCGATAAATGGCAACAAGCCATATTTCCGACTAAATCCTGAAAAGTTACCCATAATTCTGCTGTGGTTAAGGAGTCGATTATTTAGGGCATTACCGTATATAGAGGCTTCTTTGCATATACATTAATTGAGTATAAATTAAATATTGGTGCGACACAAATCTCCCTATAATTCCAATGCGGAGAACAAGCTAATTGTCATATGCTTTCAAAATGGCAACCGTTTTCGAAAAAAAAAACTATAGTTCTAGCCTTGAATATGGTTGCATGTCGAATAAGATTTCATCCGTTCTTGCATAACACTTGCAGTGCATTGTCAATTGTCACCATTCGTGTGTATTTTAATCATGTTGTTCAACTTTAATGTAGCACGCCGCAACTTGTCCTATGCGATTTCATTTGTTATTTGTATGTAATATACCACTTATCTATATATAACAGTAAACAATAAAACAAATCTCGAACCATCCTATCAACTGGAGATGATTAATATTACTTCCGTTTGAATGTGCGATGATTATAAATTCATTCCAATGCCAAAACTGTAGTTCAGGCCTATTGCATGTCGTGTCCACCAACATCAGATCAAATTAGCAGGACCACTTAATCGTGGGTCGCTATAATATTTAAGTGACTAACGTTTAAAGTTTTAAGTTCACGATCTAAACGTTGCTGTATAGACACAGTATCAAGATAACTAGAATACCCATGTGGAAGAACATATGAGTCGTTTGATTGGTTAAAGGTACTCAATCCGATCAGAGGGTCCCCATGCAAGATACAACAATTACAACATTTCTTCAAAATACGCTTTAGTTATCAGAATCGATTAATTGCAAGAAAATAATGCTAACCACTGTCAACTGTGGTATCAAATTTCCCAAAACGTATTATTTATCAACATTTTGTTCAATGAAAATGGCCGTATTATCACTTGAGTTTTCACGAAATGTGGCCGTATTACCACTTGTTTTAGAGTTATCCATCTTCATCAGCAATTTTGACCGAAACCATCATTTTGACGGCGTGTTTCTGGGCCACAAACAACTGAAATAACAAACTTCAAAAATCGATATCTGATCACTCTGAGCTTTGATGGGTAGGTTTCTCGACTCGAATCAAATATTTTTTTACCCCCGAAGCCAAAGAAATAGTAGCTTATGGGTGTTTAATCGGATTGAGTACCTTTAAACACGTGGTGGTTGGAGATGATGGCCAAATAAATGTAGCCTCGACATGAACATATATGCATAGCTTAATATACAATGTAATTTTTCAGGATTTTGAGGAATTATTTCTTCCAGTCACGGTAGTATAGGATGGAACTAAAACAAGTTAAAATATGCAGAAAAAACCGCGTAAATGTTCCTGACAAACATTATCCTTCCGTATCAGTTTGAAATAATTGGAGAGAAATTTTTTGACATAAGCAGATGGAATATAAGGTAGATTCATAATTTAATTCGCAGATATTTGTGCCATAAATTTGAACTAGAGTCTGACATGGCTTTGCCATTGCGGAAACTGTGACAAATCATCACAGAACACTGTTCTATAACCTTATAGTTGGGGAGCCCGCATATGTTCTATTTACACTTTTGCGTACAAAAGATTTGACCCCCTAAAGTTGGTACCAATAATGGAACATTCTGAAAAACCGATTTCTTAAGTTGCGCATTCCTCGGGTTTAGGGGCTGCTGAACCCCAAAAAGTGCCAAATATCACTTCTATTTACACTTCCGCGTACATCGATGAATTTTGGTTTGATGATACTCCTAAGTGTACTCATTAAGAAAACACAACTTAAGACAGGGATTTTCCTGGGGTTTTCAGATAAGAAAGGGGGTCCCATGCTGAACCCCAAAACGTGATTTTTCACTTTTTTTTACACTTTCGCGTACATCCATAATTTTTGGTCTCAAAGTACTTTGATATATACTAATTATAAAAACACAACTTAAGAAGCAACTTTTCCTGGGGTTTTAAGATAAGAAGGGGATCATCGGGTCACCCCTCAAAACGTAAAAAATCACTTTTATTTACATGATTGCATTCGTCCAATGTGTGTTATGTGCGTGCACCCCTGGAACGTTACACTATTACAACCAATACATCCCTAAATCGATACGATCAACTTAAGAAATATATATTCATGTCGTTTTCTGATAAGAACGAGACTTGTTACCCCCCCCCCCCCCCCCCCACAACCCGATCCATTTTCTAGAACTATAAGTGAGCCAGTTTTATGAAAATTATAGCGGGAAAATCTAGTTAAATGTACACAAATGGATATATTTTCGTGAAGCTATGACATAATGACACTTTGATGGGTAAATTGAAACTCACCATCCAAGATGGCCGCCAAAATGGCTGCCGGAAGTTGAAAATATGACATTTTTTCTCAAATATCTTCTAGATCAATTCATGCTGTTTGGAACTGGTTGAGTAATGCAACTTTATTTTGTGTTTTTTATATTAACTGATCATTGGAGCAATTAAATATGCAATTATTGGGGTCCTAACCCCTTCCGATCCCTCAAAAATTCGATTTTACAGAACGCAGTACAAAATTTTACAAAACAATGACAATTGGGATTCTAGTCATATTTCAACAAGAAATGAAAAGAACATTGTAATGTAAGTGAGGCATATCATTACCTATGAATATTCCAAATCTCTGGAACCATAAATCTTACCTTGGCTCAAAATGGCTGCTAAAATATGGAAAATGGTAAATATTGCCCCAGGGTGTCCTGCAATCGCTTACAAGTTGTGGTTGATGTACACAATTGGCTAATCTGTTTTCTATACATTGCATACTAACATGTCTGATGCACCATGGATCATTTTTACTATTGTCACCACTGATATTTACCAGAAATATTGGACATAAATATCGGCAAGAATTCACTTTTCGGTGTTCGACCATTTGTTCAAGTAAAATGTAACTATCTTTGGATTGAAAGGTGTTTATTGTTTTGGTCTATCTTAAATGTGTCACACTACGGTGTTTATAGACTAAATTGCTCAAGATGGCTCCCAAAATGGCAACCAAATTTGTAAAAAGTTAAAAGTTAACATATCCCGAACATTATTCTCTGCGTTATCCGAAAAAAAGTGGCAAATTGTGACTCACTTGGTTATTGTACGTGTTAGTTACAATGTAATTAACTGACAACTACGTTCTATTATGTTTGTCCCAGTTCCGTATGGGGCATGACAAATTCATTTTAAAGTTGCAGTATGGATTTTGCGGAGAACCATATTATTGAAAGGAAATGGGCAGAACTTTGAGACTGAACTGAGATGAACCATGATATGTGGGTATTCTGGCCCATTATGATAAAAATTTATCAACTGGATACAGGGTGGAAGCCAAGATGGTAGCCAGGGAGTTATGACCATAGATGAGGATAATAGGTATACAGGGAGTTATTGTATGGTCATGACTGGTGTGTGTGTATATAGGGAGTGCCCTGTTGGTAACGGTGGGGCGTATATTTATATATGTTGTGGATGTGTTATCATTGGTGGTGTGTGGGGAGTAGATTTATTATCATGGATGGCGTGTATGAGATGGCAAGTATGGAACTTATGAGTGGTCGTATGTGCGGATATTGGTATATCTGGAAGGGCTCATCATTGGTGATGTGCATATGTAAACCTGGATTTACTCCATGATCATGGGTATCGCGAATAGGTATACATGTAGTGGTTGTATGGGCCATGTATATATGTATACATTGAGTGACTATATGATCGTGAATGTAGTGAATATGTATACATAGAGTGACTATATGGTCGGGTGTAAGTGTTCATGCATGGTGACCCGTGGCTGTATCGTCATTTGTGGTATGTACGGGTATAACCAAGTATGGCTGTGTGATCAGGTGTACTAGTACATGTACGTGTATAAAGTGGGTGACTATGTTGTCATGTGTGTGGTGTTTATGTACATATGGAGTGACTGGGGTAATGGGTGGGTTGTACATGTGTACCTTGAGTGGCTATCGCTTTCCACAATAATTCAAGGATACGTTAATCAATAAGAGAGGTCATGTCATATCGTGGAAAGCGATAGCCACCCATTAACACACAGTCATTACATATATACATAAACACCACAGACATAACAATATAGTTACCCACTGTATACACGTACACCTGACCCGTGACCACGGATGACCATAGAGCCACGCGTCACAGTGCAGGCACACCGGGTATACTCCTAAACATGACCCATAACCATATAGTCACTCCATGTATACCCATTCATCTCACCATTTGCCATAAGGTCATCCCCTGTATACCTATTCTCCAAACGCATGGTCAAATGGACAATCAATATATACATCAACACCACAACAATGACCATAAAGTCATTCCGGTATGCATATGCACATCACCAATGGCCATATAGCCACTCGCATCATACACATACCCTCATCCATGTTACCTGGTATACTCCTTCACCTGACCTATGGCCATATAGTCACCCCGTGTGTACCTATTCAAAACATTCATACACGATCATGGTCAATCCTTGTATTCATATTCACCCCAACAGTGGTCATGTCAATCCCTGTATTCCTATTTGGCACACCATAGCCGAATAGCCACTCAATATATACTAATACACCCCAGCCATGTCAGTATAGTCACTCCATGTATGCATATGCACCTCATCCATGGCCATATAACCACTCGCTATATACACATATCCCTCGCCCATGACAATAAAGCAACACATGTGTGTACTGGTATAACCTACACATGACGATACCGACACGAGTCACCAAACAGGAACACCAGGTACATGTATACTCATACGCCTGTCACCCCCTGTATAGATGTTCGTTACATTTATGATAATACAGTCACTACTTGTATACCTACATGTACTCATCTCACCATTAACCATACAGTCACTACATGTATACCTATTCGACACACATAGTCATATAACCACTTGATATACGCATGCAGCCCATCATAGACCATAGATTCACTCCAGGTATACACGTAACGCTCACTAATGGCCATTCAGCCCTTCCAGATATACAAAAAACCCACACATACGACCACTCAAACAATCCATACTTGCATATACACATCACACATGACAATTCAGCAATTCACTGTATAATCATACACGCCATCCATGATAATACAGCTAAGACCTATACACCCACCAATGATAATACATACACGATATATAAAATATATACATCCCACCCGTTACCACAAGGACACTCCCTATGTACCCACACGCTCGATAATGTCCACCAGCTTACTCCATGTATTCATATTCAATCATCCATTAATACCTATACACATTACCCGTAACCATAAAATCACTCCCTATTTATCCACACACCCCATCCATGATAATACAGACAACACATGTACATCCCACCCATGACCTTACAATCACTCCATATATACATAATCAACACATAGATGACCATGCAGATATATCCATACACCACACCAATGACCATACAGGCACACCGGATGCACCCGTACTGGATATACACAATCATACGCCATACAGTCACTCCATGCATACCGATTCACCTCACACCTGACCATGACCTCTCCCTGTATACCTAGATGCATCTTACCATGGACAACCCACCTATAACCATATAGTCACTCATTGTATACATACTCACATCAGTCATGACATACAATAACTCCATGTATACCTATTCACCTCACATATGATCACAGAGTAACTCCCTGGCTACGATATTGGCATCCACACTGTATCCTGTAGACATTTTTTTTTATCATAATGGACCAGAATAGCCAAAGATTATGGTCCATCTCAGTTCTGTCTCAAAGTTCTGCCCATTTCCTTTCAATAAATATGGCCAAAATCACAAAAGAGGTTCTCGGCAAATTACATACTTTAAAATGAATTTGTCATGCCCCATACGGAACTGGGACAACTGGGAATAGAACATGTAGCTGTCAGTTAATTAACTAACACGTATAATAACCAAGTGAGTCACAATTTGCTATCTTTTCGGATAATGCAGAGAATGTTCGGGATATATGTAAAAAAAATTAGCATTTTACAAATTTGGTTGCCATTTTGGAAGCCATCTTGAGCTTTGAGAAATTTGGTATATAAACACTGTAGTGTGACACATTTAAGGTAGACCAAAACAATAAACACCTTTCAATCCAAAGATAGTTATATTTTACCTGAAAAAAATGGTTCAAACCTGAAAACCGAATTTTTGCCAATATTTATGTCAAGTTTTTTAGAGAAAAGTCCAATATTTTTGACGATGTCAGTGGTGAAAATAGAACAATTAACCATGGTGCATCAGACATGTTAGCATTCAATGTATAGAATGCAGAATGGTCAATTTTATACATCAACACAACTTGTAAGCGATTGCAGGACACGCTGGTGTAATATTTACCATTTTTCATATTTTGGCGGCCATATTGGCAGCCATTTTGAGCCAAAGTAAGAATTTTGGTTCCAGTGATTTGGAATATGCATAGGTAATGATATGCCTCACTCACATTACAAAGTTCTGTTCATTTCTTGTTGAAATATGACTAGAATCCCAATTGTGATTTTGTTTGGTGAAATTTTATACCGCATTCTGTACAATCAAATTTTTGAGGGATCGGAAGGGGTTAGGACCCCAATAATTGCATATTTAATTGCTCCAATGATCAGTTAATATAAAAAAACACAAAATAAAGTTGCATTACTCAACCAGTTCCAAACAGCATGAATTGATCTAGAAGATATTTGCCATTTTGGCGGCCATCTTGGATGGTGAGTTTCAATTTTGGCCCAAAAAAGTGTCATTATGTCTTAGCTTCACGAAAATATATACATTTGTGTACATTTTACTAGATTTTCCCGCTATAATTTTCATAAAACTGGCTCACTTATAGTTCTAGAAAATGGATCGGGTTGTGGGGGGGGGGGGGGGGGGGGTAACAAGTCTCGTTCTTATCAGAAAACGACATGAATATATATTTCTTAATAAAGGCACGTGAGGCCTTAGTTGTCGAAAATATTCATATTTGTTCTAATCACCGTAAACAGAAAAACATTAAAACGCATACTGTTTCGTTCATATATACCATGACCATCGCGTAAACAGCATGTTATCATAAAGATTTACTATATTTTACCTAAGCAAGAGCCTGATTGTGTTACAGAAGACAGCACAATGCTGCTGGCTAATCACACACAAATGGCATAAACGCTCTTTATTCGTTCCATATCAGGAATTCACCAACAAAGAACGCTCTTTATGTTTACCATCATAATATAAACAAACACCAGAAAAGTTACTTTTTATGCTTTTGTTTACATAACAATGGTCAAATATATGACAATAACATACTGTTTATGCGATATTTCTTATTTGTATACGGACAAAGTCTGTCTACATTTTGTTGTTCTTTCTGTTTGTGGCGGTTTTTGACGGGTGGAAATATTTTCACATGATACCCACCGCCAAGGCCAACCGTACCTTTAAGTTGATCGTATCGATTTAGGGATGTATTGGTTGTAATAGTGCAACGTACAAGGGATGTACGCACATACACACACGTTGGACAAATGCAATCATGTAAATAAAAGTGATTTTTTTACGTTTTGAGGGGTGACCCGATGACCTCCTTCTTATCTTAAAACCCCAGGAAAAGTTGCTTCTTAAGTTGTGTTTTTATAATTAGTATATATCAAAGTACTTTGAGACCAAAAATTATGGATGTACGCGAAAGTGTAAAAAAAAGTGAAAAATCACGTTTTGGGGTTCAGCATGGAACCCCCTTTCTTATCTGAAAACCCCAGGAAAATCCCTTTCTTAAGTTGTGTTTTCTTAATGAGTACACTTAGGAGTATCATCAAACCAAAATTCATCGATGTACGCGGAAGTGTAAATAGAAGTGATTTTTTGCACTTTTTGGGGTTCAGCAGCCACTAAACCCCAGGAATGCGCAACTTAAGAAATCGGTTTTTCAGAATGTTCCATTATTGGTACCAACTTTAGGGGGTCAAACCTTTTGTACGCAAAAGTGTAAATAGAACATATGCGGGCTCCCTAACTATTATAGAACATGTGCATGTCGTTATGGAATATTTGGCCATAAACATACAGTGCCATAGATTTGCGGAACATTATTCCATAGCCATATACGGAACATATACATATGACGTTATTGTACAATGTTCCGTAACCCTTACGGTAGTAAGTGCTGACAACTTTTTCTGGCACATTGATGTTCCGCTTCAAAATGGAGATCTTCAACAGTGCAGCCGAACTAACACATTTGTGGCAAAAGTATGATTGCATCATTTTCATTGCCAAGCAGTTGAAAACCTAAATATTGTACTGGGCATGCGTGAATTGTATAAGACGTGACCATGTGTATACGCACACTGAACTGGAATTATCCCATGTATACACATGGAATACATGAATCAGGCAAAATAACCACTCAGGAGTACTGTTTGGCCAAATTACAACTCGTGTCTGTTATATGCATCTTCGAAATAGCTCTGCAAAAACAACTCGATTATGTGCAAAAATAACTCTTTTACTGCTTGTTCCTTATTTCCACATGCTCGTTCTAAGTGTCTTCACGTTGTAAATCAAAAGAACATGTACACAAGTGTCGTGTTCCTGGAATACGTTTATAAACACCGACTGAATCATCCATTAGTTATATAATATATACATCATGCAAATCAAGACGGGAGCTGAAGGCCGGTAATATATATGCTGTGAGACAAGAGCGTCTGAGATCTTTATACTTGAGTACCAGAAGGTATTTTGAGTACCAGAAGGTATTGAGTACCAGAAGGTATTGAGTACCAGAAGGTATTGCATTTTGGAAAACAAATACATTAATGTTCTTTTAAAGGTTTTTGCAACCCTTGCCCTTCAGGGACGTAGTTTGTCCGCTAGCAGGCTCATGGTGGGGTATTTGTCAAGCTGCAAAACAGAGTTCAGTCCCCTGGCTACTATGTCTGAACGCTGCCGGCATGTGTATTTTTTTAATTAAATCTATTTTGTATTGAATTGTCAGTTACAATTCATTCTGGCTTGATCTAGACAACTTTCAAATGAATATGGACAGTTCAGTTTCTCAGAATAATGCAGGATGAATTGTAACCTACAAAAGTCTCAAATAAATAAATGTGACATTTCTTCACATTACGCGCAGGTGCGGGCAGCGGTGAGTCCTGCATAGGGGACTGAACTCTGTGGAGCTTGGGTATTAGTATGACGTAGATATATTTGAAAATGTGGCAAATGACCCCAAACTCGCGTATGGTCAGCTGGGCGAAGCATTTGGAGAGCCGAAAATATTTTGGGTCGAGTTTCAAAAAGAGGTCCGAAAAAGAGCTGCCGCTTTGCTCGGTCGGACAAAAATAAGAAATTGTGGCAAATGACCACTGGGGGGGGGGGGGCGTCCTCATTGGACAGAAAATGAAAATAGGCAGTCCTAAAATAAACGGAAATTGTCCGTACGTGGCCATGTTTTTAATCGAAAATCGTTCCAATTCGATAGCTCCCATCAAGATGTGATCCCAAATATATGGCAAGCCGTTTTCACATTTTCGATTTATTTGTACTTAAGTGCAAATATTTGCACTTAAGTCCAAATAGCGAATACCACATAATTGTGAATTCGGTGAGGAATTGAACTTAAGTGCAAATGAATTACACAAAGTATAAATACTGATAATTTCGTCTATTTGATCCTCACCGAATTCACAATTATGTGGTATTTGCACTTAAATGCAATTCAACTTATAAGAAACACCCCCAATCAGATATTAAGCTGGTCTGGTGTTGCTCATAGGGCGGACTTTTTGGGGAAATGGTTGGCCATGTCAGAATTAACTGCACAATATTTATCTAACAAACAATAATAACTAGTTCCTACTTAGCATTTGCACTTAAGTGCAAATATTTGCACTTAAGTGCAAATGCTAAGCATGAACTAGATGACTGTCCTACCTATCCATGCCATATATTTAGTTATGTTGATACATGGGCACGCATTGTCATTTCCCTATTTACAGGGGCGTAGCCTATCGCCTTAAGACTGAGAACCCATGACCTACCTTTATGAGTCTGGGCCAATTTCCCACTTACTACATGTAGGTCTATGGGTATTCATATGGGTCCATGACCGTCCGGATGATGTTGGGTCATCAGTCATGTGGCGCCTTTAACTCGTTTGGGACGCGATTCTTTTGAGAAAACATTACTCACAGACGAGATTGTTACTTTTATATAATTTTATAGCAATCTATGCGTTTATTCAATGTTGGGTCAGACCATTTGCCATGGCAGAATTCTCCGCGTGACAACATATACTATATTGGTGATTATCCGTAGTCTATAAATCTTCTAGAAATTTTGGGTAGATACCATCAATTGCGACCGGTTGCCATAGCAACCTATTTTCGGAAATTTATGCGTTTGGGGGCTCTAATTTCGCTATATGACGATATGTTTGCGACATTTTAAATCAAATATAAATGATTTCCAAAGTTAAATGATCCAGGAATATTTTGCCAGCATCTGGAACTAGCCTTGCTCGAAAATCACCCATCACCGACAGAGGGCGCCATTCAAAATGGCCGCCAAACCCCCGTTTTCTAACGTTAAAATGCTTTTATATCATTTTATAGCAATGTATGCGCTAATTTAATGCTGGGTCAGACCTAATTCTCCACCTGACAACTCATAATATATGGGTGTTCATCCGTGGTCTATAAATCTTCCCAAAATTTGGGCAGATACCACCAAATTGCGACCGGTTGACATGGCAACCGATTTTCGGAAAATTATGCGCTTGGGGGGCTGTAATTTCGCTATACGAGATGTCTGCATGCGACATTTTGAATCATATGTAATTAATTTCCAAAAAATAGGATCCAGGAATATACTTAAATTTCTCTCGCTTCTTGTTCCTTCCGCTGACGGGATTAAGCTGCCATGATGATTGCCAACCGAAAACTTACCTACGCGTCTATACGTCTTAGGCT
The DNA here is from genome assembly GCA_032622095.1 of Siphonodentalium dalli. Lineage (NCBI taxonomy): Eukaryota > Metazoa > Mollusca > Scaphopoda > Gadilida > Siphonodentaliidae > Siphonodentalium > Siphonodentalium dalli. The sequence goes on along the minus strand of CP136065.1, from coordinate 158,298,358 downwards.
GCTGGGCGCCGCCATTTTGGAACGGAAACGGATATAACTCACAACATTTGCTTCATCATATATTTGGAGAAGAACGTGTATGAATTTGGTGAAAACTAGAGCTATTTAACATACTTGTATCACTATCAGTTTTTGGTGCCCCCCCCCTCCCCATTCATGACTCGGTTAGCACGAATGTGAATTCCATTCCTTATTATTTATTCGAAATTTTTATATTTAAGTCAAACATAGGGTGCTGTAGGGTGGCCCCACAAAGCACTATTTTTCCACACACATGAACTCCGATCCAAAATGACCATCGTCCAGAGGGGTTCAAATAGGGCACCCATGCCATTTCTCGGCCCCTTGACCGATTTAGTTTAGACAAATGGTGCTGTAGGGTGTTCCGCAAACCAATCTAGATATTCACCCAACTCATCCCGCCGCGATCCAAAATGGCCGCCATCCAGAGGGGATCATATAGGGACCCATGCCATGTCTGGGCCCTTAACATATGCAATTTCACGGCCCCTTCAGGCACCCTTAAAGGGGTACTGTACACAAAGATAGGCGATTTTTTTATTTACTCCCATTGAAATAACATTCAAGTTAGATTGTGTTCGTGTTATATGAGTTTCGTATAAACCTAATTTAGCGAAGAAAATATTGATCTTGGAAACAAAAATATTACGATTTCAAACTACGCGCCATGTTTTTGACCTTCACCGGAGAAGACGCGGTCGCAGGAAGAACCGGAAGTTCATTGCTCACAGCTTCGATTGATGCATTCAATCTCTTCCATCAAACAATCTCACTCCCTATAAAATACTTGACGCTTTATGACTCTTTGTTTCTTTCTCCTTTTTCCGAATCGGTTATAACGGGCCTTCTTTTGCAGGTAACATGTTTTGTTTGCAACTCAATAATGTTCGCGAACGGCCGTCGATAAAAGACACGCAACATATGCGATTTCAAGAACGGTAACTCGTAATGGCATAATTCTCCATTTTATGACTCCAGCCATAAATGAATTTATATTAAATAATTCAATTTAACTTTTACGATAGCCTGTTAACCGGAACGTTTTCAGTAGACATCGTCGACTCAAATTAGTTATTTTATAATATAGTATTCATATTAGATCGCTATTGTCACCGGGAATTTATTGAAATTGGGGTACAGTACCCCTTTAACATATTTAGGTCATATAAAGAGAGTTGTGTGGTGTCCCCACAACACACACACCCAGCCTAATGCAAAATTGCCGACCCATGGCATTTCGCGACACAGGTCCACAGAAAAAAATTTGACCCCACCCAAATAATACTTAATCAAAAGTGAGTGCAATTAAACTGTATAAGAAAACCCCCATTTGAGAACAAGCTGGTCCATTGTTGCTCATAGGGCGGACTTTTTGGGAAAATAGTTAGCCATGTCAGAATTAACTGCACAATATTTATCTAACAAACAATTAACTAGCTCCTACTTAATATTTGCACTTAAGTGCAAATATTTGCACTCAAGTGCAAATGCTAAGTAGGAACTAGTTGACCTATCTGGACATGACATAAATGTAGTTATGTTGACACATGGGCATGCATGGTCCTTTCCCTATTTACAAGGGCGTAGCCTATCTATTTAATACTGAGAACCACTTTGATTCATCGCATCATTGGTGAAGAACGTACCGTACGTATGAATTTGGTGAAACTAGCGATAAACATATTTGTATCACTATCAGTTTCGGTGCCCCCTCCCCAATCATGGCACGAAGGTGACTTCCATTCCTTATTCGAAAATATTTATATTTATGTCAAACAAAGGGTGTTAATTGTAGGGTGGCCACCAAGTCACACTTTACATACATCCGATCCAAAATGGTCACTGTCCAGATGAGTTCAAATAGGGAACTCATGCAATTTCTCAGCCCCTTGACCGATTTAGGTTGAACAAATGGCGTTATAGGGTGGACCCCCAAACCAATCTAAACCGACCCCAGATGTGATCATATAGGGACCCATGCCATTTCTGGGCCCTTGACCGATTTATGTCAACGGGTGGTGTATGGTAGCCCCCAAGCCACCCTAAATATTAACCACACCCATTGCACCCCGATCCAAAAAGGATGACGCCCAGAGGGGTTCAACTAGAGGACCCATGCTTGGCCCCTTCAGCCACCCCATGACATATTATGTAGGTCATGCCAAGAGTGTTGTGGGTGGCCCTCGCGGCACCATAAACATACACCCCAACCCGATGCAAAATGGCCGACCACAGAGGGGTTAACGCAAACTTGGGACCCATGCCATTTTGGACACATCTGGGCGGCAGCCATTTTGGATCGAGGTGGGATGTGTTGAGTGTACGTTTAGGGCGTCTAAAGTATGGGGCCATTTTTGGACCCCTCTATGGGCGGCAGCCATTTTGGATCGAGGTGGGATGTGTTGGATGTACGTTTAGGGCGTCTAAAGTAGGGACCACCCTGCAAGACCAATTGTTTTACCTAACCCTTGTCCCATTCACTAAGTATACCACATAATTATGTCACTTAATCCCCGGTTCCTAAATATCTATACTGGGGATATATTCTAATGAAAGTGTCAATGACACTGTAGCTCAACTTAGGTAGGGGAATAATTTAATGGTCGACAGTAAATGGAGGAATAGGAAAAGTGCTAATTGAAATGTCTAAGTAAGACTAGATGTACATGTCAATATCAACATTCATAACAGGTTTCATAATGATCGGATCAGGGATGTGGTGATTATGGTGTGCCAAATGATTTATTGATGCAAAGAGTAAATTATAAAATGGCCACCGGCAGCCATGTTTTTTTCCGAATTACCCCAAAATGATTTGTTCCCATCTACAGCCTTTACAAATCTCATAATGATCTGATCAAAGGTATGACCTGTAGCCTGTGCCAATGGATTTAGTCATGCAAAGAGTAAAATCCAAGATGGCTGCTGGCGGACATGTTTTTTAGCCAAACGACCCCAAAATGACTCGTTCCCATCTACATTAACATCCATGATAAATATCATGATGATCAGACAAACAGTACGACCTGTAGCCCGTGCCAATGGATTGAATTTTGAAATCCAAGATGGCTGCCAGCGGCCATGTTTTTTGTCCGTATGACCCCAAAATGACTCGTTCCCATATACATGTCAATATCAATATTCATGACAAATTTCATAAAGGTCAGACCAAAGGTACGACCTGTAACCCGCGCCAAAGGATTTAGTCATTGAAAGAGTAAAATCCAAGATGGCTGCTGGCGGCCATGTTTTTTGGCTGAACGACCCCAAAATCACTCGTTCCCATCTACATGTCAATATTAACATCCATGACAAATTTCATGATGATCAGACGAACAGCACGACCTGTAGCCCGCGCCAATGGATTGAATTTTGAAATCCAAAATGGCCACCAGCGGCCATGTTTTTTGGCCGAATGACCCCAAAATGACTCGTTCCCATCTACATGTCAATGTCAACATTCATGACAAAATTCATAAAGATCAGACCATAGGTACGACCTGTAACCCGCGCCAAAGGATTTAGTCATGCAAAGAGTAAAATCCATGATGGCTGCTGGCGGCCATGTTTTTTGGCCGAACAACCCCAAAATCCCTCGTTCCCATCTACATGTCATTGTTAACATCCATGACAAATTTCATGAAGTTCTGATCAAAACTATTCCTGGACCACCACAAAGCCGGCAATAGATTGACTTCCGATGCAACAGTTCCTAGACAGTGTTGTTAGTAATAATGTTACCCGAGTCAGACCAGGTAAATAATACACCACCACCCCCTTGCCCTTGATCATACCTGATCAAAAAGTTACAGGAAAACCATAGTCAGAAATGGTAACGCCCCCCCCCCCCCAAGATCATATTATTAGCCATAAATATAAAATATAATATAAAATATATTGGTTACATTAATGCACCGCATCAGAATTCCGTTAAAACAACTAATCCTTCAAATTATTACAAAAAACTACGGCTTATTACTGCAGGTTTTTCATTCACCAAACCAGAAAGCTTCTAAATGCGGATCAAAAATTGTGTTCCCGCCATAAAATCTTCAAGTGTGCATGGCCCAGCCATTGTTCATACCTAAACATCGAACGCAATTAACGCAGTCATAATAGTTACAAACTGCAACTATAAGACACCCAGCGAATACACACCCCACGAAAACCGGAAATGTGTTGTACTGCGAGATATCCCATCGCTATAGCTCAATTTGACACGACCAGATTAGCCTTCATACAATATCCTAAAACAATAAAGCTTCTCAAATCATCGGCATAGTCAGTAGAACTCTCAAGAACTTGGACATTCCAACTACAGCTTTTACCGGACTCGGGCTCGCAATACAACTTTAACGCGTCCCAAAATAACCGGAACCCCAATTTTCTATTTATAAAATCCACATGGGACCACAGATTTCTAAAATTTGTAGAACAGTATACACCGGTGGCGTTAATAACGTACACGGTCCACACTTGATCGAGGCGGCACTAAACAAATTATGGCTGCTAATTTGTTTATATTTGGACTAAATTTATACAAATAGTGGGCTAAAAACACATGTTAACACTGAGCAATATAGTATGTAAATTATGTTTGCACGTTCCTTCTGACCAAGCTAATTGGTCCAAAGTAGTCTGAAAAAATTGACCAGACACGTCTTGATTGACTGTGTGAGGCTTCGTCGCTCCATATTCTACACGCCGTCATTACAATAGCAATATAAGGGGAGTCACTCTAATCTATTGTTTTGGCAGAATTCGACGATCGAGTGCACCCTTGTAACTTTGAGTTTGACAACCGCGCAAATTAAGAAACAAATCACTTTGTAAAGGCAATAAACGAAACTGCGTGTAGCCTATATGTTGTCAAATAACTATTAAATCAAATCGTGAATTAAATTGACTTCATTCATGCATGCAGTTAGCGTATATTAAGATGCCAATTCGGGTTCGAATCATTTTCAATGATCCCGAATACAAGCCACGTGGCAAAAGGGACGCAATTGTATGGAGTTTGACTGTCAATCAAGACTTGCAGGAATATACCATTACAAAGAAGGGGACTATCGTTTTAAACCAGATGAATTGCACTTAAAGGTACTCAATCCGATCAGAGGGTCCCCATCTCAACAGATTCCAACAACAACAATCCGATCGGAAGGTCCTATATTACTATTTCTTTGGCTTTTAGGGTAAACAATATTTGATTCGAGTCGAGGAACCCATCAAACAAAGCTCAGAGTTATTAGATATTGATTTTTGAAATTTGTTATTTTCTCGAGATGAGTACTAATAATTGCTTTCAACTTTGTAATCTGCTCGAGATGTGAACACCAAAACACTATTCAAACAGACAAGGATGGATAACTCTAAAATCAAGTGGTAATAATAACGCAATTGTGACTGTGTTCTGGGACAGAAAGTATTCCCGATAATGAAAAATAATAGATTTCTAAAATCGATATCTAAAAAATCTGAGCTTTGATGGGTGGCTTCCTCGACTCGAATCAAATCACTATTTGAACTTAAGTGCGAATAATTGTACTTAAGTGCAAATATTAACACTTAAGTGCAAATGATTTGCGCTTAAGTACAATTTGTGAATTAATTTGCACTTAAGTGCAAATATTTGCACTTAAGTATAATTATTTGCACTTAAATGCAAATATTTGCACTTAAGTTTAAATAAATCCAAAATGTGAAAACGGCTTGCCATACAAATATGCCTGCAAATTTTCACATCATTTTTTCCGATAAATGCAGGCCGTGCTAATTTAATGGAATCAAATTTGAAATCCAAGATGGCTGCTGGAGGCCATGTTTAAAAAAAAACTAATTTCGGAAATAATCATGAAGGCAATGGCTCTCATCGAGAGGTCACCCCGAAGATCCATATGATGTTTGGTGACGATCGTTTGCGGAATGTGGCCTGTAGGGTGTGCCGAATAATTTAGTCATGCAAACACTGATGCAAAGAGTAAAATCGAATATGGCCGCTGGAAGTCATATTTTTCTGGGGGAAAATCGATGGCTCACATCTAGAAGTCAATCTGAAGATCCATATAAAGTTTGGTGATGACCGGACGAGGGATGTGGTCTGTAGTGTGTGCCAAAGGATATAGTCAGGCAAAGAGTAAAATACAAGATGGCTGTCAGCGGCCATGTTTTTTCATCGAAAATCGTTCAAATTCGGTAACTCCCATCTAGAGGTGATCCTAAATGTGCCTGTAAATTATCAAATTTCTCCCGATTAAATGCGGACTGCAGGGTGTGCCGATGGATTTAATGAAAGTGTCCATGACACCGTAGCTCAACTTTGCGAATAACTTTAATTTTTGGGGGTTTTTTGCCGAACGACCCCAAATGTCTCGTTCCCATCTACATTTTAACAGCCATGATAAATTTGTAGCCCGTGCTAATGAATTGAATTTTAAAATCCAAGATGGCCACTGGCAGCCATGTATTTTTTTTTGCCGAATGACCCCAAAATGACACGTTCCCATTTACATGTCAATGTTAACATCCATGACAAATTTCATGATGATCCGACTAAAGGTACGACCTGTAGCGCGTGTCAAAGACTTATAGTCATGCAAATAGTAAAATCCAAGATGGCTGCCGGCGGCCATGTTTATGGTCCAATGACCCCAAAATGACTCGTTCCCATTTACATGTCAATGTTAACATACATGACAAATTTCATGATGATCCGACCGATGGTACGACCTGTAGCCTGTGTCAAAGGATTTAGTCATGCAAAGAGTAAAATCCAAGATGGTAGCCATGTTTTTAGTCCAAGTCTTCTCGTACTAAAACCGGCTAACCCATATAAAAATCCCCCTTGGTGTCACCTTGGTGAAACCATGGTTTCACCAAGGTACCACCTTGGTTCACCATGGTGACATCTTGGTTCACCATGGTGGTAGCACAGTAAAGTGGCATCACGGTGAAAACACCACGGTGGTACCAAGGTGTTATCACGGTGGTAGCACAGTAAAGTTTTTGCACCAAGGTGAAACCATGGTGGCACCAAGGTGGTACCACGGTGGTAGCACACTAAAGTTTTTGTACCAAGGTAATACCATGGTGGGACCAAACCCGACCAGGTATCACCATGGTGGTAGCACAGTAAAGTTTTTCTACCAAGGTGACACCAAGGTATCACCAAGGTGGTAGCACAGTAAAGTTTTTCTACCAAGGTGAACCATGGTCTCACCAAGTATAACCACGGTGGTATCACAGCACCAGTGAAGTTTTCAACAAGGTACCACTATTACATTTCACTTTGACCTTCAACCACAATGCTATTTACCATGTTGTGGGTCTCGTGCATCTACAATGGTATTTACATGCTTCGATTAATTTATTATTTACAATATATACAATGGTATATGGTGAGTCATTAATTGTTTATAACATGCTGCCATATTGTACCAATATACGTATCTTGTCACAGTATACATGTAGCAGGTTTACATACTACAGCACATTATTATTCTACTGCATTGTCAATAGTTGTATATGCAATGCTGTATCTCATAATATAAGAATGTTTAGATCGAGGTGAAGATATTATTAATTATTGTAAATGATATCTCAGTTATAACTGTTAACGAACAAACGTATATAATGTAATAATTAATAGGAATATGTTTTAGTATGGAATAAATATATAAACTGAATGGAGTTGTTTGGAAGACTTTGTTTACCTTTAATACATCTTTTATAATGTTATAATTTAGTACTGTTTGCTTCCAACACAACAGGCAATATTTATCAATATGTACAATTTACATCTCACAATTACGTATTTTAGATATTTCCACAATTATGACTCTTTTCGGGGAAAAACAGCTCTGGTTTGAAAATCTAATATGTACGGTACACAAATACGTTATTCATTTCCCGGAAGGTTTACATGGGCTCGCATTGTCCTCCTGGAGTCCATATCTGGTTTGGTGCTTCGTGGAATACCTGTTTCAATAGTGATGATATAATATGCTCACTTTTTGTAAAATTCAACTTCGGTCGATCAAACTGGCCGAAATATATTTTAACAGTGTTTATTGGCGGAGCGTATATCCTTACATGCAATAGAGTCATATTCATTCATCATATTCATTCCGTCATATTCGTTCGTCATATTCATGCATCATATTGATTCCGTCACTCCGTTCGTCACATTTAGTCATCGTAATTTTTCATATTCATTCAAGTTCATGTTAATGTTCTTATGTTTTTATTCTTGTTATCAACGAAATAAATAATTATCACTACTACCCAACTATCCAATCTCTCTCATGGCCACCCTTAGAGAGATAGAGAGAGAAAGAGGGAGATAAAGAGGGAGAGAGAACGCAAGCAAAAAACACACAAAAGAAAAACAACTTAAATAAGGCTTTAAGGTACGAGGTTTATAGTACGAAATTGTGGGATCCCGAAATTGTGCTTCCGGTTTACGACCCATGTGCGTTTTGTTGTTCGAGTAAACACTTCTTGTTTTAGATCGTTTTAGCAAATAATTGGACCTAACTTGCTTCTTAATAACCTGGAATATTGTTAGCACTGTCTGGATTATGTTTGTATATGAAAGGGACAAGATGTTATAACCTCCGAAAACAGTCAATTCGTTCAGTGCTACTGCTAGTGGGATTACATTTGATCAGTGTTGACATGCACGGCAATGTTGAGAATTTCAAAAGACAGATACTTCACAAAATTATAAACCGTCCAATTAACTCACAAGACTGACAAGAGTCAACCACTGGTGACTTTGCTTACGAGACATACAATTATGTAGAATTAGTCGGAATTATGACGTCACAGATCAGTCATGCATGACTCATGAGTCACAAGTTTGTTGGCTACTAGTACAACATACAAGTACGTGTAAAAAGGACGATGGATCATAATTCATATTCTTCAATTTTCATCGAAACATGATTTGAGAACCATGTCGCCATGACATATCGCCCAGTTACTACGGAGTCTGCTATTATTTTGATCGGAACGCCGGTGATGCTGTGATGTTGAAATTTGTTGAGATATATTTATGACGGATAATCTCGGAGATACGGATCCAATCCTGGGACACACATTATCACTGAATCCATCACAAGATTTTAGTAACGTACTACAGCTATTCTTCAATTTTCATCGCAACGTGATTTGAGAACCATGTTACAGAGTCTGCTATTCTTTTGACGCTGTGATATTGTTGAGATATATTTATGAAATGACGGATAATCTCGGAGATACGGATCTAATTCTGGGACACACATTACTAGTAATACTGAATCCATCACAAGCTTTTAGTAACGTGCTACAGCTATGTCATTTTATTGGTTTTAAATAAAAAAAAATCAATCTATTAACCGACCGACCGCACTTAACCAAACGGTGTACACTTGTGGTTCCATTTGATCTGATTCGCCTCGCGAGATAAATGATATCTTTGATATATTTATATATTTTGACGTGTATGGATAATTGTATAAACTTATAAAATATTCAGGTGTTTGACTGATGCCCAAACAAAAAACAATTATGCGCACATTCGAATATTGTCCAAATATATATTTTTTTGTTTAGGTATCAGTCAAACACTTAAATATTTTATAAATTTAAGCAATAAGCAATACACATCAAAACTACAAACTGTCCTCTGCGCCACTCCGCAGTTCTGAAAAACAAGCATATAGTAGACGACATTGTGTTTTACTCGGAAATTTTGGTGACGAAATTAGCGGTCACGTGACGGAGTTTCCCGGCCCTGAAAACAATAGAGACAATTTCAGTGACGACGAAACTCCCTGAGAACACAGGTTTTTTCAAATAAATAATAATGCTAATTGTTGCTGCCATTCTCAAGGTGTATACTCGCAATGTTAACAACTTTGCTCTAATAAGTCTAAGACCTGTTATCAATGATCTTTAATTGTTCATTACATTTAACACGAACATGCTGATCCCCAGGAGCTTGTTACGCGCTCCGCTATACACCAACCCACATCATACGCTAAACCTCATACAGTAGAGAAGGAGCATGATGGCTGAATTTTCTGAAATGCATAGGAACTGAAAATAAAAGTTACTCGGCTCAATGGGAGTAATGCCGATGGTTGTTATCGATGCAATCCGGTATCATCTGAAAGAAAAATCATTTTCATATCGATCACAACCATCGACATTACCCCCGATGAGCCGATAGTAACTTTTCTTGATTAAAATTCAGTTGATATGCATTTCAGAACGTTAGCCATCGTACTCATGCATTCTCAACATGAGCTTAATATGTGGGTGGGTGTATAGCGGAGAGCGTTAGAAGCTCCGGTGTGCAGATCGAACCACAGAACATTTAATAATTTACATGGCTGTGGATGGAATCTCATGAAATGGTAACATGTAGCAATATTGCAGTAAACTGCCATGGTTAACCACAGTAAATTACCATGGTTAACAAGTGTAATCCACCACGTTAAACCAAAGTATAGCACCATGGTAAACCACAGTATACCACCATGTTAACACCACGGTAAACCACAGTATACCATCATGGTAACACCACGGTAAACCAAAGTATACCACCATGGTAACTCCACGGTAAACCACAGTATACCACCATGGTAACACCACGGTAAACCACAGTATACCATCATGGTAACACCACGATAAACCACAGTATACCACCATGGTAACATCGCGGTGAACCATGGTAACACCACTGTAAACCACAGTATACCATCATAGTAACACCACGGTAAACCACAGTATACCATCATGGTAACACCACGGTAAACCACAGTATACCACCATGGTAACACCACGGTAAACCACAGTATACCACCATGGTAACACCACGGTAAACCATAGTAACACCATGGTAAACCAGAGTACACCATCATGGTAACACCACGGTAAACCACAGTATACCACCATGGTAAAACACCACGGTAAACCACAGTATACCACCATGGTAACACCACGGTAAACCATAGTAACACCATGGTAAACCAGAGTACACCATCATGGTAACACAACGGTAAACCAAAGTATACCACCATGGTAACACCATGGTAAACCATGGAAAAAAAAACGAGATATTTTGGCAACCCATCGTGGTGCCACCATGGTGGTTTACCAATGTGGTTTACCACGGTGGTTTACCACCATGGTAACACCTCGGTAAACCACCACGGTATTACCACCACGGTAAAACCATGGTAAACCACCATGGTAAACCACCATGGTGACACCACGATGGGCGGCCAAAATATCTCGGTTTTTTTTACCATGGTTTACCATGGTGTTTTACCATGGTGGCACCAAGGGGGATTTTTATATGGGAAGATATTGGGATGGAGGTGCCGGTCTTTAGTCCGAGTTCCAGGCCCATGCATTCTTATGACACGACTTAAGCGTTAGTGACCCGCTCAAATAAAACCACAATTATATGAAATAAAATATCACAATTGCGACAATAAACGGATATTTTCCGCAGAAGACATGCTATTTGATCTGAAACCCACATCAGTTGTGAATTGAAAGCGGTAATTTAATGCGAAAAGAGACATTTACCGCAATGTTTACAAATTTTTAAAAGTATGCGAACTCAGTTGACCTCGCGAACTGTGTTCGGCATTTTCCGTTGAAAATATTCCGTAGATTTTCGACTGACAACGCAAATTACGATGAATTCTCCATTGTAATCGTAATTATGTGTGTCAATAAATAAAAAATAAATAGATTAATTAAACATTGATGATATAAATGTAATACATTAAATAAATTACGGGGAATTACAACCCTCTCAAAGTTTAAAACAGTGTAAACACAACGACCATTAGAATAAATAATATGGTGCTACATTTCCCACATTTGGTGGACTTCAGCGAAATTAAGATATATACTAAGCGAACAGAGCAATATACTGCTCTTGTTAAGCACACAAAAAATCAAACAAAATTTGTATAAATTTTTAACCTTAAGTTTGAAAAGTCCCACTAAAACGGAAGAACTATATTTCGAAACTGTGTGATTCGGTTCTCCGATTATTTTATCAACACAAAAGTCAAAATGCACATGGATGAAAATCACACGCATGGCAAGTCAGACACAAGAGTTCGAATTTGCTCCAATTTTGACAAGTTGCTTGCGAAAATTGTCAACAAAACTACCTTTCTGATCCTCCATTATGTCATTAAGTTTTTAGTGCGGCAATTGTTCTCAAAGCACATTGGAAACTGGACTTTGCGGCGATCGGTTTTCGCTATTTTGTTCGGAAAACCCCGCGCTATATATAGAAACGGAAACTAGAATACTCAGAACAAACACCGGACAATGCCGAAGTTCTTCGGAACCTGAGTTCGGCTTTCAGTTAAGTAAACAAACAGAAAAAACAGCGATGTTGGTGACAATCAACCGGAATATTCTATGCGTAATTTAACATGAAAGTTAGATTATTATACACCATTATGACCATAAGATGTCTCTCTTTCCGATGTATATAGCATCATGTATTGATTCATTAGGTAAATCGAGTAAAATACACCACAGATTCCCGCCACAGATCGTGGGCATAACTCGTGTGATAGGATTGGTATAGAAGCGGGCTTGGACTAAAGACCGGCACCTCCATCCCAATATCTTAGCCGGTTTTAGTACGAGAAGACTTGGACTACCATGTTTTATGCCCGAATGACCCAAAAATGACTCGTTCTACATGTCTACATGTCTACATGTCAATACAAATTTCATGATGATCAGACAAATAGTACAGTCTGTAGCCCGTGCTAATGGATTGCATTTTGAAATCCAAGATGGCCGCTGGCGGCCATGTTTTTTCGCCGAATGACCCCAAAATTACTCGTTCTCATTAACAATAATTCAAAATGATCTGACCAAAGGTACGACCTGTAGCCCGTGCTAATGGAAATTGTTGAGGAACGTCTCCACGTATACACACGGACGACGGATACCAAGCCATGCGGCAATAGCTCAAATTTTACAAGTAAAGTTGAGCTGAAAACTGAAATCCAAGATCACTGCTGGCGGCCATGTTTTTAACGAATTTATTAAATATACAATGGCTCCCATCTAGAGGTCACCCGAAGATCCGTATACAGTTTGATGACGATCGTTTGAGGGATGTGGCCTGTAGGATGTGCCAAATGATTTGTTCATGCAAAGAGTAAAATCGAATATGGCCGCTGAAAGCATATTTTTCAACGAATTTCGGGGGAAGAAATCGATGGCTCCCATCTAGAAGTCACTCTGAAGATCCATATAAAGTTTGGTGATGATCGGACGAGGGATGCGGTCTCTAGTGTGCGCCAAAGGATTTAGTCACACAAAGAGTAAAATTAAAGACGGCTGTCGGCAGGGGGGGGGGGGGGGGTGGAAAAAAACAATTCCGGCACATATGCCGGGGTGGGTGGGTGATCAAAGCCACCAACGAGCAATTTTTTTCGCAACTAAAAAAAAATTTCCTGCTTGTTTTTTAATGTTTTGACAATGAGTTGGGCTTCAAAACCACTTTGAATGAGATAAATAATGTAATTCTAACTGGTAAACTGACTGCAGGCAGTTATCGTGTTGTATTTTGTTGCAAATTTTGAAATCCAAGATGGCCGCTGGCAGCCATGTTTTTTTGGCCGAATGACCTCAAAATGACTCATTCCTATTTACATGTCCATGTTAACATCCATGATAAATAGTATGCACAGAAATTCATATACAGCTGTTTACAGTGAATTTCCCCCCGCAAATCTCTGTTTTAGTGTTAAAAGGGGGGGGGGGGGGTGGTGTCAAAAAATGGTCGGAAAAAACTGCCGAAAACAGGGGGGGGGGGGTCGGAAAACAATTCCACGCACGTATGATGGGGTGGGTGGGGGTGTGTCTTTTTAGACCCGGATTTAGGTGTCTTTTTACCGGATTTCGACCCGGATTCGGGTATGAATTTCATGCTTGTTTTATCACACATTTAACCCATTAAAAGCAGTTTCTGACACGCGGAAACTGGTTAGGAGGTGAGATTAAACCAATATAGGGCTGTCGTGCTCATTCAACCCGATTAATCGTATTTAAAGGTACATATCGTGCCCGGATCAGCATACTTCTTATTTGTTCATATAGACACGGCGGTTGGATTGATTTTACGTGATCATGATGGCATTTAAGGGAACACACCATGTCCGGATCCGAATTAATTATCTCGTAATTATTTATCATATTTAAAGGTAGATATCATGTCCGGATCCGGTTTTTTTCTCTCTCTTTTTTTCCATATAAATTATCGTCTTTTTGATATATTAAATCTCACGTGGAACAAAGTTATAAGTTGATTTTGAGACGTTATACTAGGCTGTTGGATTGATTTCACGGAATGATTATCGCATTTAAAGGTACACACCATGTGCGGAACCGATTTAATTTCCACGTATTTACTGATAATATTTAAAGGTACAGCTTATGCCCGGATCCGGATTTTTCTTCTTATATATAAAGTAATGCTTATTTAATACAATAAATGTAAACTGAGTCGCGTGGAACTAGGTTATAGATGTTGATGTTTAGATCAGATCATTCCCGGATTCGGATACGAATAGTTCTTTTCTATTTCATATAAATAGTCAAGTATTTATTACATTAAATGGCAGCTGAGCCACGCGGAACTCAGTTTATTTGGAAACGGTGAACATGGCGCTTGGATTGATTTCACGCGAGAATGAGCCCATTTACAGACAAACTTTATGCCCGGATCTGGATCCGGATTTTATGTGTCCTTTTCTAATTTCGACCCGAACCCTGATCTCAATTTTATGTTTATTATAACCCATGTTTAACACATTAAAAGACATTTCAGACCCGCGAAAACATGGCACAGGTTGCGTTTAACAGTAATATCATTGGGATTGAAATAAATTGACTTGCTTTTGTGAAGATATTTTGTTCTCCAGCCCACAAAAAAACCTGGTGCAGTTTAAATGGTTTATTTGTTTTAGTTCGATTATAAACGATTATATTTGTGATACTAGTAGTATTACTATTGTAAATTCGATATTTAAGCCGGTTTAAATGAGATAGATGTACGACTTGTATTAAGCGTTTTATGCGTGTCACGACGCCCGAATCGTTATAAAAACATAATTATTTCGGATCCGAGCATGGTATGTTTCCTCGAATGCAATATTCCTCACGTCAGATCAATACAATAACCGGGTTTATATGAAGAAAAAAAATATATTCGGGTGGAATAAACTCATCGGGTCCATATTGATTCAACTGAAACCGTTGACCTATTTCCGCGTGTCTGAAATGTCTTTTAATGTGTGTTAAATATGGGATAAAATAAACATGAAATTGGGTTCCAGATCCGGGGAAAAATCCTGATTAAAAACACGTAACAATCCGGATTCGGACATTGTGTGTTCTTAAACAAACATCCTCTAGCATATCGGTAGTGTATTCGTTCTCAAACAAACAACCCCAGCGGGTGACCACCAGAAACGGATAGCATATTGGTAGTTTATAAGTTTTTAAACAAACAACATATTGGTTCTTAAACAAACAGTTCCAACGACAGCCAAAATGTTATATATTTCAAACTGTTATCAGTATTGAATGAAGTATTTTGTACTAATAGTACCGTTTCAGTAATTGATAGATATCTGTTGTATATTTATTAAACAACCATGCGGTATATGGACAGTTTATATTTTCTGTTCTGTTCAAACCCAACCTGTGCCATGTTTCCGCGTGTCTGAAATGTCTTTCAATGTGTTAAATGTGGGATATAATAAACATAAAATGCAAACCCGGTTAGGGTCGAAATCAGCAAAATGAGACACATCAAATCCGGATTCAAATAGGGAAATAAAGTGTGTCTTTAAACGGACTAATTCTAAAACCTGGTTCCACGTGACTCCGCTGGCATTTAATGTATTAAATAGGAGTTAATTTATAAGTGAAAGGAGAACAATCGGGATCCGGGCATAATCTGTACCTTTAAAACTGATTAATAAATACGCGATAATTAATTCGGATCCGTGCATGGCATGCACCTTTAAATGCGATCATCCTTCCGTGAAATAAATCCAACAGCCGGGTCTAACCTCTCAAAATCAACTTCTAACTTCCTCTTAACTCAGCTGACATTTAATATATTAAATAGGCGTTAATTTATATGGAGATTTTTTTTTTTTAAACCGGATCCGGGCATGGTCTGTACCTTTAAACTAGATAATCACTGTATAAACTGTAGCTGGCTGCAACGGGATGATTATGCTAGCAGTGTTTTTATAACGATTCGGGCGGCCAGACTATATAATCACTGTATAAACAGTAGCGGGCTGCAACGGGATGAATATGCTATCCGTGTTTTTATAACGATTCGGGCGTCGTGACATAAAACGCTTAATACAAGTCGTACATCTATCTCACTTAAACCGGCTTAAATATCGAATTTACAATAGTAATACTACTAGTATCACAAATATAATCGTATATAATCGAACTAAAACAATAAACCATTTAAACTGAACCAGGTTTTTTTGTGGGCTGGAGAACAAAAAATCTTCACAAAAGCAAGTCAATTTATTTCAATCCCAATGATATTACTGTTAAACGCAACCTGTGCCATGTTTTCGCGGGTCTGAAATGTCTTTTAATGTGTTAAACATGGGTTATAATAAACATAAAATTGAGATCAGGGTTCGGGTCGAAATTAGAAAAAGACACATAAAATCCGGATCCAGATCCGGGCATAAAGTTTGTCTGGAAATGGGCTCATTCTCGCGTGAAATCAATCCAAGCGCCATGTTCACCGTTTCCAAATAAAATGAGTTCCGCGTGGCTCAGCTGCCATTTAATGTAATAAATACTTGACTATTTATATGAAATAGAAAAGAACTATTCGTATCCGAATCCGGGAATGATCTGATCTAAACATCAACATCTATAACCTAGTTCCACGCGACTCAGTTTACATTTGTTGTATTAAATAAGCATTACTTTATAAGAAGAAAAATCCGGATCCGGGCATAATCTGTACCTTTAAATATTATCAGTAAATACGTGGAAATTAATTCGGTTCCGCTCATGGTGTGTACCGTTAAATGCGATAATCATTCCGTGAAATCAATCCAACAGCCTAGTATAACGTCTCAAAATCAACTTATAACTTTGTTCCACGTGACATTTAATATATCAAAAAGACGATAATGTATATGGAAAAAAAGAGAGAGAAAAAAACCGGATCCGGACATGATATCTACCTTTAAATATGATCAATAATTACGAGATAATTAATTTGGATTCGGACATGGTGTGTTCCCTTAAATGCCATCATGATCACGTAAAATCAATCCAACCGCCGTGTCTATATGAACAAATAAGAAGTATGCTGATCCGGGCACGATATGTACCTTTAAATACGATTAATCGGATTGAATGAGCACGACAGCCCTATATTGGTTTAATCTCACCTCCTAACCAATTTCCGCGTGTCAGAAACGGCTTTTAATGGGTTAAATGTGTGATAAAACAAGCATGAATTTCAAACCCGAATCCGGGTCGAAATCCGGTAAAAAGACACCTAAATCCGGGATCCGGTAAAAAGACACACCCGGTGGGTGGGTGTCTCTTGGGTCCAAAAAGCATTTTTTTCCATATGCCAATTTTTTTTTCCATTCCTGCTATTGAGTCTTATTTTGATGTGTTTTGAACAGAAACGGGTCATATATAGTTAATAGTAATGCTATACTACATATAGAGGTTATCAGAAGTTGGATCAGTTGCACAATGGCCAACAATAACCCAAATTCAACTTGATAGAACTAGAAACTGCGCTATTGGAAAAATAAAATTTAATCAGGATTCCATCAACTGATACAACAAAATAAGAATAACTATGCAGAACTCAGCTGAAAATAAGTAATAAAATGAAAGCACACTTGACCATATGTGACATGGAAATAAAGATATAATAAATAATGGAATAAAATAGACTTTTGATTATTCCCAATTATTACGAAGCCTATTACTTCAGGCAGTGGCTACCAGCCTGCCATTACACGTTATAACATGTTTTCTCAGTTCTGGTTTCTGAGATGCCCCAAGAAGAGTAGCGCGGGTATATCATGGTTATGTTTGGTATTAGCATTATTCTTCAAACTGGGATGAACTGGGATGAACAGTTGTAATTCCACATGTTTTGATAAACAATTTGATTCCAGCAATACAGTAATGCCCTAATTAAACGACTCCATAACCACAGCAGAATAATGAGTAATTTTTCAGGATTTAGTTGGACATATGGCTTGTTGTCATGGCTTATATGGCTTGTTGTCATGACAACAAGCCATATTTCCGACTAAATCCTGAAAAATTATCTATTATTCTGCTGTGGTTATGGAGTCGATTAATTAGGGCATTACTGTATATCACATAGCAAATATCAAAATATCAAATAATCTGAAATTTGTTGTACCGGTACCATGTATTATGTAGAATACTCAAATGTGATTATGTGACTAGTAGTCCAGTGCATTTATGGTTTTACCCAGAACTAATTGCAACAGAATTTTTTTTGCTGGAATTGGTACATATACCCTCCGTAAACAACATACTAAAAATCGGCAAAAATCGGAAAAAGGGAAATTAGTGAATTTCGTGGAAAATAAATTGGGAAAATTTGGTCAAATCATCAATATATGGATTTTCATGAATGTATATACAAAATTCAAATTTACAAGTCCTACAAATATCATGCCTATTTTGTCGACCACATTTTCCTGAATCCAGAACTGGAAACCATTCCAAGATTCCTTAAGTATTTTTCGAGTTGTGTGCTTTCAAAAACGCGAGTTTACCTGATTTTGGAGCCTTAATTTCGCAGAACGAGCCAAATGCCGTATTATATGGTTAATTATTTTAAAAACTAGTGCCAAATTAATGACCTTTTCACTGTTTTAGCAATTTCCTCACTAGATTAAACACAAAATATGATTAATATGTGCATCTATGAATAAGGAGAATAAAATATTCTCAAACAAAATGTGTGTTCCATTGTATGGACATAGCCAAATTTGCATTGCCACAGAACTTGTGTGATGAAATGCCATATTTGAGGTCATGTAACTCAATAAATTAATATCCATATGCTCTGCTTTTCTCATAACATTTTGAGAATACTAGATTGAAGAAATTGTGAAGTAATTTCCAAATACATTGGTGAATAAAATAAAATTATGGCCCTATGAACTCTTAGTCTAGCCTCTTTTCCGAAAATGCTATTGTGGGGCGTTTTTGTCAATTTTAAAAGGATTTTAGGCATATTAAGAATAATTAACGAAAGTTTATTGTGTAAAATTATGTGATCTGTCCTCTTAAATCATTTTTTTGTTGAGAAAATAGCATTTCAATGGTTATACCAATGAATGTCACTGGATTTCACTCATCATTATGGAAACTTACTCCAAATTTGAACGGCAGAACAATGGGGTAGGGGAAAGCATATCAACAAAAACTTCAAAATTATGCATCTTGAAGCATAAAACTTTATATTAACAGCTTCTGCTTACATTGTTCTTTCATGCATAATTTCATATTTCCTTTGTTTATGTTTATTGACAGAGCTATAATATTTGTTGTCATAATTTGGCAGTGAAATGTCAAATTGGCATTTTGAGATTGTTTTTATACAACATAACCATAAAGTTCTAAATCAACGTCCGATAACGTATTAAGCAGTTTTATAATGCAACAGGAATGTACACAAACTGGAAGAAAACAACATTGTGTCTGAAATGGCTGTAATTTGGTGATAAGATTGCATTTTGTGATTTTTCCTACCCCTATACCAACGTTAAAATTTGGAGTCAGTTTCCTGAAAAATGAAAGAAATCTAGTGACATACTATGGCATAACCAATGTAAGGCTAATTTTTTATCACTTACGTGTTGTGGGAGGAAAGTTCAAATAATTTTACACATTAAAACACCCATTGTTTTTTGTTTTTATGGCCCAAATCCTTTTAGAATGGACAAAAATGCCTCAAACTGGCATCTTTGGAAACAAGCTAAGACTAAGTATTCAAAGAGCCATAAGTTGATTTTCTTAAATAATGTCCTGTTAAAACCTTTACAATTTGTTCAATCCAACATACTTAAAGGTTATAAGAAACGCATGGCATATTGGTATTAAATTATTGAGTTACATGACCTCAAATATTGCATTTCATCACACACGTTCAGTGTCAGAGGCAAAATTGGCTAAGTCCATACAATGGAACACACATTTTGTTTGAGAATATAATCTTCTTCTTAATTATAGATGCACATATTAATCATATTTTGTGTTTAATCTAGTGAGGAAATTACTAAAACAGTGAAAAATCCCTTCAGTTTGCTCTAGTTTTTTTTTAATAATTAATCATTAATAAGGCATTTTGGCTCATTCTTCGAAAGTGAGGCCCCGAAAATGGGCCGAATTCAGGTAAACTTGCATTTTTGAAGGCACACAACTCGAAAAATACGTAATGAATCTGGGACTGGTTTTCAGTACTGGGTTCAGGAAACTGAGGACGACACAATACACATCCTTTTTGTAGGATTTGTGAATTTTATTGTTTTTATAAACATCCATGAAAATCCATAAATTGATGATTTGACCAAATGTCCCCAAATTTATTTCACGAAATTCACCAATTTCCCTTTTTCCGATTTTTAGTATGTTGTTTATGGAGGGTTTATGTACTTACTCCAGCAAAAAAAAATTCTGTTGCAATTAGTTCCGGGTTTGGCATTTTTTCTCATAAATGCACTGGACTATAGATCATGTGACTATATATTATGAAAATGAATGTTAATAAAAATTTGGCACTCTGCCTATATATATCCCTTGAAATGTGATTATGTTGACACATTTCTTGATTAATGACACTTATATGATAAATTCAAATATATAGTATCGCTATCTCATTATGCACTGTTCTGTTCAAATATCGCGCAATCAATTATGATAATGCAGGATAATCAGCTATTTGGTTGCTCAATTGATAATTTTCTCAAATTCAGGGGGGGGGGGGTGTCCAAAACTGACCGGAAAAAACTTCCTGAAACGGGAAAAAAAGGGTGGGTGTCCAAAATTGCCTGGAAAAAAAGGCCGGAAACGGAAGAAATTGGGTGGGTGGGTCCCCCGAGGCCGGAAAAAATAAAAATGATCATACGTGCCTGGAATTTTTTTCCGACACCCCCCTGCCGAAAACGGAAACAAAATTGGCGGTCGGTTACAAAAAATGATCGAAAGGGAAAAAATGTCATACGTGCCTGAAAAAAAATTCCGACCCCCCCCCCCCCCCCCTGTTGTCGGCGGCCTTGTTTTTTATTATATCGAAAATCGTTCAAATTAGATAACTCCCATCTAGAGGTGATCCTAAATGTGCCTGTAAATTTTCAAATTTCTCCGATAAATGCGGGCTGCAGGGGTGTGTAGATGGATTAAAAAACTGAACTCCCAATATCACTGCTGGTGGCCATGTTTTAACGAATTTCTGAAATAATAGATGGCTCCCATCTAGAGGTCATCCGAAGATTCGTATACAGTTTGGTGATGATTGGATGAGGGATGTTGCATGTAGGGTGTGCCATATGATTTATTAAGGCAAAGAGTAAAATCCAAGATGGCCGCCATGTTTTGAACGAATTTCAGGGGAAACCGGATGAGGAATGTGGTCTGTATGGTGTACCAAATGATTAAGTCACACAAAGAGTAAAATTAAAGATGGCTGCCGGCCATGCCTATTAAGTTTTTAGCACATTTATCCCATAAATGCGGGCTGCGTGGTGTGCCGATGGTTTTGAAAGAATTTCGGAAAATCGATGACATCCATTTAGAGGTCACCCCGAAGATCCGTATGCAGTTCGATGATGATCGGGTGAGGGATGTGGCCTGCAGGGTGTTCCAAAAGAAATTGTCGATGGACGACGGACGTCAAATAGCTCAAACTTGACTTTTTCACAACTAATTTCATAGACAGATAGATTGTTGATTAAAAGATAGCCATGATAGCTTTAATACGTCAGTTAAACCAATATTCGGTGTAAAGTGTATTGTTTTTCAAGTTAGACCCAGGATACAATAATGCTCAAGATGTACTCTGTCAAATATAAGACAGAATTTGTCCCTTATAATATAATTAGTTGCTGTTAGTTGGGGAATATTTTGTCATATTATAAAGAGGATATTGGGTTGAAATCTTTCAACAGATTGAAGGGTCGGGGCACAAGATTGGAAATTTTTCCCCAAGATTTGGGATTTTTGTCTGGATCTAAAGCCAGAGCTAGGTCGAAAGGTTAAAATTGGAAACGATAAATGACGATAAATTATAGTCTATAAATTATATGGTTAGAATAAAGAGAGTTTGTTTCACTTCTGTGCGAAACACAGAAAACAGCTGAAACTCGATCTGGACATGGTATAAGATTTTGCAGAGTATAAGGTCTATATATCGGTATTTCGTTTCTTCATCGACCTATATTATCCAAACTACAGTATAAATCATTATCGTGGTTTAAATTGTAAACAAAAATTTATTGAAATGAGAAACCAGTCACCAACAAAGTAACTATTTACTAAACGTTTGTATTAAAAAGTGTAATACACTTATAATTCTACGATATACCAATGCTCATGTGCAAAGGGTCGAGGCGATAGGGAAGGGGTGGGGGGTTATCACCCATCAACTTTGGTAATCTTTTTCGAACAGTTTGGGAATTTCATACCCTACAGATTAATTGAAAATTTCTAACCAACAATAGGTTGAGATTGTTCTCGTAGTTTGATCATATACTATGGGTAAGCTCCCCCACGAGTTTGTCGAATATGAGTAACCATTTCTCAATCAAACGCCAAGATTTTGATATAACAAAAATAAAATGTAAAGGTTTTTTATAATTTGAAAATAAAAGCAGTACCGCTTCAACCACAGGAACTTGGAATTTGGTCAAAACACCTCTTTTATTGGCGGAACCACCACCCGGGGCCATAGAAGGAACGAAACACCAAATTGTTGCCACCCATTTTGAACTCAACTGTATTCCTACAAAAAATATATTTTCACTAAAAACTTTTGGTACTTCTTACACCTTCGATGCCAATATACAACATTCCATAGGTATATTTTTCCAGTTCTTCGAAAACCTCACTTTATTTCGGTAATGTATTGTAAATTCACCAACAAGACAAATCTGCGACTTCTACATCACCCGTTTTAGAATCGGAATGACAAAAGACACAAACCCATTTTTCCGGAATAACAAAGTCGGAACGAAATAAAATCGAAACCTAAATTTCAAAAATATTTGAAAGTGCGTGCGGTTTTCGAACTTAGGCGCCAGAAAACTTAAATCAGTTTATGTTTGCGTCATACTACCCTACCGGTATGCTCGTTTTTAAAGATCTAATCCTGATGTTTTGTGCATTTTCCTGAAAATTTCTGTCTCTGCTGTTATCATCTCATGAAAATGATGACTACCCAAGAAGATATTCTTCATTTGACTGAATGGTAATTTGTACAAATATTTCACATATAATTTATTTCTATTTATGGCACGACCACGTGGTATTGTTTTTTTCTTCTTGTTTTATGTTCGTTATGTACCGGTAGGACTAAATGTACTACTTGACTTTGTAATGCTACTGGTTGCAATGATTGGTCATAAGGGGACCAAAACTCTCTAGCTCCCTCTCTCTCTCTCATGGGAGCTTGTGTCGCGCTCCGTTGTATAGGCCTAAAATATCCATCATATAATAGTAATAGTAATCAACCCACTGATTACTGGTCGAATATCACGAAGTAGAAGAAAAAGATATATAGACTCACGGGGAGGCCTGGTATATATGCCTATGCATGAAGCGATTCCTTTGTGCGTTTTGGTGCAGATTCGTTGCCAGAATATCTTAATTATTTCCACATAAAATGCTGTTTTAACTAGTTCTGACGAACAAATATATGTCTTAGTTGATGAGAGAAGAAAATTTTCTTGAGTTAGGTAACGATATTGGCCATGCATATATAGAACGAGTGTTTAGTTTCGCGAAATTCAAAATTGTCAATGTTGGGTACAAAAACTCGCCATTAATATGCCAAATACAGCAACAAAATGTAATAAGATTCTAAAGTGATGTGAAACGTAAATTGAACCTCACAATTGAGTTCCCTGCGTCATTCTGTGGGAAGAGTGAATAAAATAACTCAGATACACGAAATCCCCCATCCTGAAGTCAGTTTGTACACATTATACGGCCATTCGGCTAACTATTTATATTTCAACAATCGTCCCGATTAATCTCGCCATAATAACACGAAAAAACAAACCGAATCGTTGTCTTGTGCAGTCACGGAAATGCCCGAGCACTTCCGACTCGATTTGGGATTGAATCGGGTTTCGTTCTCACTTCTCAGAAATGGCTTCTAGGGAGGATGACCGTTCGCTGGAATAGCGTCACATCAGAATATTAAAGCGAAAAACTAATTGACATCGCAATCGGTAGTCAATTCGACAGGGAAGGAATAGAAAGGGAATTGTTGCGTGAAATCACAAACGGAAGAACATTGGCCGAGTTAGTGGCAAAGATTATAATCGAACAGTGATCGAGAGGTAATAATTCCAAAATGTTACTATTTATAGAAAATTGTAAGCGCATTGACCGAATTTTTACATCAATCTGGCCGCAAGCACAGTACCGTGCAGAAAGAGTTGTCTTACTTTTGTAACTCAAAACTGTTTAATTACATTATACCTGTACAATAGTACAATAATTGGTATTCAATATGCCAATACTGACCATTTGTTAGCTCATTGGCCATGAAATATTTTTAAGGGCAAATTCTGTTGTCAAGCTTTAGTCAGCACTATTCATTCTGATAGATGATAACTAATTTAACTATAATGGAAGGCCTTTTTCACATGTATTAGCTGATTGCACTTTAGCGTAAGTGAATTACACGTAAGCGTAATGCATTACACTCAGCCTCAGGTGTAATGCACACATATAAAGCGTAATTCACTAACGCTTAACCGTATGATGTAGATAAAGATTTACTCCTATGAGTAATAGAATTATGACTAGTGTGCTTAAGCGTAATTGATTTAAGTGTGCTTAAGCGTAATTGATTTACGCTTAAGCTCACTGGTCATTCATTTTCATTGATAGATTAATTACACTTAATCGTAAATGAATTATGCTTAAGCGATTATACGAGAAGCCGTTTTCACATTTATTCTGATTCTGCTTAATCGCAAATCATTTACCCTTAAGTGTAAATCATTTGCACTTAAGAGCAAATCATTTATACTTAAATCCAAATCATATGCGCTTTAGCGGAAATAGTATGGGAGGCCCTTTTAAAATATTTGTGCTTAAGCGTAAATCATTTTAATTATGCTTAAGTGTAAATGAGTTCCACGCTTAAGCGTAAATGAAGTACGCTTAAACGTAATTCATATACACTCTCATTGAACTCCCCTCACGCTGAAATGGATGCAACCGCATTACTAATGCCAGTAACCTACATCAGGTTATACCAATATACATGAGGTATATGGGGAGCCAAATTAACATTTAATAAATAATAGAGCTTAAGCGATATAATTGAGCTTAAGCAATATAATAAGGGAAGATATAATTGCGATTAAGTTCAATAAGGAAATATCTAATTGCGCTTAGCAAAATAAGGAATATCTTATTGCACTTAAGCACAAAAAGGAATATCATATTGCACTTAAGCGCAATAAGGAATATCTAAGCGCAATAAGGAATATTCTTATTGCGCTTAAGCGTGATAAGAAATATTCTTATGCACTTAAGTGTGATAGAGATTCCTTGATTGGGGGGGGGGGGGGGGGCTTTAGCTCAATTATTTATTAAATGTTAATTTGGCTTCCTCCCATAGAGGTGAGATAGCTGATGAACCCAATTACACTTAAGCGTAATTCAAATGTATTACGCTTATCGTAAGTTAATTATG
Source organism: Siphonodentalium dalli (assembly GCA_032622095.1). Lineage (NCBI taxonomy): Eukaryota > Metazoa > Mollusca > Scaphopoda > Gadilida > Siphonodentaliidae > Siphonodentalium > Siphonodentalium dalli. The sequence continues at coordinate 158,272,305 of CP136065.1, read as the reverse complement.
CTTAAGCGTAATTAGCTACTATAAAGTGAATCTGGGATAAGGGGAGTACTCTAAATTGTTCTTTCGACCAGCTGTTTCTACCAATTAAAAAGAATTCTCATTTATTTTGAAACTATTAACAGTATAATTTTTTACTGGTAATATTCATTATAAACTTGTACAAATCTGAAAACAAACAAAATTTTAATATTTAAGAAATTTAGAGTTCACTCTCTTGCAGCAGCGACCACTATGACAGGAAGACCAATCGATCTAGTTCAGACCGATTGGGGCTATTATAATAATTTATAGATCGATCGGCGGTTCACTCTCTGCATTTCAAATATTGCTAATAATTTCCATTTACAGAAGTCAATAATGCCATTGCAGATAACTTCATCTTAAATTCGACCAAATATGTTGACGTTTGATAAGAAACGCAGGAATTCCCCGATTTGTTTATTTTCAATCGATGAGAAGCACGACCACCTGGATCAGTTCGGAGGTGTGCCAATCGTATTTTGCATGCTGTGAATACCCATTCTCGCCTAAATTTGCAAACAATCCATATATAACATATACACAGTGTGTACACTTTGTTAGTTGCCAATTAATTCTCGATATTTCAATTAGAAAACATGAGATATCGATGCAAAAATCAAGACATTATCGAGTTTGTGTTTTGTTGAATCTACTTTCGGTTATCGACATGCCGGCTATTGTTTTGGCTGTTCTGTCAACCGTGCGTGCCAGCCGATCGTCATTTTTCGAGTGGTTCCGATTTCTTCCGAATATAATTCCATGACCTCCACGCGATGATTCGCGCCGAAAATGTGGTTGTATCTGAGAAGATTTCTTACTCTGACCGCAGTTTTCAACAATTTAATACGGGGCGAATACCGCATCAATAATATGCAACCTTGGGGTTTTATTTCTAGTTTTTAATGACCTTTCTTATGGTATATCGGATACAGTTCTGTCTGACATGAAATATATATCCACCGGGAGTGAAGCTAATGACTTTAATGTAAGAGCACAAATTAACCTGCGTATTCTTTACAGTATACGTTTTATTTGTGCGTTTGCAAGTTGTAATGCAAACTGGTTTACCGAATAAATAGTTTATAAATGTGAGTTAGTGATAAACTCGCTAACATAAATTTTATTTAATAAGCAACTATAAGTATTGTCAACTGTACCGGTACCAGGATCTATAAATAGTATACGTCACTCGTGACTCGTAACGAATCAGCACCAGAACTCTCAAAGAATGGCTTTATGCATATGATTATATAGCCTGTACGTGCTCATGAATTGGAAATTCAATTTTTAAATTCAAGACAGCTAGCCACCATCTGCATTGTTTTTCTCAAAAATCAAAAATACCAAAAAAATTATTAAAAACATTACTTAAAGGTACTCAATCCGTAAAGAGGGTCCCCATCTCAACAGATTCCAACAACAACAATCCGATCAGAGGGTCCTATATTACTATTTCTTTGGCTTTTGGGGTAAAAAATATTTGATTCGAGTCGAGGAACCCATCAAACAAAGCTCAGAGTTATTAGATATTGATTTTTGAAATTTGTTATGTTCTCGAGATGAGTACTAATAACTGCCGTAATCTGCTCTGGATGTGTACTCCAAATCTATTCAAATAGACAAGGATGGATAACTCTAAAATCAAGTGGTAATTTTAACGCAATTTTGACTGAGTTCTGGGCCAGATAGTATTCCCGATAATGAAAAATAATAGATTTCTAAAATCGATATCTAACAAATCTGAGCTTTGATGGGTGACTTCCTCGACTCGAATCAAATATTTTTGACCCCCGAAGCCATTGAAATAGTAATTGAGAGGAGTTTTATCGGATTGAGTACCTTTAATGTAACTTTCGCTGATGGGGTCATTGTCACAAGGCTCCGCGATCCGATCACATTCGTAGCCAGGTTTTTTAATCGATCACAAATGTAGCCAGCTTTTCTATGCATGGCGATCACATTTGTAGCCAGCTTTTCATATTCAGGCGAGCCTCAATGAACACGATCAGGTTAATCTAATTTTTCCGAGTTGATGGATGAACAACAACTTGAATTTAGTTTTGATATAAGTTCATCTAATAACCTGATGTTCGGATCAATGTCGTTGGAATGCTCGAACTTCGGCATTGTCCGGTGTTTGTTTTGGCCGAGACGAATTTCGATACAAACAAAATGGCGGCCCCCATGATATTCTAATGGTCATTGTGTTTACACTGTTTTAAACTGCGAGATGGTTATAATTCCCGTAATTTATTTAATGTATTTATTTATTTATTGTCACGTATAATTACGATTACAATGGAGAATTCATCGTGCGTGGTTGATTGAAAATCTACGGAATATTTTCACCGGAAAATGCCGAACGCAGTTCGCATACTTTAAAAAATATGTAAACACTGCGGCAAAAGTTTCTTTTCACATCAAATTACCGCTTTCAATTCACAACCGATGTGGGTTTCAGATCAAATAGCACGTCTTCTGCGGAAACTATCCGTTTATTGTAGCAATTGTGATATTTTATTTCATATAATTGTGGTTTTATCTGAGCGGGTCACTAACGCTTAAGTCGTGTCATAGAAATGCATGGGCCTGGAACTCGGGACTAAACACTAGCATCTCCATCCCAAAATCTTAGCTAGTTTTAGTACGAGAAGACTTGGACTAGCTACGAATGTGACCGGCGCCTTGTGACAATGACCCCATCGGCGTAACTTTCATGGTCGATGAAACCCGACGGCAGCCATGTTTCTATGACTATATCGCATCAATGTTAGTCTCTAGCAATGATTCGTTCTCGTTTTGATACCAATGTCATGACACATGAACAATTTCACGATGTTCGGTTCATCGACATAGGCTCTAGGCAGTGTTATTGATTTAATTATATATGCGGTGTTGTCGCTGAAATCCGACAGCGGCCATGTTTCTTTGAGAATTCACACCAAAACGACTCGTTCCCATCTACATGTCAATTTCAACCTCCATGACAAATTTAATTATGATCGGACCAACACTGCGACCTCTTGCCCGTGCTAAATGATGCAATTTTGAAATCCAAGATTGCTGTTGGCGGCCATGTTTTTCATGAAATAAGCCCAAAATGACTGTCGTCTATATATCAATGTCATGATCGATGAAAAATTTCGTGATAGGAGCATCGACACAGGCTCTAGGCTGTGTTATCGATTCAGATTTATCTAGTATTATCACTTAAATCCAAGATGGCTGCCAGCGGCCATGTTTTTATGCAAATGAGCCCAAAATGATTCGTTCCCATCTAGACGACAATGTTATCATCCATCAAAAAGTTCGATGATCAGTGCATGGGTGCGGTCATGTAATCGGCAGCTATGTTCGAAATTATAAACGGTACTTTCATGCTATCAGTCTCTGGATCATAGTTTTAAAGTTTCCGCATATTTCGGTACTAGTTCCGCTACTCAGATTCTAAAACGGGTGATGTAGAAGTCGCATATTTGTCTTGTTGGTGAATTTACAATACATTACCGAAATAAAACGAGGTTTTCGAAGAACTGGAAAAATATACCTATGGAATGTTGTAGATTGGCATCGAAGGTGTAAGAGGTACCAAAAGTTTTTAGTGAAAATATATTTTTTGTACGAATACAGTAGAGTTCAAAATGGGTGGCAACAATTTCTTGTTTCGTTCCTTCGTGACCTATGGACCCGCCAATAAAAAGAGGGGTTTTGACCAAATTGTAAGCTCCTGTGCTTCAACAAAGGCCAAACGAGTGCATACATGTGGCCAAATTGAGATTTGCTTTCTTTATATCATTTATTGAAATGAAAGAGAATTTTAGTTTAAAACACCAAGAAAGAGTCTATAAAGACAAATACATTTTCAGAAACTTAGCTAATTTATCGAAAGAGGACACGATGTGTAGCATGTTGTCTGAAAAGAAATGTGGCAATTCAGAGGCCTTTTTTGTTGTCGATTTTGCCTCATTGTAATGCAATGCATATCCATAGGTCCGAAATATACCCATCTGCGAAAATACAAGTTTTCATAACCAAATTACAGTATTATCATACTCCATTTACTTTTTGTTGACATGGATAAATGCACACAAAATGACTACGCTTTCTAGATGCCAAACAAGGCATTCACTAAGATCTGCTCGTGACAACTGTCGCTCGTATATAGGGTGTCGTTAGCTTCCGCAAAAGTCTTGTCATATAAACACGGGGGGGGGGGGGGGGGGGGACTGCGACGCGAGTATCTGTGGCATTCCGATAAACGAGATTTTCTTCGCGTTTGTGCATTCAAACGGCATTGCCGTGACAAATCAGGTTTCATATCATATAGTTATCTTAGTTACTAATATCCATCAAAATCTAGACGCTACAGCGAGTTAAACCAATAGAATCGCCATTTAAAAGTCACGCGACTGTTCGTTTTCCGATAAAAACGAACAGTCGCGTGTCTTTTATCGGAAAACGAACCGTCGCGTCTAGATTTTGATCGACATTAGTAACTTAAATAACGATATGAAACCTGATTTGTCACGGCAATTCCGTTTGAATGCCCAAACACGAAGAAAATCTCGTTTGTCGGTCGCCGAAAGCGAACCGTCTCGTTTATCGGATTTCCAGTCTCTTTATCGGAATGTCACCGATCTTGTAATAATAACAATTTGAACGCCTGAGGCCGGCCACCCTACATCACCCATAGTTGGATATAAATCGGCCAAGGGACTAATATACGACTTTTCCCTATTTTGGACCAATTGGTGTTGGGTGTTGGGCCATTTTGGATCGAGGTTGGGCGTTGGGCAGTAGAAATGATGTAATGAGACAAACACACAACACTTTGTTGGTCTGAAATCGAACAAGAGGGCTGATCAATGACATGGGTGCCCTAGATTTTCTGACCCCTCTGAGCGGCGTCCATTTTTAACGGGTGGAGGGTTTCAAAATACTGTATTGTGTGCCAGTTTGCAATATGATGGTTGAGAAATGGCATATGGGTTCCAAATTCGGTACCCTCGGTGTCTAGTCCATTTAACCGGTGGGCCACACTATTTTGCTATTGAGGACGGCTTGACAGCAATGCGTCAATAACGCTGTACCTACATGATCGATATAAAGCACAAGAAATCCGCTGTGTTGCTTTGGATCGGGTGGGATATTGTGCATGGATCGAAATGAGGGAAAATCTATAGTCGAGCAGCAAATATGTTTGCAGTGATAAACCATAATTTGGACCAAGAAATCTTATGATTTGTCCAGTCATGTCAAGACAATACACATCAGATGCTGCGGTAGAGTTTAATTTGATCAAATCCGAATGGGTTCAAGTACGGGTCTCCAGAATAATTTAACCCACCACCAATAGTACTTAATCCTATAAAATTAAGTAGGCCTACTATTGTGGGGGGGGGGGGGTAAATTTTTGTTCTGGATACCCGTGGGGTCAAGCCGACGAGTTCATCAATGAAAGTATACGAAGACACCATGATAAAATTTGGTTGAAATCTTATAAAGAGTTCAGTCTTGCAATTGTTTGAAACAAGAGATGGACTCGTCCGGTGCATACCGCCTAGTGTGGGAACATCTATAACTTGTGGCTATACTCAAGACATTTGGAGCCAGAAATCAGCATTTTCATATAAACAAAGACGAATAAATATAGAACAAAAAAACCAAAACAAACATTTGAATGTGCCATTAAATGTCCGCATAGTGGCGAACATCCATACACAATTTCATTGAGATCCGAGCATTACTGTTCAAGTTATGAGCTGAACAGACATCGGATGGACCAAACAGCCAACATTTCCAGATTAAACAACTCTAGAATGGAAAAGCGGAACCAAACGATGGAACACTCTTTTTAATGTCCTTTAACATAGTGAACATGCATACCAAATTTCATTTGAGATCCCAGCACAACTGTTGAAATTACGACATTAACAGACCAAATAGCCAACATTTCGAGATAAACAAAGATGAATAACTCAAGAATGGAAAAACCGAACAAAACGATGGAACCCTCTATTGAATGCCCTCATATTAGTGAACATCCATACAAAATTTCATTGAGATCCCAGCACTACTGTTAAAGTTATGACATGAACAGACGCCTAACTGATCAAAAATCCAACATTTCCAGATAAACAAAGATGAATAACTCTAGAATGGAAAATCCAAACAAAACGATGGAACCCTCTAATTAATTTATGACATGAACAGGTGCAAAACAGTATACCCCCCCCCCCTTTTTAAAAAAGGAGAAAAACAAAGGGGGGGGGGGTATAATGAATAAAATATGTGAAGCATTACTGAAATTGCGGCATGATCGGAAAACATTTTAAATCTTTTACCACTGTTTTATACATCATGCAAACGACTCTTTGAGCAAGTTTAAATGATTGCTCATGTGAAACACTGAATAAAACAATTGTTCACATCAAATTTTCCGTTATATCGGGTCCACGGGCAGCTGGGGAAAATTACTAAAATACCAGTCACTGGTATAGTCTATTGGTATTTTAATAATACCAGTCACTGGTATAGTCCATTGGTATTTTAATAATTTTTCCCAGGGGCCGGTGATCTGAAGTAAAGAAATGTTCCTCATCTTCATGGTGCATACTCTCTCTCCGGACGTAGCAATTCGATGTGCAACCAACAAATCTTGCATGACATTTGTAAATTTCGACAACCAATACAATCCTTCCCAGTCCGAATATATATAAAGATGGATGATGTCTTCCCACACCGCAAATAGTTTTGTGGGTATAAATTAATATGAATTGGAAGACCCAGTCCAGAAAGAGTCATTGATTTTATTTATAATATGATAAATATGCTGATTATCAAAGGGACATCTATTTGTTACTATCAGGAGATAGTCAGATAGGATTATTATTTATTAAGAGTTTTCAATTGCTTCTCCTCAAGTCACAATTTTTTTTTGTATTTTAATCCATAGTTAAATATGATCAAGAGTCGTAATTAACATGTTTGGTTAAAAAATTACACAATATAAATTTATTATATCAGTTACCACTATTGGTTATTGGCCAAACAAAATGCAAATCTAATCAATATTATTAGTCCATAGTTTCTCGACAGGGGGGTCTTTAGATTCAAATTAGATACCCTGGAAACTACACAACACATGTTTACAAAGAGATAGACCATCTTTAAATGTTTGTCAATATAGCAAACTGAATCCTTAAATTGTTTATTCTGCATCCTTGTGCATATATAAGCACTCATTAATTGGGGATTTAGTATTGTTATATTAATATCTAACACTGAGGTGTTTGTTCCCTTTAAAATTGGGAGGGACATGAACTAATACAATTGAATAAAAAAAAAACCTGCATCTTGGCATCAAATCAGACTGCTAATCTTTATCTTGAAGTCGGGAGATCAGTCTTTCGATTTTGAGGCACGCAATTGTGCTTGCATCTAAAACCCAGAGTTATTAAATACGCACGCCGAAAATTTCAAATGCGCGCCTCTGAATTTGCAACCAGTGAACGAGATCTTAACAAACAAAACACCAATGGTTAAACGCCGACAAGACTATTCACCATGCATCTTTCTCAGCTATGATGAGGATTACGAACCCTTGCAACGAAATTCCGATACTATCAAATGAAGGAGGGTCGACTCATGTGATTGCGGTAACGATTAGGATTCCACTTCTGAGTCTACCAATTAGGTTGCCGATTATCGCAATACGATAAGGACACTCTGACGTTCGTACTCTAGATATCACCAATTTTTGTACCTAGCTTGCCTGTTCTGAGTTTCACAGGAAAATGTCTAATTTGATTCTGTTATATATATATCACCCTCATTTATTCTTTTTCATAACATAAAATAAAACAAGCCAAGAAGATTTGTTTAAAATTTCTGAACCATGAAACTGGCGATGTTATCAAGAGTACGTTATACTTGTGATAGTTACGTTACGGACAATGTGTTCCCTATTGTATTGTGATAATCGCCAACCGCACCAATTACCATGATCAGATTCACCGGATTTTTTTATGTTATTATCATGTGGACTATATAGTCTATTGTACAATATAAACAAATGTTTTAATTTCTTTTTCTGTTGCCACACTTTGAATTAAACGTGTATACCATTATACTTTTGTTTGTCTTTATTCAGTAATAATTTCATCGATGTTAATTTGAATTGTGCTCCCTCAAAAAAAGGCGTGCACAAATCCCAAAAGCTCAGAGATATATTGCGCACCTACTAGTAGGTTTTCCAAATTCGAAGGACTGGAGGATACAACACAAGATTAAAAATCTGAGCATAATTTAATAGGAATAGTGTTATTTTTCCCCCCATTGCCAAATGTATGCTGCTTGGTCTTGTTAGAAGAAAATCAATAGACACTATTCTAATTGATTCGGGCCATCAGCTCCTGAAAGTAAAGAGATATTTTAGCGTTTCATGGAAAAACATTAGGTTCAGGCAAATTTATTCAAATGACATCGTTTGATCTCAGAAACCAAAGGGTATAGTTTCTGGGTATAGTTTCTCATCATCACTTCCAGAGTGGTGCATTGTGTTTCATCACCGATCATATGTATGTCACAACTGACCAATTTTTATCACATTGTCAATTCTAAAATATACACTTTTCATAACCCAGTTCAACTTGTTTTGACAGTTAAGACCATTGACCACATGAAAATCAATGTTATTCAGTTTCTCAAACATGGTTCAATTGCAGATGTATATATATATATTAAAGATACACAATCCCGATTCGATGATCCCCATATCTGATTCCAATAACATTTCTTGAAATGCTGCTTCAGTTATCAGATTCTATCAATTGGAAAAAATAAATTGAAATAATGCTAAAGACCGTCAACTATAGTATGAAATTGCCCAAAAAGTGTTGCGTATACCGTTATATCCCAATGTCCTGGAAGAATGCAATGTCGGGGGAAATTATTTTTGAACAACTTATTTGACTAGTTTATATTGGAACTTACTTTTACTTCCATCTGAAACCTTCCTAATCTTGGCATCATAGAACATGTGAAGATATGTATATTGGCAGCTGTGCACACCAGTCTGATCTAGAAGAGAATAATTTTCATTAAAAATCTTGAAACGCCGATTAAGAAACAAGGATTGGAGTCTAGAAGATTGCGTTCAGAACATAGGTTATCATCACTATTCATTCAGAGACTTTAGTTTGATTAGTATATTCATCATAACACAATCTTTCAATGCCATCATTTGCGAAGTCACTAGTTTTAGGTTAAGCCAGTTCTTTACTGATGGCAAAATTCATTCAAACTCAATATAAAATGGAATATTTCCAAGCACGAGTTTAGTGTGCCTGTCATTTGCAAATTTAGGTCCCCAGAGGGTAAATTTAGTGATGCTATCCCCAGCCCTCGGCAATGCTGAAACAAACTGGGCCACAACAACCCTGGCCATGGCAAAGGGGTGCTGAAGCCAAACAATCTTAATTAAGAGTGTTGTATTGTGCATAGCAGGCTAGCATCACCCAAATTCACCCTCTAGGGACCTCATTCTGCTATGAGAGACACTCAGTTTGAAGTTCCCAAATGGTGAATATTTTGAAGTATACCCATTGGGAACCTCTACATGTATAGATATAAACTAAAAAAGAAATAAAATCTGAGAAGAAGTTTATTTAAATTTGATAATAAAACTTTCCAGAGAAGACGAGGTCCCAAAGGTTAATTTAGTGATACTAGCCTGCTATCCCGCATGGCAGGCGACTCGCTAAATTCACCCTATGGGGACCTCATTCTGCAAATGACAGGCACACTAAACCTGAATATTTCAATATTAATGGAGGATAAAAGTCTATGCGCAAAACAAATAATTGTAAATGAGCAGATGTGTATAACAAACCAGTTTATAACAAGTGCACCGCTGGGCGGAGGTAACGCCCCCGACTGTACAATCAGAGGATTTTTCATATTTTTGTGCAAATGCTTATTAAATGGCACTTTGTAAAGTTATGTTATTCATGAGTAAACAATCCAAAATCAAGTTATCATCTGGAAACCCAAAAAAAGTAGCAGAAAACCTGAATTTTCTAAGTCCAAAAAGGGGTGTAACTCTGGAAAAAATGGGCGGACGAAACCAGTTATGGGGAATCTTGTCCCCCCCGGCTGGTCTATTAGCATACCAAAGATCAACTGAATTGAGTTAGCGAAACCAAAGTTTGAGTTGAAACGTTCGTACAGACAATTTTCTAAGTCCAAAAAGGGGCGTAACTCTGGAAAAAATGGGCGGACGAAACCGCAGTTATGGGGAAATCTTGTCTCCCCCCCCCCCCCCCCCCCCCCCCCCCCCCCCCCCGGTTGGTCTATTAGCATACCAAAGTTCAACTGAATTGAGTTAGCGAAACCAAAGTTATGAGTTGAAATGTTCGTACGGACGGGACGGACGGACGGCTCCACTATATACCCCCAAATCTCCATCGGAGATCGGGGGCATAATAAATGGTCAGCCGACCGGTGTCCCCCGAAAAGGTGCCAAGTCGACGCTCCTTTGTTAAAGAAATTTTTAAAAATGTCGAAAGGGTTAATAATTCCGTAAAGAAATAATTTTTCCGTCGTCTATACATGTTGCACATCTCCAATATGTGGGAAACAATACTATGAAAGTTTCAAATGTCCTACGATCAAAACTGTAGGAGGAGTTGATTTACACCATGAAGGTAACCTCGTACAGAAAATTATAAAAAATGTTTTTCAAAGTCGAAAGGCCCATAATTCAGAAAAATCTGATCAAACTCAAAATCGAACTTTACCTGTAATTTGATATGACCCACAAAAAAAAACAGAATTTCCAATTAAAACAATCCAAACTTTTTTTATTATCCGGAAACAACAAAAAAGAGAAAATTGAATTTTCAAAGTCGAAATAAGTCCACAACTCTCGGAAAAATCTTCGGATCAAACTGAAATTCTAACTCCACCTGTATCTTGATATGACTGATCCACATAAAAACGGTAGTTGAAATTAAAGGATCTAAACTTGAGACATAATCCGGAAACCAAAAAAGTGAGAAATTTTCAAAGTAAAAAAAAAGGTGAAATAAAAGGCCGCTAGGCCAGTGTCCCCCCCCCCCCCCACCCCGAACAGGTGGCTTCATTTGGAGCGTTGTTTGCGCATAAAAATTGGCATGGCGGAACACGAAATCGAATTTGATCCGTCTTTTGTGCTAGTAAACCAAAATTTAATTTCATTATGTACACATTTACTAAAGCTATCATCCGGAAACCTCAAATTGGCAAAAATTCTAAGTCAAAAAGGGACATAACTCTGGTGAAAATTGGCGGGTGGAACACGAATTCGAACTGGACTTGTGTTTTGCTGGGAGAAAGACACATACCAAATTTTGTTTAAATTCGAACTTGAGCTGTATTCTGATATAAGTAATCCACAAAAAAACGGGTTTTGCATATAAACAATCCAAAATCAAGTTATCATCCGGAAACCAAAAAACAGAAGAAAAACTTTAATTTTCTGTCGAAAAAAGGGACCAAAAATGGTCTGGCAGAACCAAAGTTCCAACTTGACCTGTGTTTTGCTGAGAGAAAGTAATATACCAAATTGGTTTGAATCCGATTAACTCTACTAAGGTTATCATCCGGAAACCTCCTTTCAGGGGTTTTCAAAGTCAAAAAAAGGGCCATAACCTCTCGCAAAAATGGGCGGAGCAAAACCATATTCGAACTTGACCTTTATTTTGGTCTGATAAACTCACCTATGAAATTTGCTTGATCTAATAACCGAAACTAAAGTTATCATCCGGAAACCATTTCCGGACGCATGGACACCGGCTATTTTAATAGTCTCCCGAATTTTTTTTTTCGGGGGGACAAAAAGGGAAATAACTTCATAAAAGAACATCGGATCAAACCCAGAATTGCAAAGCACCCGTGTTCTTGGATGAGACACCCACATACCAAGTTTCAATAAAATCAGATGATCATTACTGGAGTTATAACTCCAGACGGACACGCATGCGACCGCTTACAATAGCCCTGAAAATAATTTTTTCAAGAGACAATAAAAGCAGGAAAGCAATGTCGTCAGGATAATTTAAAAGTAGGGTCAATATTGCCGATTGGGTCATTGTTAGAAGGCACTGATCACATTTGCAGCTGCTTTTCAAATTCCATAGTTATAACTTATGTGATATACTGTTGCTCCAAGACTGGGTTCATGTATTAAGTTACAGGAATAGAATCAAGCATTTCACAACATTGAAGGAAAACCTTGCACTCTGCCTCCAAATAAAAGTGCAGGCACCAATAATAGTGCAGGGGAAACTGAGCAAAACATCAACTGTTAAACAATATTATTTTGGTAAAGTATAGGAATCAACATAGCAAGGCATGTGTCATGTGGTGTTTCATTCAGTATTTACATGTTCACACGTGTCATATACATGTATTTGAATATGTACATGCATAAAGATATAAACTCATCATTTTGGCATCAAGAGTCGTATAGAAACCTCGAGTTTATGCGGATTTCAATTTTCATAGCCTCAAAATTAATAAACGTGCAGACCCAAATAAGCACTGCATGGGGGAAATTTCTCAATAAAATAATAAACGTCCATGCATGTTTATTTGGAGCCCAAGAGTAGGTCTATTAATGATAATTTGTATTTTAATTATCCCCCCCCCCCCCCCCCCCCCCCCCGTATGCAAAACTGGCTGCGTGGTCAGAAAAATTATCTTGGAAAGTCTGCCTGTACTTTGTCAATTTTAAAAATGAAATTAAAGATGTACCTCCCCGTCTAGGCTTGTGTCAAATGACATGACAAAAACGCTGAAAGGAGGATTTGATTTATGCTACACTTGGCTGCATGGAAAAATCCAGGCAGGAATCTTGTGGAGCAATCTGGGTTTATGTTCATTGGTTTATACCAAATTCATATAATTAACCCTTCAATGATGCGAGCTGCGCTGGTGCAGCATTAAAGTGCATATTCTATAATAGAGTCTCGCATAGGGGTTATATTAGAGCAAGAACTGGCTAAGGGAACTCCTGTCATTGAAGGGTTCAGTGCAAGACTGAAATACATGATTTAGGCAGGATGGTGGAAACAAATTCAAATTGAATTTTAGAAAGTTAACAAAATATGATAAAAAATAATTGATAATCAGTTAATATTTGTTTTGAGATTGGTTAATATTTAATTCAAATTTCAAGCCAAAAACGTTAGAATCAAAGGGCAGTCTGGTAAAAATTGTATGGCCGGGCGAAGTTTGTGAACCAATACCAAAAATCTTCAAATATGTTGATAGATAAATTAAACCCCGAGACAGACAACCCTAAAAAATTAACTCTAGTAAAAATGTATGACTGGCCTAGTTTTATGAACTCTATTCAGATAATCTGAACTCTCATAACCAACAATATTTTGAAGTGGACAACTTTACTGAAACTGACAGAACCCATTCGTATTTTCGGTCAGGGAATAAAAAATAGGTCTGTAATCTGGTTGGTAAAAATAGGATGGGACAAGAAATTTCATTCCATTAATTTTTAAATAACATAACAAGTGTTGAAATGTTCCAGTCAAGCATTTAAATATTCATACCTTTTTCAAAATTTTTTTACCAAATGGCATTTGGTTCTGGCTTGTAAGTTTAAATACATTCATCATGCAGCCATCTTTTTTAAAGTCAGGAGTTGCTTGTCCAGCAAGAGCTGAAAGAATGAAGATTCAAATGTAGACACAGCAATGAACATCAAAACAAACCAAGAGAAACAACTCTAAATATGAGGCAGCTCAGACATCCAAGGAAGAATTAGCTGTCACCGAGTGATCGACACCCTTTAGTGGAAACCGCGAAGTGGTATGCATCATCATTGCTGTCATGCTATTTAGTACCATGCTTATTATCTGTAACAATCACATAAGCCTACGGCTAACTTAATGCTGTGGTACATGTATGTTAGATTAAACATGTTGAGTTTTCTTGCAGCAGGAATATAAGCCAAGAGGCCAAGACATTGCTCTTTTTTTAATGTAGATTAATTTCGAAATCTTCTCACATTTAACTAGTGCGACCAAATTAAGGCACCAAAAACGCAGGAGACAACACCACCACTACCAGATAACCAAATATAAATATACATACCAGCTTCAACCTCGTTGATGAGGCAGTGCAACCATCTTCCTCAAATGACAGGTTGTTGAAAAACATGACCTGCATTCTTTCCAATTCGCCACCAACTTTGCCATACATGTATGTCACCTTCACCTTCTAAAGATGGAGCCTACAAAGTAGATGAAACCAACTTAGCATTCAAGTTTCAAAATTCTTGTTTTTAAAGTTCAATATTCATTATCAAGGCAGCTCAGACATCCAAGGAAGATTTTCCTGTCACTGAGTGATTTGACACTCTGCAGTGGAAACCGCGAAGTGGTATTCATCATCATTGCTGCCAATTACAAATTTATCTTAAATTAAGCTGCTATTAATAAAATGAAGTATGTCCTCTATTAATATAACTATTGTAATGCAACACAAGTTTTCTTTGTCTTCGGCTGGACAATATAAAAAAAACATTTTTTATTTTTAAAGGCCAATTTACCAGCAGGGGGCTTTTTATTCAGTAGTTGGTGCGCGGGCAAACAAACATGATAGATTTGATTATTTACATCTTTAAGTCTGTTTGAATTCAGAACTATTGAGAATATTTTTTTAGTTAAAGCTTGCAGTAAATTTTTTTTCAAAACCGAATATAAGACTAGGCACTATTATGCCAGTTTTTTTTATAAACTGGATGTATTATGTTGTGGGCCCTTTGTCAGTCCGTTCATTCATTTTCAGTTTCCTGTTTACAACTTTGCCAGGCTTGAACTGAATGCTGAATTTGAGCTGTCTTTGCTACATTTTTGGACACCATGGGAGTTAACATTTTTGAGACTCCCTGAATGAGCCAATTAGTAGAACTACTTTTTACATCTAGACATTAATTTGAATACACATGGATATATGCAAATCCAGGGAAGGAACCAGCAACCTGTACATAATCATCCCTTACATATTGCACCTATTTGGATGAATTACTAATTTAATTGTACACTATTGTCAACTGCAGTTTAATGAATTGACTCGACTGATTTGACAACATGCAATGGTCTCTCAGACAAATGCCTCGGATGCATCATTAAACTCGGGATGTGCATAACAAAGACTGCTAAAACACAATTTAAGCTCAGATTCGTCATCTATTTTGTCATCACTGAGACCACATGCAAAGTATATGTATCGGTATTTAATGAACTTTACTACCATTCAAAAGTAAATAAATGGCCACCTGTCCTGAAAAAGACTTTCAGAAAAGAAATTCTTGGAACAACTGCATTTCAAACTTGTCTATATAAAGAATTTTCTATTTTTGATAAAATATTTTCACGTCGTGCCGATTTATCAATGAAATTTGGCATAGATGAGTTATGGATGGGTTCATAACAAAGTTAAACCTGACCAATATCTATCACTTTAGATTCAGCAATTGTTTTTATTGCTCTGAAATATTTGTGACCACTCTATTCTTAATTATAATATATGGGGGTTATGATCAACCCTGATAATTGGAAAAAATGTCCTAGGCAAAAAAAATGCCTAGGAGAAATATTTCTCCTAGGCAAAAACAGCATTCTCTTAGGCTTTTTTTTTTTAACTAACTAAAATGTACTTAAAATGATTAACAAATAACATTCATTGACATATTTAATGATGATTGAATAGATTCAGTGAATATTTCTGTTAAGGACTTTGCTAACCCAATTTTCCAAAATAAAGGTTTATGTTCACTTTTATTAGTAACCACAGTAACCAAACCCATGAATCATTTTAAGAGTATAATTCATGGTAGATTATGTTAGAAATTCAAAATGTGGAAGTTATATAGAAGTTTTTAAAATAATTTTTTTCGAACCCAAAATCAACAAAAACAAAGTCAATATCAAAGAAAAAAATATGGCAATATGTACTGAACACTGAAGAATTATGCAAAACGTGGTCTCCAACTGCTCCAATACTCAATGACATGATTTGACATGTCAAATCAAGCCAGTGAGGGTTTAAGAGTTTTAAATGGGAACTACAATCTATAAATTCAATACAATTCTGAGCAATATTACAGCAACAGTTTTAATATGGTCAAGTCTCTTGATATCTGTAGTCTGATCCATGTTCAGTTTTAATAAATGAGGATCTGATGTTTTATACATCAAGTATCAGATAGGGCAAGTTCTTTCATCATTACAAGAACAGGCTCTACAATATCAAGATTTAATTTTAGAGCAGCCTATATAGACCCCCCCCCCCCCAATAGGCCTCTCGTGTCACTTGATATTACTCAAAATTGATCGACAATTAACGTCTTGCACTGCAGAATCACTGGTTTATCAGGGATTTGAATTAAATTGATAACCTGTAGTAAAGTACAATGGATAAATCACTTTGCCAATTAATACCTTACTAGCAAATTAATAGCAATTTAAATAACTACACCTTGCTGCACTAATATAATATAAATCATAAATATTTACGAAGTCTCAGTTTCAGTCCTTAACATGTTCACTGCCTCTGCGGCTCGGCCCATTTAATTACATGAAAAAAGTACCGAGATAACTACATGTAGCACACAGTGAATAGTGTTTAAAAACTGTTGACAGTTTTCTAAAGATAAATGTGTAGTCTACGCAATAGTCGCAAGACTATAAGCAATGCCACAGCAACATCATACATGGGGAATAACATGCCACAGCATTAAATTTGCGGTGGGACATTTTTCCTAAATTTGAAGGTTGAATGTATATACATGTATACTCGAGTGAATCCCTGCAAAATATATAGTCTAGAATGTAACATTTTGATCTATGTTCAGTTTTAAATTTGAGGATCTGATGATTTATGCATCAAGTATCAGATAGGGCAAGTTTCTTCATCATTACATAGAACACTCCGCAAGATTAGATTATCTGTTCGGTTGTGAAGATGTGTCTTCATACTCATACATTCATATACTCTTTCAATCTGGTACTTAAAATATTTTAACATCAATGAAAACAACCACATGCATGTTACACTGGTGTATGTACATGTAATGTACATGTAGAGTAGATTGCAGGCTTCAGAAGAAAAAAACACTTTGCATAGTATTTAAATAGAAATCTAAAAAATAATTTCACCCTTGGCTAATGCAAAATTTAAAAAGTAAATCCGGTCCTGGATATACGCGTAGAATCTTTTGTATGTGGTTTTGTTGGGTTTGAAATTTGCGCGCGAAAATTATTACACTAATTTAAATGCCAGAGGAAAATAGAAGCAGTCTCAGATACTATCTAACTAGTCTGCATGCTAAACAAAGCCAGCAATAAGAACTCTAGCCTAAGATGTTCATCACAGACCCCTTTGAGAAGTGGTATTTTAAGAGCACGCAGTCAATGTGAAAACATGGTGAAATGCTACAAATTTGGGGTAGTGCTTTACCAATTTCAACCAAAATGTCAATAATGCCCAGATTCAGAATAACTGCTGCTACTGGTAAAGTTTGTGGAAGTAGTAGTGCAATGGCACAATATCACCCAAGAGGCTAAATACCTTACTAGTTTTATTCTTCCTCCATCGCCATAAAACTAGATGCCAGTATTGCTACGAGTTTCAGTTATATGAAATAATAGTCAAATTATAAGTTAATAAGTACTATTTTATTCATGGAACACAACTCAATTGTAGATAACATTGTATAAAAATTGAATTAAGACAAAGACATTTTTAAACAAACTAAATTAATTATGAAATTTATGAAGGCGATAGAAAAACGGCTTTGACTGGGCGTTACGTGATTTCGGCTTCATACATATTCAGTTAATCGCTTAGGAAAAGCCATGTACGGATGCTATACAATTAATGAACAAGAGGTGGCATCAGAGATGCTGTGTCTCGTTTTCGGTGGCTACCGCCAATTGGTGTGCATCAGTATCGGTAGACTAATTAATAGGTAAAATCGAAAAATGACTAATTAAGGGCCATAACTCCATCAAATTTTATCGGGCCAGGCTGGTTTTCGAACTAGTCCGAAATATTCTTGGCAAGTATGTCTATTCCAAATTTTAAACAAATCGGGGGACGTTTGTTGAAGTTATCGCGCCAACGAGCTAAAAATTCACAAAAAATGACTAATTAAGGGCCATAACTCTATCAAATTTTATCGGACCAGGCCGGTTTTCGAACTCGTCAGAGATATTCTTGGGAGACACCTATATACCAAATTTCAATTAAATCGGATAACGTTTGTTGAAGTTATCGCGCTAACGATTTGAAAATTCAAATGGCCATAACTTTGTAATAAATGTGCAGACGAATCCGATTTTTTGTCTGCAGCCGACGAGCATGGATATGTACTCGCACCAAAAAAAAATCAGTCAATAAACGGTTGAGTTATAAGCAAAACACGCCGCCCGCCATCAAACTATAAGTCGAGTTTTGGAAAAAAACTTTCCAAAACTCTACTAAAAACGACTACATGTACCTCCAAGACCAGGTAAAAAAAAAAAAATCCTCAAGTTGCGCATATTATCGGCGCTCTTTTTTTTATGGACAAACTAAAAGAATTGTAGCATGTGAACACATCGTTACTGTGTAAGGAGATCCTCAGTCCTGTTGAGCTTAAATGGTTAATAATCATGGCTCTCATAAAACATTAGTCATCATAGAATCTCCCACACAAAGTGAATATTCAACCCAGTCATGAGCATATCCGACCACACTAGTAGAGGGCTGTAGTGTTGAAACGATTAGCGATTTTAAGGAATAGACTAGTCTCTCGAGGTAATCGAATACGAGTCTACTCCCTTCGAAGAGTTCCCGTTTCTATGCCCATATGACGTATAAAATGGGCCATGTGGCATCGCAGTTTCGAGTATCCAACTCTTCCGTGTTGGTGATTAGAAAAAAAAATCAATTTGATTTAACCCTTTACCCAACAGGCCCTGTACCAATGCATTCTCTTATATATGCGAGTCGACCATAGGTCGCCTCGCATATATAAGAGAATGCATTGGCTTAACACATTAAAAATTATAAAATTGTTAAAAAAAAGATTTTTTTTTAGGCCAATGCATTCTCTTGTATATGCGAGGCGACCTATGGTCGACTCGCATATATAAGAGAACGCATTGGCACAGGGCTAACTAACTATCACAATGTGGTCAAGGAGCCGGTTCCAATGATATCCATATTTGTATGGTTCTATTGAGACAGACCGAAGATATTTTAGGCTGTTGAAGCTTTATTTGGCCGGTTTGTTGGGTAAAGGGTTAAATAAAGATTTTTTTTTATTTAAATAGATTTATTTGATATCTTTTTCTTCTAAATGTTATGAAAATATGTAATTGTGCAATTTCTCTGATAATTGAACGTTCTGAAAGGCGTTGCTTATTATATCCAAAGCTGGATTAATAAGAATTCTGTGATTTTTAGTATACCAATGAAACACATATCATGGCAGTACAGATATAGCGACCATGTGCTTTATGCATACACTTGGGTCCATGTGGGTTCCAATGTTGTGATATCTGGAAAGGTAGACCTGTGCTTAAACTTTTACTAATAAATTTACTCAAATTTAAGATGAAAACTGAATATTTTATCATTCACGTTTGCTCTCAGCGACTTCAGGACATACGGTAACCGTATATCAAGTATACTGTAGGCACTAGACAGCTAGAGTACATGTAGTTAGATGGCAGAGTCTATGGTAGAGCTATACTCTGTTAGCATTTACATGTAGGCAATGGGAAAAGGAGGAAAGAAAATTAAACTGTTTTGGGAGGCGTGATGAATCTTTAGTATACACTAATTACAAACAATGATATAAAGCGAAACAGGCCATTGCTGGAACAGTAAATACGGTACCATGCTGTATGCCTGTAAATTACTGTACAGTTTCTTATCTATTAATTTCCAATTTGTATATCGTTTAATCATACTAGTCGTGTTTTAGTTTTACAGAAAACTTGTTAAATATTGCATTTCTTGACCATCATTATTTAATTTTTTTATTATTTAAATAACCGATTTTTTGGAAAAAATCATCGATTTAAATCAATGAATTAAATCGGCCAACGCTGGAACTATATAATCTGTTTGCCTGAGAGTCTCCCAATTCGATGTATTAAACCCGCGTCTCCTGCAACCTCCATATAATCTCACGGTTTGGGGAATGCAGGTTATAAAAACATTTTATTTAAACAAATTGTCGCCGATAACATGGAAAAAACGTCTTAGTTTTTTACAACTAAAAACTCAAGAAATTACAATCTGCTGTGGCATTTACATTTATTGCTGCTCTTTTTGGGTTGAAAATAGCTAAATCCATGGAAGACGTTGAGCTTCATTCAGTAAAGCAACCTACTATAAATACACTCGAGAGGGTGGAACAAAATTAAGGTACAAGGTCTCAGAAGATATTTGGTCATCACAACAGGAAGGAGAGCTTGATGCGGTAGGCAACCGCACTCGCCATACTGTAAGACGCAAATTACATCATCATAGTACTCTTGCCAAATAACCACCAGCTGGCATCCGGATTCTTTCGAAAGACTAGAAAGCTGCAAATATCTGGGATACTCTCAATAGTCTCATCGAGAAATATTCAACTCTATAGCTGCGAGCCCACATTTCATAAACTTGCATCAGATCGAGACATTGTCATGGCGACATTACTCCATGCAAATCTCGCAGCGAAAGCAGATATTTCTGATCAACTTTGTGCTCTACTGAAAACAATCCACATTTACCTTGCATGTCTGCTTTGAATTTGTTCAATTAGAATGTTGATATATATATTTTTGAATTTCTTAAGCTGCTTTCACATAGGTCAACTTAACGCATGCGTTCAGCGGATGGTTTCGGTCTCCAATGTCATCACTGGAGTTTTCACACAGCCGGACCCAAAACATGTCCACTTACCGGATGCGTGAATGTTATTATGTGGGGATGTATGGAATCTGGCACCATGGTGACCATGTTATCTAATCTTGGGTCAATTGAAACAGGAATTAAATAATCTGATAGAAGATCTAGGTAAAAATATACATTTAATGACAGAATGCCATGGTTGTGGGGAGCTAGCATTTTAGCTGGCACAGTGGCTCTCGGCTCTTCCGAACTTTATATAGTCAGATGAAATGAAAAATAAACGAAAACTGTTTGCGAACTTGGGAGCTGGGAGGGCTGCTTCCAAATTGGGAGATATTTTGGGTCAAATTTTGCCAATTTTTGAGCAAACAATGGTATTTCAGAGGAAAATGGTAAATTACAGTATTATTCACATTTCTGCCCTACTAGTAATTGTACATATCCAAGGTTAATTTGAATCTATTTCGTTATATTTCTGTATATATAGAAGGTATAATCTACAAAAACTGACATTACAACCGTGAATATATCTTGTAAAAACTTTCGGGCAAAGTTTCAGCTTCATATATAACTTTGCTGGAGAGATTTGCATGGCAATCCCCATTCAAATTTTATTACTTGAAAACCTCAATACTATTACTAGTCAATATCAACATTTGTTACAAGATCGACATTGATCCACCTTTCTTGGAAATATTCAGATTAAGTTATTCCGTCATATTCATAACAAAAACCTCATTCAATGTTCATCTAAACAAATTAACATTTTATGAAACCACAGAATGTGCATCAAACAAACATTTCATAAAGCACGGATCATCCAAAGCCAAATTTACACGATGGCCAATAAATTATAAAAGTATAAATCCAGTGTAATCTAACAACTTAACCTCAATAAGGAGAGCAATAATAACACAGAACATAATGCCAAATATAAAACAATGTCTATCTGTACTTTATTTCCCCATTTAACAAAGCCAGTTATGAACATTTTGCCAAACCTACCATCTCGTATAAAGCAGAGAAGCGAAAGGAAGCATGGAGTCGCACGTGTCCCTTATATACTTCTTACGGTCAATACAAATATGGAATCGCTAAGTGAAACGAACGAATAGGCATCAATCATTCAGTTCTTACTTTACAGATTTTAATTTGCAACAATATTTCCATATATCTACACAGTTTTAGTAAAAATCAAATACAGACCAAATTGTGTCAAATATTACAGATATAAAACATTGTCATTATTGTACATTCCAGCTCCAATTCATAGAGAACATTATAGAGTTACTCCTCTTGAATGGAAACATTGAAAATGGCGGGAAATGCAGATAGAGAAGCCAGCATATTGAAACATGAATTGGTAACCACATGCATTCTGCTAAGACATGGACTATGTTATTTATAATCCATGTTTAAGGCCTCATGCATCTTCTCGTTTCTTTGTTATAAAATTTCTACAGAAACATTTTTTTTTTTTTTTAATGTTTTGATTTAGGTCTAAATACATGGTCATTCATGACTCATGTTTTACATATGATCACATATCATTCAAGTATAATAATCATAAGATATTGAATGAAAATCATTCTTGAATTTATTTTATGTCGCGTTTTAACAAATCATACTATATTAAAGGTACTCAACCCGTAAAGAGGGTCCCCATCTCAACAGATTCCAACAACAACAATCCGATCGGAGGGTCCTATATTACTATTTCTTTGGCTTTGGGGGTAAAAAATATTTGATTCGAGTCGAGGAACCCATCAAACAAAGCTCAGAGTTATTAGATATTGATTTTTGAAATTTGTTATAAACTCGAGATCAGTACTACTAACTGCCGTAATCTGCTCTGGATGTGTTCTCCAAATCTATTCAAACAGACAAGGATGGATAACTCTAAAATCAAGTGGTAATTTTAACGCAATATTGACTGAGTTCTGGGCCAGATAGTATTCCCGATAATGAAAAATAATAGATTTCTAAAATCGATATCTAACAAATCTGAGCTTTGATGGGTGACTTCCTCAACTCGAATCAAATATTTTTGACCCCCGAAGCCATTGAATTAGTAATTGAGAGGAGTTTTATCGGGTTGAGTACCTTTAATATACATATATCTATCAGTTTAAATATATATAATTAAAGAAGGAATATTCATTTAAGATCATTTAACCGGTTAACATGTTATCGTTAACCACAGAAGTTGGAATCACTGACTTTTATGCCATTTTTAGAAAATATTTGAGGTTATAGGCATTCTAATGCATATAACCTCAAATATTTTCTAAAAATGGCATAAAAGTCAGTGATTCCAACTTCTGTGATGTTATAACTTCTGACAGCTCACATGTAATATCATGGGAAGCATGGTATTGTAAAAATCCACTAATATCCTGTTACCAGTTATTCTTAACACTAGGGTCTAGGGACAGAGTTTATACTTGTATATTTGGTTAACAAAGATTCTATTTCTTTTTCGTTCAGTTTCTCAATATATCCCAAAATTTGCAGACGACACATTCGTGACATTATCATTGCATAATCGAGGTTCTCAATGGGTGTACATCACAATATTCACAATTTGGGAACTTCAATTTGAGTTCATGTCTCATTTGGCAGATGAAGTCTCAAGAGGGTGAATTTGCTGATGCTAGCCCGCTGGGCAGATAGTGTCAGTAAATTCAACCTCTCGGGACCTCATTCTGAAAATGACATTGACAGGCACACTAAACCCAGACTTGATTTGTAGACAACAGGTAGAGAAACACCTACAGATTGATGTAATTTATTTTAGTGGTGTTCAGATTATACATTCAGCAAACAGTATTTAGGCAGTTTGTTGAGCTTATATTAGGTGAACATCCATACAAATGAAGAGGCAATAAGGTACATGACTCATGTCATGAGTGTGGTGCAGGCTCGATCCCCAATTCGAATTCAATCAAATTGGAGAATAATCTTGTTCAAAGTAGTAATTTTTACAAATAGTATATCCAAATTGACAACACACAACGTCATTCTTATATGAATTAAATGCAGTGACTCTCAATGGCGAAATTGTTTTCGTTAGTTTAACGCCGATAGATGCGTCCTGAATCGAGTAGTAAATATTTACAATTGAGCATAGTTCTGGCGATGTTTTCTGTGGAGTGTTATGGTCGATTTGCTTCAAATGTTTGGCGATGTTAGTAGAATGTTACATTAATTCCAGTGGTCATAGGGCCTGAATACTAACTTATTAGTTTCATGCACCCGAACAAGTACATAATATGTCTTTAAGAGCAATTCTTTATTAAATGTGAATTTGGCCCCCGTACACATGAACATACAGGTCATGTTCGAATTTGGATTCGGTTTGTCAATTTTTGCCAGAGTTATAGTCCTTGACAACTTTGAATTTGCCGATTATTTTGGTTTCCGAGTGATAACTTAGTTTTAGTTATCTGATTGTTTTCAAATTTTGTACGTGGATTAGTCACATGAAAATACAAATGGATTCGGTACGCCCATTTTTGCCAGAGTTATAGTCCTTAATATTGACTTATAATAGGATGATTATTTTGGTTTCCGTGTGATAGCTTTAGTTATAGTTATATAGTTTTTAAATTTGGTATACGAATTACTCATATGAAAATAAAGATCAAGTTCAAGTTTAGGTTGTTAGGTCTGCCTATTTTTACCGCAGTCATTTTCCATGTTGACTTATATCGCCAATATGTTGGAGTTGACATTCAGCACCCTAAACATTGCAGGCATGCTTCGCTGTTTAATCGATGTTGTTGTATATTTTACGTAAACTTATACTTAAAAAAAAAAAAAATTGTATATGTCTGGATTAATAATTATTCCCATTGGCGGAAATAAAAATGAAAGTGTCCATGACACTGTAGCTCAACTTTGCGAAGAAGTTAATTTTTTTGATGAGCATGCAATAAACAGAATGATGAATTGAATTTTGAAATCCAAGATGGCCACTGACAGCCATGTTTTTGTGCCGAATGACCCCAAAATGACCTGTTCCCATCTACATGTCGATGTCAACATCGATGACAAATTTCATAATGATCTGACTAAAGGTACGACTTGTAGCCCGGCCATGCCAAAGTATTTAGTTATGCAACGATGTTTAATGGCGGAATGACCCCAAAATTAATTGTTCCCAGCTACATGTCAATGTTAACATCCATGACAAATGGCATGATGATCCGACGAAAGGTACGACCTGTAGCCCGTGCCAAAGGATTTTGTCATGCAAAGAGTATTATCCAAGATGGCTGTCGGCAGCCAAGTTTTATGACCGAATGACCCCAAAATGATTCGTTCCCATCTAGATATCAATATTAACATCCACGACAAATTTCATGATGATCAGACAAACACTCCGGCCTGTAGCCCATGCTAATGGATTGCATTGTGAAATCCAAGATGGCCACTAGCGGCCATGGTTTTTTGCCGAATGACCCCAAAATGACTCGTTCCCATCTACATGTCAATGTCAACAGCCATGACAAATTTCAAAATGATCCGACCAAAGGTACGACCTGTAGCCCGTGCTAATGGAAATTGTTGACAGAGGTCTCCACACACGTACATGTATACATGCACACACACACACACAGATGACGATACCAAGCCATGGCAATAGCTCAAACTTTTCAAGTAATGTTGAGTTAAAAACGAAAACTAAATTTTTTTTTGACAAACAGATTTTTTGTAGTATGGAAATCCGTAAACCAATAATAAAAAATAAAATGCCTTAGGCCTAACATAAGTGGTCTAACCAAGTCTGCCTTGCCTCTACCTAGGTTGTCTTCACAAATAACTAGTCCTGAGTGTAGTGCTTGTGCTCATACTGCATATTCATTATGTAGGTGGCAGTGCAATTTAACCCCATGTGTCAGACCCCATGTATGAAAACTACTTTTGGACATTTGATTGGGGGATGGGCCGGAGGGCACATAAAATTTTGTTAGGGTGCCACAGCCACCCCCCTTGCCCCTCACCCAATAGCTACACCATGATAATACTCATCAACATGTATCCAGGTATAAAAGTGTTAACATTCGAAGCCGGTTGGATAAATGTAAACCAGGACAATATTAACATTGTTTAAATGCCAATTAGAGATTTAAACTTGATTGAAAGAGTACTGTTTGTGTCAGTATGGTATTTAATTTTCAGCGTACAATGGGCTGATCTTTAAAGCGTAGCTCACCCGAATAATTATGTACACCAACAAATAAACTCAAACATTCATGCAATAAAAACATTGCTTCTCCTTTCATTTTTGCCAATTGAATGAATGAGTGATGCAAGTTTGTGATCCTTATGTGAACAACCAGCAATTTCAAGATCACTCATGTGATAAAAGCCATTATATCACAGGTACAATATATAGCTATATTTATGTCACATGCATATATTTAGCTATTTGCAATATGTTATACAATACCTTGAATATTATTCTGCTCTTGTATGAGCAGTGTTATTTGTATCTTAAATTTATTTTATGTTATTGCCTGTAGATTTGTGATTCTTTTGTCTGTAAATCTGCAAGGTTAATCTTGACATTACAGGGCTTAATTAACCATTAAAACTTATTATCTGAACATTTCACACCAATGAATAGGAATCCTTCAGCACTTGTGTTATCTGTCATCTGCTTTTATTTCCTGAACTTAATTCCCTCAAGATGAATAATAGACCATTCCAATATATACTTTTATAACTGAATGGGAGAATCTATTTAGTAAAGAAAGGGTTAAGGTGATGCTGATGTGATAAATGTGTTATCCTCACAGAAATCTAAGATCCTCTCAGCTGGAAATTTGAAAAGTTTGATTTAACCCTTTTAGTGCCAAGTCCGATTTTTGTATCAACCCATATTTCCTTGATCATTTTAAGGGGTTAATTGGCTCCTGCGAATATTCCATTTCCAATTGAACCGAATACACACCAATATTCACGAATCAATTCGAACATTTATCAAAGATCGGACAATGCAAGAAAGTCCAAATTGAGGGTAAATTTCATGCAGGAAAGTTTGTCTTTACCGCGCAGGCAACAGTGCAAAATAAACGCATGATTTCATCAGAAACAGTGACCTTTATACAATTTTGACTATTGCCAAATGATTCTTGGTTGCTACTTGCAGGGACCAGGGTGATTAAATATATAAGCTTTCAATGTTTGATTGGGGGAGGCCACATAAACAATTTAGGGTGGCACAGCTGCCCGCCCCCCCCCCCCCCCCCCCCCTTTGCCCTTCACCCAATAGTTATACCATGATAAGGTAATACTCATCAACTATTTCAGATATATAAAGTACCCCAAACAACTTTATTTTTTAATCAACTAGTTTGCAAAGTAAGCAGCCCTGTTTATAATAATTAGCAGAAATTTTCATCAGCTAAAAAATTGCCAAGAGCTAAAACATTGCCAAGGCCTGAAATATTTTCTTGGCTAAAAAGCCTAGGATCCGCATAGTTTCATGCTCTATAAATATATATTCAGTTTGTCAATTATCATGGCA
Organism: Siphonodentalium dalli; assembly: GCA_032622095.1. Classification (NCBI taxonomy): domain Eukaryota; kingdom Metazoa; phylum Mollusca; class Scaphopoda; order Gadilida; family Siphonodentaliidae; genus Siphonodentalium; species Siphonodentalium dalli. Next base: position 158,244,794 of record CP136065.1, on the reverse strand, counting down.
GACTTTGGTTGGGTCTGGCTTAAAATTATCAAAATATTCGTTGTTATCTCCGTAGTCCTTGAGACTACTTACTACTGATATTTATTTGCCTTGGCTAAAAAAAAAAGCTGAAGAAATTTCATTTTGCCTCTGCATTAGCCTTGGATCAGCCGATGTAAACAAAGCAAACTTCATCCAGATAGGCACAACATCAGACATTTACAAATACTCTTTTTACCCCCGAAATGTCACTCAATGGAATAAATTAACACAAGACTGTATCTTCTGAGGATGTAGAAGGCTTCAAGACAACACTATCGCCTGAAGGCTTGAAGCCTCTTATCCTCCTCGACCACACCAACAAGTAAACAACTGAGATTGTACACAGTTTTAACTGTTTTCAAACTGCGAAAACTACCCTTTTATTAAAAGTATAAAAAAAAATACAAAAACAAAAATTCAACTCAACAGCTAATAAATGGTCAGCAAATGCCAGACAGTTGCAACTGGAAGAAGAAGACTCTTTCGGAGCCCTCTGGATGGTCCATGTGAATAGTGAATAGACTGAGATTTAGCTATAGGAAGATGAAAAAGATGGTATGTGTGCATGATGCTGTATACACTGTATAAGCTAGTCTAAACCTTATCATTTTATACACTGCAGGCACCTTGTATCTCTTTTGAAATTGATGGTAGATGTTGAACTAGGTTGCCAATATCTCATACACAGAGAAAGGTAAGTCCATTTATAAAGTCTCCAGAAATTGAGTTAACTCACTCATATTAAAAATTTATATGTAATTTATTTTACTTTAGCCATCTATTTACGCTCACCAGTGTGCAAATTCTAAATTTACAAAACTTTTCTCATTTTATAGTCCAAATTTTCACTGACAAAATTTCATCTATGAAAGCTGTTTTAAATTGTTTGTTTATATACTCTGATTTAGAAGCATGAAGAACAGGGCGTCTTAGCTGGTAAGGTGAACTTTTGCATTAGTCTAACATACGCCGCACAGCGATTGTGAAAGCTGGTTCAAATTACAGTAAGCATGGATCTTGGTCCGCACAAATAGAGGGCAATCTGATTTGTGTATTTGGGAAAGTCAGTTGCTTTCTGTTGAGTTGGTGGTTCTTACATGCGGTGGAGTGACTTCCCATGAAAATTATTGCTGTGCTATCTTTCCTCCACCTATAAAACTGAGAACATTGTGATATGCCCTGGTGGCTAAAACAACGATAAATACACAGAATGACAGGAGTGTGTTAATGAGTTTTTTTAATGAGCCATTTGCAGAGCTATTTTTTTTTAGGAAATATCACAATATTATAAACTTCATAATGCCTAAAAAGATGAATCAGTAATGAGTATTTATGGCTGCCTGATTATTGAAAACGCAGAATAATATTTATGTTGTTTTATGTTGTTTTGGTCCTTAAATTGACCCGATAAATATGCAATGAAAAATGATTTAAATATTTTCTCGCAGACAGTCATGATTTCAGATGGCAGACTGAGTGCGTACCCTTGTTGGGTTCATATAGTCTAGATAATGTATTTTATTTTTAAATATTTCCTTCAAACTGTCTTATCTACATGAAAAAATTATTGTTTTTCATAATTCGAACATATCTCTCATATTGAGAGGGTAAACATGTGTTGTTGTTATAATACTATAGCATACATTGGTTATAAATGATAATGATTTTTCCCAAATTGATTTATTTAAATTGAGATTTTTAGAAAATTCACGAATAGGGCACCCCTTAAACCTTTCTATACTAAATACTCACTTACTCAGAAAACATACCTGATTGCTGATCGTGACAAAACACCTGAATAGCTTAACCCAAGCAAAACCAGTAAACCCACCAAACTATAAATATAGTATTAGTACAACATATAACATATACAGCAACTTACGAGAACTTAATTATACCAACATACGCTATACCAAGATAGTTAGGCTTCCCTGTTAAACTTTAATCTTATACTAAATACTCATTGATGACCAGTTATCACTTAGGAAATGTTGAGATAATAAGTTCAACAATCGATTTGTTGAATTTATAAGCTGAACATTGTTTTCCTGAACACATCTCGGAGTCTCCAGATGAATAATAGACCATTCAAATGTATACTTTTATAACTGAGTGGGAGAGTGCTAATAGTATAGACTTAAATAGACCGGTTCCATGTCAACTACAGTATATTAGACAAGAAAACCATAGTCAGAAATGGTAATGCCCTCAAGATCATATTAGGCATATATATAAATTATAATATAACATATATTGGTTTCATGAATGCACCACCTCAAATTCTGTTAAAACAACTAATCAAATTATTACAAAAACTGCAGGTTAATTGTTACTGCAGGTTGTTACTGCAGGTTTCTCATTCACCACACCAGAAAGCCTCGAATTGCAGACCAAAAATCTACTAATCTGATTAAATACACGCCCGATACTTCGCAATATGACCTAATATTCTACATTCCAACTGAGACATACGTACGACATCAGCAAAGTTAGCCATTATATTATGCATTGTGTTAGCGCAATAAAATCTTCGAGAGTGTCCCAGCCATAATTGTTCATACCTAAACATCAAAAGCAATTAACGCGGTCACAAATGTTACATACTACAACAATGAGACGGCCGCGAAGATACATCAGTGAAAGCCCGAAATGTGTTGTCCTGCGATTAATCCCCATCGCTATTGCTCCATTGACATGGCCAGATCAGCCTTTCTATAATTTCCTAAAATAACTCGCATCGCGTGAAACCTGAAATGTGTTGTCCTGCGAAATATCCCCGTCACCCCATTGGCACAGCCAGGTCAGTGTAGCAGTAAACACTCCAGTATTGGGCTTAACAATACAGGCTTAGCAAAAATAATGCAATACCTGCAGTTACCAGTACATATCCTCTGCAACCCAACAGCTATTAGAGAATTGAGAGTTATTACCTGGTCTGAGTATACCCTGTTGTAATGTGAACAGATGTGGGAATTTTCCATTAATACTTTGTTTTGATCTAGCAGAAACTTGCATCATACTGTACTTTTCCTGACCTCTGAAGCCAAACAGAAGCAGAGTTAGTTAGATGCCCCAACAGGAGCTTCTGTAGAACTGACAGCTATACCTACGTCCAACTGATAATGTCTTGTTTTTATTGTGTAAAGCTGCCAATTTATTTCTAACATCACCACAAACTCATCACACTTCATAATAGATGGCTTTCAGAAGGGGAAATTGTTTGGCTTTTGTTGTATAAAAATTAAATTCTTTAATGTGAGTATAATTATAAAGACCCGTTGTTTTTGTTTTAGGCTTCAGTATGTTCAATTTGTTGATATTTTATAAAAAAAAAAGTAGTAAGTTTTTTATCAGTTAGTCAGAGTTAGCAATATAGATATTTTTACAAATGTGCTACAGTTTATTGATCTGTGAAATCATGGGGCATCATTAACACAAAATAAATAACATGTTATAAACTTATAGTTTGTAAGCACCCTTCCTGGTCATCTTTCAGGCTACAGCAAAGGTTTGTTTGAAACTGGGGTGTGCAGCTACATTTGGTGATTGGGGGTGGTAGAGAAGCTGGGTCTCTATAAATGGCAGTGGTGAACAAATTCGGAGTTAGTTATCTGTCCCAGCAGGGTATTCTGTACAATTGACTGCTATAGGTAACCTCCAACTGGTGATGTCTTGTTTGGATTGTGTAAAGCTGCCAATTTATTTATAACATAACCACAATCCATCCTGCGTTATATTAGATGCAGATATTGTTTGGCTTTTGTTGTATGAAAAATTAATTCTTTAATGTGAGTATGTATCAAATCTGAGTGTGTAGTCTGTGTTTATGGCCTCAGCATGTTAAATTAGTTGACATTTTTTTCAAGTAGGATTTTGCCCAGTTAGCCCTGAGTTAACAATAGATATGATATTTATACAATTAATTGTGTTTATACAGTGCATTAGTTAAATCAGGGCATCAGTTAACACAAAAGCAATAACACTTCCTGGTTGTCTTTCAGAAAATGGGTGCGGTATTCAAGCTATGCTTATAATAACACGTGGATGCCGACTTGATTTGTTGGGGAAAGGGGCTTTTTAGAATGGGGTTTATGAATTCAGTATTTCCCAAATAAGAGATGATGGGGGAAGCTTGTATTCCTTCATTTTAATTTTTCAGTCAATTTTTTAAAACCTTGCACATATTTTAGTGCCATGAGAAACTGTGCACCTGCGATTATGAGGGCCGTCTAACTTGTTTTAGTGGAGTTATTCCCCTTTCCAACATAGACTTTTTAGTTAACCCTGTGATTTTGTCCAAGCTTGTATATTATTACTTTGTTTGTTTGTCAATGTTTTTAGAACTTGGCATAATTATTGACCATCATTAGAACATTTGCACCTGCAATTATGATATCTGTCAAAGCTGTTTTTACTACAGTTATCCCCCTGACATGATTTTTCATTTTGTGCAAGCTTGTAGTCCTTCATTTCCTGGTCAACTTGGCACAGATATTTACCATCATGGCATCCTGTGCACCTGTGATTACAAGATTGGTTGCACATATTTTAATTGAGGTGTCACCCTTTCTGACTTGACAATTTGTGATTATAGAAATTAGCGGCGTCCGTCCGTCCCAGACAGTTTCCGGGTTATAACTTTAATTCAGTTATCTGATTGTTTTTTAATTTCCCACATGAAAATACAGGTCAAGTTCAAATTTGGGTGTGGTCTGCCCATTTTTGCTGGAGTTATGGTCCTTAGAATTTGACAATTATTTTGGTTTCCGGGCGATAACTATTGTTTTAGTTATCTGATATATTTTCAAATGTGGCATATGGATTAGGCACATGAAAATACAGGTTATGTTTGAATTTGGCTTTGGTCCGCCAATTTTTCCAGACTTATGATACTTGTTGACTTATAATTTGACGATTATTTTTGTTTCTGGGTAATAGCTTTAGTTAAAGTTATCTGTTTGTTTTCAAATTTGGTATATGGATTACTGATATGAAAATAGAGATCAAGTTCGAATTTATGTTCAGTCTGCCCATTTTTTACTGCAAATTATGGTCCTTGTAAACTTATAATTTGATAATCTGGGCTGCGCATCCAATGAATTTTGCATGACAACTTATTATTTGACAATCCAATTCTGATGAATTTTGAGTCCATCATTGCATGATTCAGAAATAGTTTGATTCAAAGTGTGTTCCCAGAATCAAATTGTGTATTTCTAAAAAAGCCACCGGTCAAATAAAGCCACATTATTCAAAGGAAATGTGGCCTAGCAGCCTTATATTGTTGTTATGTATACATAGTCCATGTGCGAGGGTATCCTTAGTCCCATTGGGACAGCACACTTCTAGTTATACCCCCCGCAACGAAGTTGTGGGGGGGTATACTGGAATCAGCTTGTCCATCCATCTATCGTCCGTCGTCTGTCCGTGGACAAAAATTTGTCTTTTTATGATCATTTTCCGTGAAACTTGACACAGACAATAGGTTTAAGATTAGGGTTATAGGGTTTGCACCTGCAATGGGAACTGTTATTTTATTATACCCCCCGCAACGAATTTAGGGGGGGTATACTGGAGTCAGCTTGTCCGTCCGTCTGTCCGTACCAACAAATGGGTAGATATGTGGCTTCGACCTATGTGGCTAGAAATGGTAATGTGGCTTTAGTTTTTATGTGGCTTCTCAAGTAGCCATAAAATTTTAAGTGGCTATCAAGTAGTAGATAGTGATAAAACTCCAGATTATGGATTCATAACATGTTGGAATTATAGCAGAAGAAGCTGATTAAAACTCAAAAACTTGCTCACAGCAACTGGGACAGTGGAATAGGAGAAACTGACAGGTCCGTGATTGGGTGGCTAGCCACATAAATGTCTTGTCAGTGTCCGACATCTCCTATTGACGGGTCATGGATGTCTAAATCGATGGACTTTTTTTTCTCCAAATTTTGAGTGACTACAAAATTAAATAAGCTGATTAGGCCAAATAGATCATTTTAGAACGTCCATCTGAAAGCTGTTATGTGGCTAGCCACGCAACGGAAGTTATGCACATAAATATCCATTTTACACAATCTTAGCCACATAAGTAGTCATTAGTAAACACGTCCATCCGTCCATCGTCCATCCGTCCGTGGACACAAATTTGTCCGGAGTTTTTCTCAGTCGTTTTTTGATAAATTTTTCGTGAAACTTGGTACAGACATCAACCACCATGGGAACCTGTGCACCTGCGATTATGACGTCTGTCGGACTTTTTTTGGTGGAGTTATCCCCCCTTTTTCGACTTAGAAATTTTTCGCAACAGGTATACTTTTGTCCGAGCTTTTATTCCTACATTTTTAGGTCAATTTTTTTAAAACGTGGCACAGATATTTAGTACCATGGGAACTTGTGCACCTGCGATTATGACGTCTGTCCGACATTTTTTGGTGGAGTTATCCCCCTTTTTCGACTTAGAAATATTTTTGCAACATGCATAATTTTGTCCGAGCTTTTATTCCTACATTTTTCAGTCAATGTTTTTTAATCTTGGCACTGATATTTAGTACCATGGGAACCTGTGCACTTGCGATTATGACGTCTGTCCGACATTTTTTGTGTGGAGTTATTCCCCTTTTTCGACTTAATTTTGTCCAAGTTTTTATTCCTACATTTTTCTGTCAATAGGTTTAAGATTAGGGTTATGGTTGTACACCTGCAATGGGAACTGATATTTTATTATTTTAACTAAATGTTTACTGACATGTGAAACATCTTAGTATTTTAAACACACGGGGGGGGGGGGGGGGGTGGTATCCTTAGTCCCATTGGGACAGTCACACCTCTAGTTTGCATTGGTTCAGAGGTAATACAAAATAAATTAGGATATAATTGTTCATGAACTGAGACAGGAATGTTAATATGTTGAGACCATTAACCCATTCTTTACTAAATGGATTCTCCTATTCAGTTATAAAAGTATACATTGAAATAATCTATTATTTATTTGGAGGGGTGTCCAGTAAATATGGGCAGATGCCAGAAGGGCAAACAGTTAATTCGAGTCCAGATGAATTCATATTACTGCCAAATCCTTTTAATTCATGGGGTCTGTTATTCATTGACTTTGTACCGGTAGTTTGGCTCAACTAGAAATCAACATCCAACGAAATAATTGACTCTTGACATGAATGAGCAAAATACCAGTATACGAGATGTAAATGAATATCAGGCATTACGTCTGTTTTCGACATGTCATAAAATGTATACGGAAAACACAGGAGATGAGATGAAATGTAATCTTTTAAAATATAATATTCATTCGCCGAATACAAAAGTTATATGCTGATCATCTGATCCCTTATATAATAGTTTGTATAAACAATGGTCAATGTATTGATCTCTTAATAAAGGCTAATGGATACACCATGTGCAGCTACATAAACAATAAATACCTGCCTGGTCAACGTTTGCAATGAAGCTGGTAGCTTAATATTACGGTAATGATTGCGTGATTGTGCAATACCTTGGGGTCTAATTTCTTAATAGTGATCACTCAGATATGTCACGATGTTGCTATTGTAGGACCTGCTGATGAAAATGAATATGATATCTGGTCCACGAATTCATGTCCCGACGAAAAAGCCTTGTGATGACAAACCACGAAAATTGATGCCATTGAAATCAAAGCCATTCACAGTACAGTAATGCCCTAAATAATCCACTCCTGTGGTTAAGGGGTCGATTATTTAGGGCATTACAGTATTTGGTAGGAAAGGTTCAGATAATAAGTTTGACAAACGGTATATGGTCATTTGTTGAACTTTTTATCGGAGAATTTCCAATGGGAACTACACTTTTCAATGAGTATTTTGTAAAGAAAGGGTTCAAAATTTATTATGTACTTATTTCAGAATATCAAACTGATAAGTACCCTGGCACTTGGGCCACTGAAAGAATGTAACATTCAACTAATATTACCTACAATTCCACACAAATTTAAGAAAACACAACGTCTGAACTATACGCACAATACGCCATGTCGCTCACTCATGGCCATATTGGATCCACCAGGCCCGGTTCCGTGGTTTTAGTGCTACGGGTCAATGTTCTGGAGCAGCATTTCCATATATGGAAGTCATGAATATTCAAAATCTCCATATATGGAAATGCTACTCTGGACAGAACTTCGAGCCATAGCACTTAAACTACGGAACCGCGGGCTGGATGACTCATTGAAACTTATTGTAAAGCTTTAATTGTATACTTTTCAAGTTTTAGACAAATTATCACCGATAATCAACAGCAATGTTTCCTCTAGTGAGAGTCGCTGCATATAATTTATACTTATTAAAGAATGGAATTGTGTGCTGCAAATTTGGATCTAAAATTTCCCAGGGGAGTGTTCCACATCACTTTAAGGCATATTTTTTATCAAGAATACAGTAATGCCCTAAGTAATCGACTCCTTAAACACAGCAGAATTATGGGTAACTTTTCAGGATTTAGTCGGAAATATGGCTTGTTGCCATTGATCAGAAAGCTCTCGGGGAGACTTTCTGACTTGCTATCTGCAGATATGATTTTATGTCAAATACTGAAAATATATATATACCCATATTCTAATTTTTGGTTCTGGAATGAGGAAAATAAATTAGGTTATTTGTGGTTTAATCTGTTCAGACCTGGTACAAAACGTGTCAAAAAAACAAGAGTGGGAGTTTAAAATGTTATTGTAAGAATGTTTTATAACCGACCTTGAGACAGATACTTCTATGGTATAATTAAATGCTAGTACAGCAAATGAGTCACTTTCTGGGTGAATGAATCTATTTTGATTCCTAGAGAGCCTATTATCATTTACATACTTATACTTATGTGTCTCGAAATAGCCAGTGTTGTAACCTGGTGTGGGATGATCATTACCTGTAGATAGGTAAGTGATTGTCATGTTCTAAAAGCATAACATTATAGATGACAATTTTCCAGGGTTGAATTCTTCTATCCTGGAGGTCCTTGTCCTATGAGAGTCTTGCTACCCAATGAGTTATTAAAGTTGCAGGCGTGACCATGATGACCTAAAAAATAGTTATGCATGTTGATTAATTGACGGGAGTGTCTGTATATTTTATCAGAATTTCCTATTCTTAAAATACCGCCTACCTGAAATAGTACCAGTTTATATGTCAGCAGTCTACCGACTCAGTACTTTAATATGGAGTGGTTTCTGTTTACAGATTGTGAATCTCAGTAATTATATAGGAGATACAGCCCTGGTTTGAGTTTGATTTCCAAAAGGAACATTGATATCCTTATTATCCTAAAGACAATTTTGTAAGTGGCTATGAGCTGCAGACAAAAACAAGGATTCTTTACTGAGTATTTACCTTTCTGTAACTACCACTATCAATGAGACCACAGCGGAATCAAGTTCTAACTTTACTGTTTGATCCTTGTCTATATATTGTATCTATGCTGTATCAAACCCATGTTCAGATATATCCATAGCTCATTTTGATAGAGGAGCTTTATATTAAAAGGCCCACTTAATTTTCGAGTCACTGCTTAATTTTTTATAGTGCCTTGATATTCAGTTTTAATAACAATCTATGACATAAAATATGATTAAAATACTATAATTTATTTTAATTCATCACAATTTGAAGTGTCTGTGTCTCAGAAGATGCCCATAGAGTAATAGATAATAGCTGAAATCATATTTCTCCTGCCTTCCTCCCAGAATGCAACATAACTCAAATTAAGATACAGAGTTATTCCCCTTCCATTGAAAATTATAGACTTTGCAGTACAGACCATATGACATTTTAGCACAAAAACACGTCGGTACCTCAACAAAAACAACATGTTCACAGTTTATTACACCAGATAAGTTGATAATACAAGGTTTTGATCTTCCTCTTTCAAATGGTGTATAATACAGCATATATTTTATATAATGTGGTATGAGTGTTTCATGCAACATAACTCAAATTAAGATACAGAGTTATTCCCCTTCCATTGAAAATTATAGACTTTGCAGTACAGACCATATGACATTTTAGCACAAAAACACGTCGGTACCTCAACAAAAACAACATGTTCACAGTTTATTACACCAGATAAGTTGATAATACAAGGTTTTGATCTTCCTCTTTCAAATGGTGTATAATACAGCATATATTTTATATAATGTGGTATGAGTGTTTCATTATTAAGTGGGTCTTTAAAGATATCCCCGTAGCCAGGGTGATTAGTTTATGGATTCCATTCTGGATCAGAGACCATTGCGGGTTCAAAAACATGTTAACCCTTTCTTTACTATACATGTATATTCATTAATGAGTACTTCCCTTAACCCTTTACCCAACAAACCGGCCAAAACCGGCCAGATAAAGCTTCAACAGCCTAAAATATCTTCGATCTGTCTCAATAGAACCATACAAATATGGATATCATTGGAACCGGCTCCTTGACCACATTGTGATAGTTACAGTTATGCCCTGTGTCAATGCATTCTCTTATATATGCGAGTCGACCATAGGTCGCCTCGCATATATAAGAGAATGCATTGGCTTAACAATTTTTTTTTTTTAACACTTTTTACCATTTTTTCTTACATTCTTTAACAATTTTATAATTTTTAATGTGTTAAGCCAATGCATTCTCTTATATATGCGAGGCGACCTATGGTCGACTCGCATATATAAGAGAATGCATTGGCACATGGCCCTTCTGTTGGGTAAAGGGTTAATAGTAATGTTCCGATAATAAATTCAACAAACTGTTGTTTGTTGAACGTATTTTGTCTGATCATTTCCAACCAAACAATATGAATCCTTCTGCAGTATTATCCATCATCTCTTATATTACCTGAAAATCCCTGCAACAGAATAATAGACCATTCCAAAATATATAGAGAATAATCACTTGATTGAACTTGTGACATCAAACAATTCATGAGAGGCAGGAATGTTTTACAAAATAGTCGCTGCCTCGAATGAATTATTTCATGTCACCATGCAGTTCATTTAAGTGATTATATTCTGTATATTATATTCCACTATAAACATCTGATTTACCAGTAATCTGAATAATACCGCTATTATACCCATGACACATAAATTTAGATAGTGCTTTTGACTATGTAACGCGCTAGTTAAAGTGACATAATTCGCTAGTGACATTATCATTTATAATCACTGTAGAAATGAAGGTAAATCACACATAGGAATGTAATATACCTTTATACCTGATATTAGAGATTCCATTTTAGTAAAGACAGGGTTAATAATCAGCGCTTATTTTCAAGCTTAATATATGAGTTGATGGAATTCTCAATGTGTACGTGTTACTATATTCACTATAAGGCTACATTAGGAATGTAATATACCTTTATACCTGATATTAGAGATTCCATATTAGTAAAGACAGGGTTAATAATCAGCGCTTATTTTCAAGCTTAATATATGAGTTGATGGAATTCTCAATGTGTACGTGTTACTATATTCACTATAAGGCTACATTAGGAATGTAATATACCTTTATACCTGATATTATAGATTCCATTTTAGTAAAGACAGGGTTAATAATCAGCTCTTATTTTCAAGCTTAAAGGTACTCATTCCGATAAAACTCCTCTCAATTACTATTTCAATGGCTTCGGGGGTCAAAAATATTTGATTCGAGTCGAGGAAGTCACCCATCAAAGCTCAGATTTGTTAGATATCGATTTTAGAAATCTATTATTTTTCATTATCGGGAATACTATCTGGCCCAGAACTCAGTCAAAATTGCGTTAAAATTACCACTTGATTTTAGAGTTATCCATCCTTGTCTGTTTGAATAGATTTGGAGTACACATCCAGAGCAGATTACGGCAGTTATTAGTACTCATCTCGAGAACATAACAAATTTCAAAAATCAATATCTAATAAATCTGAGCTTTGTTTGATGGGTTCCTTGACTCGAATCAAATATTTTTTACCCCCAAAGCCAAAGAAATAGTAATATAGGACCCTCTGATCGGATTGATGTTGTTGGAATCTGTTGATATGGGGACCCTCTTTACGGATTGAGTACCTTTAATATATGAGTTGATGGAATTCTCAATGCGTACGTGTTACTATATTCACTATAAGGCTACATTAGGAATGTAATATACCTTTATACCTGATATGGGAGATTCCATTATAGACAGGGTTAATAATCAGCGCTTATTTTCAAGCTTAATACGAGTTGATGGAATTATCAATGTGTACGTGTTACTATATTCATTATAAGGCTACAGTAAATGCCCTAAGTAATCGACTCTTTAACCACAGCAGAATTATGGGTAACTTTTCCGGATTTAGTCGGAAATATGGCTTGTTGCCATTCATCGGAAAGCTCTCAATGAGCGCTTTCCGATGAATGGCAACAAGCCATATTTTCAACTAAATCCTGAAAAGTTACCCATAATTCTGCTGTGGTTAAGGGGTCGATTACATAGGGCATTTCTGTATCTTGATAAGATACTTAAAGCTACCCAAGATACTCGCAGTGTGTAAACAAGATTTATTATTAAAGTCTGTAAAACCATAACATCACCGCTAAGAACAACATGGAGAAATAGATAAACTTTGTTCTTATATTTATTTTATTGATAGTTCTCCAATAACAAAATTTTTCATGTTGGAACCATTGTTTTGTAAATAAAACTGTTACAGTGATTTGTCAACAAACATAGCTAATCGCGTAGTAAGTTCAAATTTAGTTTAAATATTATTTTCAGAACATTTTTCTAATTTTTAGTGTCAAGTTTTTATTAAACTTTGGTAACTTATTGGTCTAATTCGACATTGATTGTTAATGAAACTGTAACAGTAAAATTTATACTTAATATGGGAGGCCAAATTCACATTTAATAATGAATTGCGCTTAAGCGCAATTGATTGCGCTTAAGCGCAAATACCACATATTGTGCTTAAGTGCAAATAGGGCAATTATGCTTAAGCGTAATTAATTACTCTTAAGTGCAATCAATTGCGCTTAAGCGCAATCAATTGCGCTTAAGCGTAATTGTGACTACTATCTAACCTACCCATAAACTATTAGCATGACCTGGTGTATCACCTAGCAACACAAGATGAGCATTGGGCTAATTTTGACCTGTACTCAACAGCCAAACTGTGAGTATGTGTTCAACAAGGAGAATCCCCTAATTACATATTATCAGCATCCCTCTATCCAAAGTATTGATGTCGCCTTCCCGGAACTCTAGTAATGTTTTGTATGATGTTTATAATGTTTTTTGCACAGATTTTCGCCTTTACTATGGTAATATCCTATACATGCATGCAGTGTCACTGCATGAGGGCTTTCTTACCTCATACAGTAATGCTCTATTTAATCGACTTCTTAACCACAGCAGAATTATGGGTAACTTTTCAGGATTTAGTCGGAAATATGGCTTGTTGCCATTCATCGAAAAGATCTTGAGAGCTTTCCGATGAATGGCAACAAGCCATATTTCCGACTAAATCCTGAAAAGTTATCCATAATTCTGCTGTGGTTAAGGAGTCGATTAATTAGAGCATTACTGTATGGTTTACTTATTGACTTAAATCAGGGGGAAAAAACCCTATTTTCATATTATCAGCATCCCTGTCCAAAAAATGGTGTGTAATTACTGGAGCTTTGGTGTCTCAGTCCTGAAGCTCTAGTTTTTCTTATTAAATCAGCAGCTCTTGCACAAATCTATAGTATTTCCATGATCATATAGTGTGAATGTGGTGTCACCGAGGGCTTGCTTCCCTCATATGGTGTGCCTGTATACTCAAAAAATGAAGAAAATCAATGTCGCCCCGACTAATACAGAAACTAATGCTATTGCAAGTAGCCCCAACTAATATATACCGAAGATAATATAATGCTATCACGAATCGCTCCAACTAAAACAGAAGGTGATACTATTGCGAGTCAGCCATTTTGATAAAGAAGTTGGGCTAGCTCCCTCCCTACCCATCCAAACCAATGAAACCAAGAAGTGACATGTCAATAGGAGTTAATGCTAAGTTATGGAGAAACCTATTTATTCACCAGGGGTGTTTTGTTACATATAACCATGAATTGCGCTTAAGCGCAAATAATTGCGCTTAAGCGCAATGATTGCGCTTAAGCGCAATTGATTGCGCTTAAGCGTAATTATTTGCGCTTAAGCGCAATTGATTGCGCTTAAGCACAATTAATTATTAAATGTGAATTTGGCCTCCCATAACTTAACAACTGTTTCGATATGCAAAATCTCATTATCGGAGAGTTACTAAAAATGAAAATAAGAACAAAGTCAATCTATTTTTAAATGTACTTGTTCATGATAGCTGTTTTACAAACTTCTATAAATGTTATCTTATTTCACACGACCCCGCTTCGAAGGCCATGGATCGTGAATTCCTCTACTGATCGATATGAGCAATTTTTAGCCTCACACATTCAAAATCAGGTGATGGCATTCAGTAAAAACTACATTCACTTAATTATCCCCATTGTAATGTTCCATATAAGAATCTACATAACAGGGCTGATCAGATGAATGATTTATTAAACTCACAATATTCTTAAAATGATGACCTGAAGTTGCATATTGATACTTGCCCTGTGTTATTCACAGTTGGAAATGATGGCTCATTTGCATAAGATTATTACATTGAAATTAACTCTTTCTATACTAATATTCATTGACGATTAGTTCCATTAGGAAATATTTAGATAATAAGTTCAATGACCATATATTTGTTGAACTTATCATCTGAACACACCTCCAAATAAATAATTAAATGATTCCAATGTACCGGTATACTAGTAGTAGAGAAAGGGTTAATGGTCTAAAAATATTAATATATCCTTCTGCACTTGTATTATATTTATGTCTCTGTCGTCTGCTCATTACCCCTGTACATCACTCCAAATTAATAATAGACTATTCCAGTATATACTTTTTTAACTGTGTGGGAGAATCCATTTACCCTAGTAAATAAAGGGTTAATAAATCAGGAGCTGTCAAAGGATCAGGTTATTTTTGTTAATAAAATGTTGACTCTCTTTGTTGCCATCTTGAAGTCATATTAGAATCAACTCTCGCAGGCTGCCTTTGAAGGAAAATAACACAATATGGAATTTTCCAATTGTTTTAATTAAACCAATGCAAAAAAAGGAAGAAAAAGAATTATATTTGCATAGCCGTCCAGCTGTTAGGAAAATTGAAAGTCAGTTTGTTCAGTATTATATGCTAACTCATTTAATATTCAAATGTTGTATAAAATATTAATAGCATAATCAACGTCTGTCCTAAAATATTAAATGTCCACATACTATCTGAAGACCCAAATTATGTTGTATCATGTTCTAGATTACATACCATTCAAAATATGAAACTCCATAACAGATACTCTGTAAATCAAGGTCCAGGTTAAAGATATACAACAAATTTATTGGTGTTATCATTGACTCTCTATTATATGTGAAGGGATGAGAGAACCCAATCTTGTAGTAGTTTGGGGTCACACTCACACAGTGGATTGCCCTACAATAAAGGAGGAACTTTTAGCTGAATCCAATGATTTGTCTATTACTTGGTGGACACAACTAGGCCAACCTGAACGTTATGTCTGACATTAATCCTTTCGATACTAAATGGATTCTCCCATACATTGGAATGGACTATAAATCCTTTCATTACTAAATGGAATATCTCTCACCAAGTTATAAAAGTATATATTGGAATGGTCTATTATTCATTTGGATGGGTGTTCAGGAAAAATTAACAGATGGCAGACTGACAAAAAGATAATACAAGTGTAGAAGTATAAGATGGATTCATATTCTTTTGAGGGAAATGTTCAGGCAATATGTTCAACAAACAATATTTGTTGAAATTATTATCTGAACATTACTGAGGGATAACTACTCATCAATGAGTATTTAGTATAGAAAGGGTTAAATTATCGATAATTGAATGGACTTTGATATGTCTAGATATGGTAATGCCCTAAATAATCGACTCCTTAACTACAGCAGAATTATGGATAACTTTTCAGGATTTATTAGGAAATATGGCTTGTTGCCATTCATCGGAAAGCTCTCGGTTTCCGATGAATGGCAACAAGCCATATTTCCGACTAAATCCTGAAAAGTTACCCATAATTCTGCTGTGGTTAAGGAGTCGATTATTTAGGGCATTACTGTATGTGGGGCTAGAGTGGCATTGACAATTTCCTTAGTAATTATTTTTACCAGCCTGTGGTAGTCACCAGCTGCTTAGCCATTTTCGCACCTAGTATAAAAAACACCTGAAGAAGATATATCCAATATTAGGCAATTATAAAGTAATGAAGGAAGTTATTTTTCACATTCAGGGTCTAAATTAATTTCCTCCAGATAATGCTATGTATATACCACCTAACCATCCATGTAATCTTCTAAAGTCATCTGTGGCTGTCAATAACCTAGCTATGATTCATTTGCCTTCTCTCTAAAAGAAGCTGAATATGTCCTCAGGGAAATATTTGATAGAATCTTTGCACAGGTATTTTCTCCTGCTGTTTGCCAAGATTGTTTGCTGGAATATTTTTCCTTGATGGCATATTTCATTTCTGTGAGATTTATCCGCAGCATGAGGCTGAGCGTATGATATATGAGTTTCATTCCACTTTCAATCCTTTATGGACCCTGCTTTTATAAGCAAAGACCTGGCTTCCAGACAATTGGGAAATAAAAGGACTTGATGAAATCAGATCCTGGTGTGTGGCAACCAGCAATGCAAAGATCGTGATATAAAAGGCTATAATAATTGCGGTTTAAAGCTTCTGATGCAGGTCTTTTTGATGGAATTCTTTGGATATGGATTGACTGTTCTTTATGACAACAGTGCTTTGTTCGGAGAAAATTGAATAATGGACAAATTGCCGAGATTATTGATTGCAGTCAAGTGTAACATTCGACAATAGACCAGTTATCATTTCCGTTATGGATGTTTCTGCTGGCTTTCACAAACCAAGGTTGTGCACCCTGCAGAAATGGGACAGTTTTAATGGATATGGATTCAGTATTCGTGCTAAAAAGAGCAAAATTGGACATTATGTTGGAAGAGTTGACGAAAATTCTCCCGCAAAAGCATGTTTTATGAAAAAAGGTGACAGAATTGTTGAAGTGAATGGTGTGAATGTTGAAAATGAGACACATAATGATATAGTTAGTCGAATAAAAGCATCAGGGAACACTGTCAGACTGTTGCTGTCTGATGCTGAAACTGATGAATTTTGTCAAGGAATACCAAGTTCTCAAGGAATACCAGGTCCTCTAGGAATACCAGGTCCTCAAGGAATACCAGGTTCTCGTGGAATACCAGCTCCTCAAGGAATACCAGGTTCTCGTGGAATACCATGTCCTCAAGGAATACCAAGTCCTCAGGGAATACCAGGTCCTCAAGGAATACCAGGTCCTCAAGGAATACCAAGTCCTCGGGGAACACCAGGTCCTCAAGAAATACCAGGTTCTCATGGAATACCAGGTTCTCATGGAATACCAGGTCCTCAGGGAATACCAGGTCCACAAGGAATACCAGGTTCTCGTGGAATACCATGTCCTCAAGGAATACCAGGTTCTCGGGGAATACCAGGTCCTCAAGAAATACCAGTTCCTCAAGGAATACCAGGTTCTTATGGAATACCATGTCCTCAAGGAAAACGAAGCACAGGACTAATTTCAAGTAATACAGACAATTCAGCCATGGCTGTGTTTCCAAAAATAGAAGAGAATGTTGACGAAAATAAGGAAAATTATGGAGAATCAGGCATGACACCTCTGTCAATTGATACATGTATCTCTGAGAATAAGACACAGGTTGCCGTGAGAAGACCACAAAGCATTTCAGATGGACATGACTTAAGTCTCATTCAGGCAAACTCTGTTGGAAATAACAATAGCCTCAAGTTAAATGTATTCCCATCGAGGTTTCGTCCGCGTTTGTGTCATCTTGCGATGCGGCCGGAATTCATTGGTTACGGTTTTACTTTATGTGCTAAGAGACACAAGCCAGGACATTTCATAGGTAGAATTGACCAAGGGTCACCAGCCCAGATTGCAAACTTAAGGAAAGGAGACAGGATAATAGAAGTCAATGGCGTGAATGTTGAGAATGCTCCACATACGGAGATCATCGAAAGAGTTAAAGGAAGCGTGGATGAGACTTGGTTACTAGTCACTGATCCACAAACCGATGACTACTATAAACAAAGGAATATGGCTATTACTGGAAACATGGCCGTTACGGTCATTGATATAAACCTGGCTTTTAATGTTGAATTGAAACTTGATGGGAACAAAGAACCAGCGGCACAACTTGAGTTGAAGCCGGATGTAGTATTGCAGGAGGTTGTTAAAGATGATGATACTGATAGGAACTTTAGGTTGCAGTCAGAATACCGATCACTGATTCCTCTGGACACAAGTTTGCAATTAGGAATGGCACGGACACCCGCGCAGGATTCACTAGGAATGTTTTTAGGACCTGTGACATGAGATGTTCTTTCAACTAAGGGCTAGTGTTCATATATTCCTTATCAAGTTTCTTCCTTTTAGAAGACATTTAAATTTCACATTGACTTATAATAATAATCAGTGATCCATTTAAAGATGCAGTAACCAAATTTAAACTCCCAAATTAATATTTCTTTGGCTTCGGGGGTAAACAATATTTGGTTCGAGTCGAGGAATTCCCCCATTAAAGATCAGAGTGATAATATATCTATTTTTGAAGTTTGCTATTTCTCGAGATGCTCAATTGTTTGTGGCACAGAAAGCAGTCTTTAAACAGACGGTCTCGGACAAAATTGGAGATGAAGATGGATAACTCTAAAATCAGGTGGTAATATGGCCAAATTTTGTGATATTACGGCCATATTTCACTGAACAAAATGTTGATAAATAACACGTTTGGGTAATTTGATACCATAGTTGACAATGGTTAGCATTATTTTGTTGCAATTAATCGATTCTGATAACTAAAGCGTATTTTGAAGAAATGTTTTTGTTTTTGTATCTTGATGATATGGGGACCGTCTGATCGGATTGAGTACCTTTAACGCATATGTGACAAGCAACTGCTATCCAAAGATGAACTCCTCTATTACTATTATTTATGAAAATATATATCTATTAAAGACGCGCTGCGATGAAAACAAATAATACTGCTTTCAAAGAACTTGTTATTTTATCCTTGTTTTGGTCTCTGTTTGTGTCATGTGCAACTTTATTTCTAAAGGCTGGAACTTTCTGCATACAAACTGCATACAAAATGTTTATCTATTACATGAGGCGAAATATTGCTTCAATTTAGTGCAGACTCAGAGAATATTGAGTTGAGACCCTAGAGGAAACCAACCGTGCTAAAACAGTTAAAGTGATGTGAAACACTTCGCTGAGGTGTTCAGAATGGAATAACAAATAATCATGCCAAATTAAATTAATTAAAAAACTGTTATATCCAAATAGACAGAAAACAGCATCATTGATATATACATATTACAGACATTGACTATTGTTGGCCGATTCATTGCAGTAATGTTAATGCCTAATAAATTCATCCCGAATAAAGTAGTAAATATATACATTTCTGCATAGTTCAAACATTTTGTTCTCTGAAGGAGATAGTGTTTGGATTCTAAGTTAACGGTTTTATACACTGAATAAGTAAGTACAGTTAGGAATGGCAAGGACGCCCACACATGATTCACTAGGAATGTTTTTGGGACATGTGACATGAGATGTGATTATGTTTTTTCAAAGAAAGAAGCTAAATGTACTTCTATTTTTTCTTTATGATCTTTTCTTCCATTTAAAAGGCATTTATATTTCATGACTTAGAAAATACTCAGTGATGCATTTAACTCGCTGTGACTAGCCCACTAGAAAATCCAATACAATTAACTATTTATTTGTCTGGCTGTGGAAAAACATGAATGTGCTTTCAAAGAACTTGTTATTTGATCAGTTTATTGTCATTTTCTTTTCTTTTTTACTGTACTCTTTTAAAATGAATGTGGTATGCAGAGAAATTGTTTTAATTTAGTGAGACCCTCATGGTATGCGCCTTTATTGTTGTTACCTTCTTTCGAAACCTTTATATTGGACAGGAATCAGGATTGACAAAATATCTTTACTTTGTCAAGTCCAAATTGGCTATATATATGAGTCAATTAATATTTTATTGTGTCACATTTATTTCCTATGAGCGGCTTGTATTTCCATTTAGTGGGAGATTTGTTAATATTAAATATGTATGTTCTAAATGGCACATTTCCTTATATGTCATACTGTATTGGATAGAAAGGTTACTCAATAATTAACTTGGGTCCGATTTCTGGATTACAAATTTTTCGTCCATTGTCAAACTGTGAAGTTTCTGCTTTCATATTTTAATCATTTTGTAAGGAAATGTGCTTATTACCCCCTTTATACACTGAATTGATTCTCCCATTCAGCTATAAAAGTATGGGAATGGTCAATAACTCATTTGGAAGGGTACTATACGTGTTCAGGAAAAATGAGGAGACGAAAATATAATAGAAGAGCAATGGTCATTTGTTGATCTTATTATCTGAAGATTTCCTAAGGGAACTTCTCGTCAATGAGTATTTAGTAAAGAAATGGTTATGGCAGGGTTTTCACTAGAGGGGCAGCGGGTCTCTTTTATGGTCCATTTCCCCTAGCCCAAATTTCCATTCCAACATATATTCCCCTGTACCCGAACAACAGATTAATGCCTACACCACCTGTGTATCTCCCACTATGTAAAACCCATCAGGGAATTCTAAAAGAATATAATTCTATTTTCTAGCAAACACTGACTAGTGAAACATTTTGCAGAAAAATATCCTCTTCAGGAGCCGCACACATCAAATGTTACAATTTTTTTTTAGTTAGTTGAGCGATCCCCCTTTTTCGACATAGGAAATTTTCTAAAGATGCTTAATTTTGTCTTCTCTTGTATTCCTACATTCTCCAGTCAATTTTTTTAAAACTTGGCACAGATATTTACCACTATGCAAACCAGTGCACCTGCGGTTATGAGTTTGATCTGCCTTTTTTAGTGGAGTTGAGTTATCCCCCTTTTTCAACTTAAAAAATTTATTGCAACATGCAGAATTTTTCTGAGCTTGTATTCCTTATGTTTTAATTTATAAAAACAAAAATGATGACCCTAAATGTAGCCCAATTGCACTGCGGATGTATCCTTTAATAATCCCACTGGGATAGTGTGATGTAATGATGACACATAGATATGGATGCCAATCTTTAATGTGTGAAGTAGAAGATAATACTCAATCAATGTATACAAACTAAGTCGCGGAATGAAGGACCCGAATGAGAGGTGATGCTCGGATAGGTATAAGAACCTGAAGATGAAATGAGTAAAGTAAAGCATGATGTGTCGGGGTGTTGTTGTTACTTTTATACTATTTGGTATGAATATCAGATGAGGTATTTGGTAAATACACATCGATATTGGCTCTGCCGTTTTGATCTTTCCCTATGACCATATTTGGGGGGTTGACTTCATTGTGTGCAGGTCTGCACTGTGATTAAGATGTGATGTGTGAGGTTGCTGTAAGGAACCAAGCACTGATTTTCGAGTTTGGGTTCTATTATATGTAGCACAGGTATACTATATAATTAGTGCTATATGCCCTTGAGTTGTTGGAATATATTAATGGGCCATGGGTTGTTATATGTCATGGGGTATGGGTAGTTATGTCACAAAGGTCCCACCTCTTGTTTAATAGTTTCCTCCTTGACTATCCACTTTAATATTAACAGACATCCCGAAAATAAGACGTAAATTATCGATATTCACAGTTGGTTGATGGGTTGATATTTTCCCCCAGCAGCAGAAGCAGGGTCCCATTCCCTTTATATTAGCCCCTTGAAGAAACCCTGGTTAAAGATACGGGCAGCGTTGGCGGTGGGTATGCTGTTAAAAATTCACCTCTGCCAAAAACTGCCATAAACAGAAAGAATAGTAAAATATAGACAGACTTTGTTCTTATACCAATTAGAAATATGGCATAAACAGTATGTTATTGGCAATTTTTTTTCCTTTGTTATGTAAACAAAAGCATAAAACGTTACGTTTCCTGGCTTTTGTTTAGATCCGATATGGTAAACATAAAGAGCGTTATTTGTTACTGTTTTCCTGATATGGAAATAATAAAGAGTGTTAAATTTATATCATTTTTGTGTGATTAACCAATAGAATTGCGCTGTGTAATGTAAACAGAAGCACAACTTCTGTAACAAGAGCAGGCTCTTGTTTACATACACCATCGTATGTCTTGACGACAATATACTATTTACGCGCTGATTATGTTTGGCATATGAACAAAACTATATATATTTTAATATTCCTTCTGTTGATGGCGATTTGAACAAATATGAATATTTCTGCAACGAACGCCGCCCGTGCCTTTAAGGACACATAAAGGCAAATTTGATCTTTAAAAAACTGAATCTTATTTCAAAATTTAAACTTTTTATGTTCTCAAAATTGTGATGTATATACCTAAAATGTTATTTTCAATTGAAACTTCAATTTAGTCTTCTAATTTATCTCAAATTTAAAATTTTAACTTTCTATCAAAATGTCTACATCAGTTTTTTTAAATAACAATTTTGAGTTTTAGTTGGTTTTTAGGTAATTAAATTATATTTCTGCAAATTTAGCTGAACAGTGATCACAAATAGAATGTGGAACATAAAAATCTAGTAACACAGTTAATGAAATCCTTTGCTGCTATTTGAAAGTTAAAAATGCATTTTGCTTGAATGTTAAAGTACAGCTTGTTACAACATATTTATGTGTAAAGTTATCACAGGGTTTCTCAGCATGTCTTTTAAATTTATCTTTGTAATATCCTGCCTTCCTTGTTGGAATATAGCCAGTATTCTAAAATCTTGAAATGCGCTTCGGCTTGGACATAAATTTCAATCTATTTCACCATGAAGGTCACTTATTTATAATTAGTCACTGTTTGATACAAGTATCTTGAGGGAACTATTCAGGATTGATACATACAGTAATGCCCTAAATAATCAACTCCTTAACCATAGCAGAATTATGGGTAATTTTTCAGGATTTAGACGGAAATATGGCTTGTTGCCATTCATCGGAAAGCTCTCTTTTTAATTTAGGACCCACCATTAACAAACATCAAATTTGGGCCTCAGAAATGTATGTATAGTAATGTCCTATATAATCAACTCCTTAACCATAGCAGAATTATGGGTAATTTTTCAGGATTTAGAAGGAAATATGGCTTGTTGCCATTCATCGGAAAGCTCTCACAGAGCTTTGAATGTTGAAATTTTTTTTTATAAATATTTTTTTGTTCACTTTGTCACCAAATTAAACAATTGTCAGTCAGAATTTCAGCTTTTAAGTTGTGTGTATTGAGGAATTTTCCGATATTCATATTACATGTTACTCAAATATCAAACAAGCAAGCCAATCTGAAGCTTCTCAACAGAGTGTCAGGTTTATTGAAGTGTGTAGAGGGAAAGAGAGATTCATTATTGGTTCTGACCAAGCCTGGATATATAGTGTCTGACATTTGCAGAATGAGGTCCCCAGAGGGTGAATCCCACACAGTGGGCTAGCATCACCCTCTGAGGACCTCATGCTGCTTAGGCTTCAGCTTCTGCGAAGTATCTATAGTCTCAAATTTATAAGATTGTTTCTAGTTACGTTTTCCCTTCTGTTTAGTTTCTTTATCCCCTTATATTCAGAAGATAAATTGCATAATCAAGGAAACTATTATATAAGTGGATGAACATCACTAACTTCAACAGGGTAACTTCAATCTTATCCTAGGTCTCCCATAGTAGTCGAGACCTAAGCAGAATGAGGTATCCCGAGGGTGAATTTGGTGACGCTCACCACTCTGCGGAATAGCGTCGCTAAATTCACTCTCTGGGGATCTCATTCTGCAAATGTCAGACACAATATCCAGGAGATAGGTACTGACAGGGTAGAGTTACTACAAATCATGAGGCTAGCTAGGTCAACTACAAATCTGGAGGCTAGTTCAATTGTGGCAAGGACCAGTTTAATGCGAGACCAGTTTCTCAAAAACATCTTTGTAATGTGTCATTCATAGTCATTGCGTTTAGGCATTGATTAAAGTGATGTGAAACGCTCCACTGATGTGCTCTGAACGGATTAACAAATAATCATGCCAAAAGAACTTATTTTCATATGTTTGATATCCAAATAGTCAGAAAACAGGGTCATTGTTATAAATTAATTACAAGCAGTGACTATTATTGGCACAGTCATTGATGTAATGTTTATGCTCAATGACGTGTCTTGATTAAAGTAGTAAATATTTACATTTGAGCATATATATATACTTCAACCTTTGTATTCTTTGAAATGGTAAAGTCGATATGGTTGGAATATCTTTGTTCTTTGCTACATTCTTCCGATGGGGATAGTGTTTGTATATTAACTGATTGGTTTTATTCAATGAAATATTAAAGTCCACCATATGTCTTTAACAAGATGATGATCAAAAGCTTCCCTTAGTATTTGTCCCTCCCATGACAGGAGCTTCTTGAAATTTTGTGAAAACCCTGTGCCAATGCATTCTCTTAATATATATGCGAGTCTCCCATAGGAAGCACAGCATATATAAGAGAATACATTGGCCAAACAATATTTACCTTGACCTTGTAAGCCAGTGCATTCTCTTATATATATGAGGCTCCCTATGCAAGAGTCTCATATATAAGAGAATGCACGGCACATGAACTTTAATGCTGCACCAGCTCCCATCATGAAAGGGTTAAAATAGTATTATGTTGATAACAAATGCTCCTCAATATTGTGTGAATAACTAAAATTATTTTACCAATCTAGTGGAGCTTTGTGTTTTGTTGGTGGATCAATTCCTTGTCACTTTTTCCCACCTAACTTTATTCATGTTGGAGTGTATTGAAATTGAGTACTTGTACTTGCTTGAAAAGGATAATCAGTTTATAAAAATGTTGCAATCTATATATCCGTGCTCATAGTTTGCTCGAATTTTAAACTATATAAAGCCATATTGATACTCAGCTTAACTTAATTGTTGATTGTGCATGCTTTGTGGGATTAGGGGGCATTTATTGTATATTTATGATTAATTACTGGCCGGTCTTGAGTTTCTTCCAACAATCCACGATGATCAAATAATGGAGTTTTCCACAGAGGCCACATCCACAGCGGTATAGTACCGCCCACTGGCAATAAGCCACACTTGCCGGTATGTTATAACTAAGTGAAGTGAAAGTCTCCTAACTGTGCATTGCATGCATATTGATATAATTTTTTTTAATTCAACAACAATTTTGAATGTTTCAGATTGAGCTCCTTGCTCAATTTAACATTTTAGTTTAAATAAAATGTAATTTAATTTTTGTATTAATTTAACATTTAAACAAATTTAATAAAATTTAATTAAAAAAAACAGTAACATCTGCCAGGGTACCCCGAGTCAACACACCAAATTTGGTTGAAATTGGTCCAGGGGTCTGGGAGAAAAATAGCATACAGACAGATCCTACTCTTATATATATATAGCTACACCGGAGAACATACATTCTTTTCCTCTTTATTGTGAAAATTAAAGTGTCATGAAAATATGTGTTATTTATGACCATCGATAAGTTTCCAACATCATGGCGCAAATAGAAATTTCAGTAAATTATGATTTGACAACAAAAAAGTTGTTTGAAGATAGCCAATTTAACTCTGAATGTATGCATGGATATCCAAATTAGGGTGAAGAAAGATGGCATCATATTTTGCCATGCAGCACTTGACTGGAGCAATTGCTGATTGGTCGAAAATATATGCCAAATAATTATTTGATTGACAGCTGTGGAAAGGTCCATTGTTGGAAGTAAGTAAATCCATAGTATAGAAAGATGAAATCCATGCAATCCCATGATTGGAACATTGTGTTAAATACACAGAACTGAACTGTGTGTTAATTACTTGTTGTTAATCAAAAATGTCAAGAGTCTAATAACATAAGAATATATTCCTCCACGCCAATTTCTCAGTGAGATTCAGTTCTAACATATACCTTGCCCAGTGAAATTAAGATTTTACACCTGATATTTAAGTTAATATAACATTCTAACAGTAGTTATACATCATGTTGTCAGGTCTTTTCTCAGCCTTGGATTTGGCGGAAAGAAATCAGTCAAAATATTATGACTTACAAAGATCTTTTGTTTATTTGCTGGCATCAAAACATGCAAAAACAAATAAGGAATATCAATTTAGAATTCAGAAGGGCAATTGAACACCTAGACAAATCGAGGTGGGCATTATTTTGCACTCCTGAATTTTGTAGAATGCTAAGCCTGCATATAAGTTATAACACCACACTATAGTTCTTCAGTCAGGTACAGGAAAATACTTTAAACTGAAACTGGCAGCTGGTACCATACACTGTACTTCACTGTATGATTTTTGTGTGAGTCATCGAGCATATTGTGGAACATAGGCACAAGATTGTCACATGTTCTAACACTGACTACAGCCCATGACATTTTACTATGGATTTTATGATTAGTTGCAGTAACTCATTTTTGATGGCTTGATTGATAATCGGAGCATATTTGTGTGGTCCCAGTGAGTTATATCACAGTAATCAGCTGAATATAGCGATTATGTTGTCACATTTTGACGTTATGACGTCCCACTTCATATGCACAGATATATTTATTATAAAATTTTAATTGACCTGAAACTCAAAAATTTTATATAAGTAACTTAAAGGCACGGTCAGCTTTCGCTGTGGGTAATGTTTTTAAATAACCACATTCGTTAAAACCGCCATAAACAGAATATTAAAAAGTAGACTGATTTTGTTGTTATGCCAATCTTAAATATCGCGTAAATAACATCTTATTGTCAAGATCTATGCTGTGTTATGTAAACAAAAGCCAAATTCTGTAACATAAATTGGCTTCTGTTTACATAACACAGCATAGATCTTGACGATAGCATGCTATTTACGCGATATTTATGATTAGTATGAGAACAAAATCTCTCTATAATTTAATATTGTTTCTATTTATGGCAGTTTTAACGATTGTGAATATTTTAACAGCATTACCGTGTTAAGTTAAGAGGTATTAATATGAGATAGATTTTAATTCTATCAGAGATCACATATTGATTATGATATCATGTTATTATATATCTGCATAGGCAAAGCCACCAATGTCCCTACCATATGGGACATTATCAACAGGGACATGGCTAGTTGGTCTTAGTGAGTGAAGATGGTGATTTGCACTCATTTGGCACCTTGATTATGCATTGTGTCATCTGCCATTTGGAGATATGAGAAATGAAACTAAAAAAGAAAAGAAACTTTATAAAGAACTATCTAAAGGAACTAAAAATGTGTAACTTTGATAATAAAGATAATTTCCAGAGAAAATGAGGCCTATAAAGCAGAATGAGGTCCCCAGAGGGTGAATTTAGTTATGCTAGCTCGCTGTGCGGGTAGCATGACTAAACTCATCCTCTGTGTACCTCATTCTGCTAATGTCCTGCACCTTAATTTGAGACCTGTATAGATGCAAATCAATTGTAGCAAATTTTTAAAACATTCAGCTATCGGAATATGAGATTACTGCAATCGTTGATAAAGAGTCACATCAGTTCATCTTGTTATGACCTTTTGCGTTCATTCACAACCCACGATTCTACCCTCGGGTGCATTTGCTCTGACGTGTTCCAGGATTATTTTGTCGATTAGCAACTCAAGCCGGTCCGACATGATTTGATTTCATCACCCGCTTCATTAGCTAATCGAATACCACATATCACAGAGTTCTAACAGGCAACCTGATAATGAAATTAATTGCCGACCATATTGATCTGCACTGTATCAGGCATGTCAGCTTTGTCTCATACACAAGAACCAGGAAGTCTTGAGTCCTGAACCCGTCTCGATTTGTCACATAAATGAAAACGCACGGGAATTAACTTACACAAGCACACTCCAACTGTTAGTTTGCTTACCTTTTCAGAGTTCAGAATGTACCAGAAGAAATGTTTATACAGTCTGATATGTTCAATATCATATGTCTGATTTAAAAAACCTCAGTTTTTCACTGGTGTCCCATTACCATATCTAAAATAAAATTAGATTTTTTACAATCATCCACTAAAAGTGTAATTTCCATGTGTTGTCATGTATTGTAACATTTAAAGGCCGACTTAATTTTCGAACCCCCAGATCACATATAAAATATATGCCATATTATTTACCATTTGAAATTGTATTATCAAATTATTCATTGTAATAAACTTGAACATGTTGTTTTTGTTGAGGTACCGATGTGTGTTCTGTTTCATCTGGACTTATCTGTAAAGTCTATTATTTTCAATGGAAGGGGAATAACTCTATATTGCATTCTGGGAGCTGAACGGGGGAAATGTTTCTATGATTTCAGCTATTTTCTATTAGTATATGAGCACCTTCTGAGACAGACGTTCCAAATGGTGGTAATTTATAGTATTTTAATCATATTTTATGTCATATATTGTTATTAAAACCATATATCAAGGGACAATAACAAAATTTATCAGTGACACGAAAATTAAATGGGCCTTTAAATTCACAAAGAAAAACAAACTTCCCCTAACGAGTCTCCTATATTCTTTTTTCTTCAAAACAAGGTATGTGCTATAGTTTCCTGAGGTGTCCCAAATATACAGTAGAATATGAAACATAATATTGTTAGCTTTATTGAAATTATCATTTGCCTGAGCAAATAATTTACAGAGATGTACGTATTCCTATCAGATTGGGATATTTCGTTAAATAAGATGACCTATTTTTTCCAATGATTTAAACTCATGTGTAATTTATCAGTCTATTTTTTGTTTGAAATTGTCTAATTTTGGAGATCTGAACAGATTTCAAGATTTTGAAGCTCATGATACTGGAACATCCACTTTATTCATTTATTTTGTATACGTCCATTTAAAAAAAAACAGGATGTATGATGTTATTGAATCTGTCCATCCGTTTCCAGAGTTAAGGCCCAATTTGTTGGAATTTTCAATTTCCGTGTCCGGATGATAACTTTAGTAAGTCTAAACTGAATGAAATGAAATTTGGTATGTGAGTTTACTAGCCCACATTACAGGTCAAGTTCTAATTTGGGTTCCACTCGCAAATTTTCACCAGCGTTATGGTCCTTTATTGGAATTACCACTGACATATCTGCCACGCCCTAGCGATTCTCTTGTTAGGAATTATAACAGGCGACATGATAATGAAATTAATTGCTGACCATCAGGAAGTCTGAGTCCTGAACCAGTCTTGTTTCACCACATCAATGAAAACACACAGGAATTCACTCATACAATCACACTCTCAAGTTCAGTCCAAGGATATGAAGAGTTGAATTCAGTTACTTTTACATAGTAAAATCTACCAGAAGGAACCCGCTGCGTTGTACATGTGTGAGCATGATGGCACATGTTAAAAATCTAGGATTTATAACTGGACATATTCCAATATGGAGTAACAAATATGACCAAGGTAATCACTGTCTGAGGAAGAAGTCTAAAAGCGGGAAGACTATTATAAATAAATGAGAGCACTACATATAGTCTGAAATTATGTCTCTTATGTCACAATACGTCAGTTGTTGAAAGTGACATTAAACATTCATGTTTAACCTCTTAACTGCTTTAATGATGTCATGATTTTGTGTGCTTGGTCGTTGATGTTATGGCCATTTTCCAGCGGAAACATATAACTGGAAAACACCAGAACTGACTCCATTGAAAGGCTATTATCATTCACAATCCTGGAACATCTGGTTACTCAATACAGACATATGGCCAGGGTTTCCGCTAGGGGTCAGGGGAATGCGGCCGGTAGCTGCTAAGGGGAAAATCCAGTAAATAATTACAATGTTGGGACACCGATTTATCTACATCTACTTTCGCCATATATGTATACTAGCAGGGTTACCCAGCGTTGCCCAGGTTAAAGTGATGTGAAAGCCTCTGCATGCTGTGGATATTTGGTGGGAATAAACAATATTCTTGCCCTATGTTCCCCTATTTTCATAAATTGTATACAAAAATAGTATCAGAAAACGTGATTCTTACACATGGAATATACGTAGTGGCTCACCTTGTCGGATCGGAGCAATTGTCACTTTGTTTATCGCAATGAATCCGTCCCACCAATAAAGAAGTATTTATTATGCCCCCGATCTCCGATGGAGATTTGGGGGTATATAGTGGAGCCCTCCGTCCGTCCGTCCTTCCGTACGAACGTTTCAACTCATAACTTTGGTTTCGCTAACTCAATTCAGTTGATCTTTGGTATGCTAATAGACCAGCCAGGGGGACAAGATTACCCCATAACTGCGGTTTCGTTCGCCCATTTTTCCAGAGTTACGCCCCTTTTTGGACTTAGAAAATTCAGTTTTCTGTGGCATACAAACGTTTCAACTCATAACTTTGGTTTCGCTAATTCAATTCAGTTGATATTTGGTATGCCAATAGACCAGCCGGGGGGACAAGATTTCCCCATAGCCGTGGTTTCCGCACATTTTTTCCAGAGTTACGCCCCTTTTTGGACTTAGAAAATCCAGGTTTTCTGCTACTTTTTTTGGTTTCCAGATGATAACTTGATTTTGGATTGTTTACTCATGAATAACATAACTTTACAAAGTGCCATTTAATAAGCATTTGCACAAAAATAAGAAAAATCCTCTCTGATTGTACAGTCGGGGGCGTTACCTCCGCCCAGCGGTGCACTTGTTTATTTACAACTGCGTATACTTCGTTATAACATGAACCATGCATGAACATCATAAACACATTAGTTTGCAAAATTAAAGACAACAATTGGGTTTTACATAGAGATGTATCAATCAATCTAGTGGGTTGGACTTTGAGGACGTCTGGTTATCATATCTCCAGATGTTTTGAAGAAATATCCAGGTGCTCCTCTGTTCATGGTGGATAATTATTCTCAGTATAAATAAATGTTGCTATGCATCTATATCAGTTACATATGTGCCCGACACAGAGCGAGATTTTGAGTTGTTTATGTTAGGCGATGAGACTGTTCTAAAAAATGAAAGAAATCCGGCAGATATAACCTTGTCAGATGTCAGTATTGGAGGATCCTGAAAAGTCATGTGCTACTAACATTGAATGGTACAGACTCAATTGTGTTATCTCATATGTATATTTTGAAGACCTCTGTCTGTTTGTCTGTCTGTCTGTCTGTCCTTAATACAAATCTACGATTCTCGACCGATCGGGACGAAACTTGGTACGTGTGTGTAGTTTGACCAGGCGGTGGTCGTTGTCGTATTGGCGAGCCCGTGCGACGCCCGTGCAGCGCATGCGCAGACGAGATCTCGGAAACGGGTGGAGCTATCGACTTGAAATTTGGTATGTGAATGTATCTTGCCCCGAGTACGAATTTTATCTAATATATATTTGAGGAAAGTGTGTCAGGGTGTGTGTGTGTGTGTCTGTCTGTCTGTCTGTGTGGCCGCGATGGACTCTAAAACGACTAAACCGATTTCGACGAAATTTGGTACGGGCACGTAGTATCACCCGAGGATATAACATAACATAGGCCCATCCATTTGTTCGTGCGGCGGACCTTGACCTTCAAACTGGTGAACTTCAACCTGTATCTCGGCTCCTGCTGGGCCAATTTCGACCTAATTTGGTTTGTGGGGGCAGTGTGAGGCACCGAGCCATTTCGTCACGCTCGGATGCCATGCGTCGTGACCTTGACCTTTCAAATAACCTTGAATCCGTATCTCGGGATCCGCTGGGCCGATTTCCCCCATTTTTGGGGTGTTGGTGTAGGTTGACCCTGGGAGTAACACGGGCATGTCCGTCTGTCCGTGCGGCGTGACATTCGAGTGACCTTGAACTGATATCTCGGGATCCGCTGAGCTGATTTCCACCGAATTTGGTGGAAACGGGTAGTGTGAGGCGCTGAGCAATTTCGTCACACCCGGATGCCCGTGCGGCGTGACCTTGACCTTTGAGTAACCTTGACTCTCTATCTCAGGATCCGATGGGACGATCGGGATGAAATTTCGTAGGTAGGGATGGTTCGGGTAGCCAAACATTTTCAACGGGTAGCGGCGTGCCTTTGACCTTTCAAATGACCTTGAACCTGTATCTCGTTATCCGCTGGGCCGATTTCCACCATTTTCGGGGTGTTGGTGTAAAAAAAACAACACAATGACTTTCCCCATCAGGACGGGTACCCAGCTAGTCTACTATATATTTTGAGAACTACATATATATATATATATATATTCTTTATAGACTCGAAAACGGCCTGACTGATTGAGCCCAAACTTCCTATCTAAGGGAAAAAAAAACACGGACAGTGTCATCGCACTGCTTTTGAGAAGGTCCGAGCACTCATTCTCCCTTACCCCGATCACCGTCCTTGGCAGGGAGTGGTTAACGCAATAACGCTCCTTAATTTTCCATATTTGGTTTTGTTAACCGAATAACGCTCTTTATTGCCTTGGGTTTTCGGCTACGGCTGTTTGCAAGCTATTAATATTCCATATTTGGTTTTGTTAACCGAATAACGAATGATATTTCGGGCATCAGCATGCTGTCGGCGTGCCTGTACGGGGTTACCTTGAAAAACAAAAATTAATGGATCGACCAATCTAGCTAATCTGCTAGTAATATATACATGAGCCATTCTAATATACAATCCTCTGATGGTACAAGGTCTCTTAGTTTGCAAGAATATATGTACCTCTTAAATAGAATGATGAATATACATTTAATGCTTTCTTTATGTATCTGTTTTGCTTGCTGATTATATGAATGCCCTTATTCCCATCCCCATATAAATATGACAGTTGAGAAGATATAATTGTTCAAGTGACTTAATTCGGTCACCATTTGTCGAGATAGTGAAATTTGAACGCCAAAAACTCCTTAGAGCAATATGGAGATGGCCTGGGAGATGACTATATTATAACTTTGGAGGATATTGGCGAATAGAACAGTCTTATTAATGCTAGTGCATCTCCTCTTGCCATCCATGACCCAAACGACACCAAATGTGATTTAATTTATCGTATCATTAGAGAAGAACGTGCATGCATTTGGTGGAAATTAATGCTAAATATATTTGTATCATCTTTGGTGCAACTCCCCTCCTCGTGCATGACTTGAATGGCACCACATTTGACATATTTAAACAATGTCTATTAGACTCATGCATACATGATATAATGGAGATGATTATATATAAGTTTGGTGGTAATTGGCAACTAAACAAATTCTTATCATAGTTATTACCCCACCCCATCTCTCACCCAAACGGCACCAATTTGGTGTCTTTAAATAACCCGATTATATTCCTTGTAGCATGGAGAAGAATAATATATCAATTTGGTGGAAACCTGTGCTAAAATAGTTTTTTAAATCAATTGTTGGTGCCCCCCCCCCCTGCACCCCTGATTCGAACGGTGCCATATCATGGAGGTGATTATGTATAAGTTTGGTGGAAAAAACGGCGACAAAACTATTTCATCATTTTTTTGCTGCCCCTCCCCCCTTTTCTGCCCCTGTCACCAACAGTGTCACTTTAGAAAATGTTAACCTGCACCATTATCTTCCCTGTAAAAAGTTAACCCTGTTAGACTGCCTTAGTGCCATCTCGATTGTACCCCATGAAGTTATATATAAAACACAGACAGATATTCGCAAATATATCTAGGCACCACATGTGGCGTTTTTAACATGCACGATCTGATTCCTAGTATCATTTGAGAAGAACGTGTATGAATTTGATGGTAATTAGCACTAAAAATATTGTTATCAGTTTTGGTGACCCTCCCGTCCCTATCTCGGATTCAAGCGGTGTGACTTTTGACATCCTGAAACCACACACTTAAGACTCATTATGGAGATGAATAATTATAAAAATCGTGAAAATTGGCGAGTATACAAATTCGTATAAAATTTAGGGTCCCCATATCTCTCACCCAAACGGCAAATTTGGCGTATTTAAAACACAAAATTAGATTCCTCGTATCACAGAGAAGAATATGTATCAATCTGGTGGAAATCGGCACAAAACATTGATTATCATTTTTGTATGCCTCTCACCCTCTATGCACCCCTAACTCCAATGGCCCCACTTTTGACATCTGTAAACCACACATTAATTAGACTCCTGATATCATGGAGATAATTATTTATAAGTTTGGTGCTAATCGGCGACTAAACACATTTTAGTGATCTGACTCCCCCCATCTCTCACCCAAACATCACCAATATGGCATCTTTAAATCACAGGATTAGATTCTTCATCTCATGGATAAGAATGTATATCAATTTGGTGGAAATTGGCGCTTAAATATTGTGTATCAATTTTGTGCCCCTTTCCCTTTCAGTGTACCCCTGACTCGAATGACGCAACTTTAACAGCTTTAACCCATTGAACCCTGGCTCCCCACAATGGTCCCAGTGGTATTTTGACTTATTGTAGGCAGTGTTTAGGCATATGGTGTTGTTTATGTTCAAGTGGTGTCACAATCTGAAAGTTTAGAGGTATGTTCCCCATGGACCACTGATTATTTTAAGATCAGGTTACATTGCCACATGGTCATTCCCTGGTAACGGTTGCTAGGCAACTACCCGATATTGAAAGTAAAATACAATTATAGCTTTTATCGTCGTAATTCAGCCCAAGGAAATGGAGTTTTTGATGCAGGCAATACCCTATTGCGAAATGTGAGATATATCTGGCCAGAAGAGTGAACATAACTTGTATTTAAGGGTAGCAACGATTGCTAAGCAAATTAATACCCCAAATGATCGAATGACACCATTATCCTGTGTATTCAATTGTATTATAATTATGACCCAATTTAGACATTCCGTGGCATGAACATGGTGATGGTTATGTTCACATGGTGCCACTGGTCTGAAACTTTACAGATATATGTTCCCATGGACCACTGAGTATTTTTAAGATTGGTATACTTTGCCACATGATCATTCCCTGGTAACGGTTTCCATGCAGCTACCCGGAATTGAAAGTAATATGCAATTATAGCTTATAGCGTCGTAATTCTGCGCTAAGAAACTGCGTGTTCTACGCTGTCAATACCCTATTGTGAAATTTGAGATATATCTGGTCAGAAGAGTGAAACCAACTTGTATTAACAGTATCAATTGCAGGGTCCGCACTGGACCGAAATTTACTTTTGCCGAATAATTTGCCAAATGAAAATATTTTTTGCCAAATTATTTTAGCAATTGCCAATTGATATCCCTGATAGTATCATTTTCTGCAATCTTAAGTCTTATGTTTCGACAATCGCGGTTTGAACGACTTTTGTTATCGATAGAAAAGCAGTTATTTAATAATTAATTACCGCATCTCTATTGTGGTTTATCATACAACAATAACCCAATCACCGAACAAAACAATGTTAGAATGGTTTCTCCATCAGAAGGGCACATCACAGGAGGATTAGTAATCCCTCCAACCATCAGTACTAATGCTATGAGATTAACTGCATCTTAATAGAGGTGTTAACTTTCCCTAAACCTTATAAAACACCACTAATATAATTATGTTGTAAGAGTTTCCTGAAATTAATAGGATTGATTGACCAATATTTTTCAACTTACTTGAGGAATTAAAAAGTGACTTGCCAAAACTTTTGCCAAATGAAAATATTTTTTGCCAAATGTGAATTATTTTTGCCATTGGCAAGTGGCAGCGCGAACCCTGATCAATTGTTGCTAAGCATATATCACAAGTGATCGAATGACACCACTCCCATCCTAGGCCATGGTGATGTCATGTTCAAATGCTGTCACATGTCTTAAACTTTTCAAAATTGCTCTAATAATGCACGATTTGACACGTGTTTGTAATGCGCACGCGCAAGTAGATCAGATTAGATGGTATTGTGACCATACAACCCCTTTCCACAGCACAGGACTACTCTTGTGCATTGCCGAAATCTGCAACTGTATAATGCAAATTGATATACTATATATAGGGGATCCTTGATGTGATTGTATCATAATTGTATCATATGCGCATGCGCGAACAAATCGACTCAAATAAGTGACTGCGTCTTCATCACATATGCCAGAACACTGATTATGTATACAAGAATTATTTTAACACAGAAGAGTGATCAAAATTGTGTCTCTACAATCCTGCGAACCAAGCAACAATGTAGAAAGCTATATGATCGCTTCAAATAATGTACGTTTGTTGAATTGTTCACTGTGCTCATGCACATATTTTCCTACCCCAACTAGCCGGCAATAAAACCCATAAACATGCACCCATGGCACTGCTGAAGTACCTGGGGATCATTTACATAGATATTAGTGGATATACCAATGGTTAATTATAACATGTATAAACATGCTACATAGGTTTGTGACGTCACTGAATGCTACTGGCCGTTGGTCGCGGCCAGTCGGGTTCAAAGGGTTAAGCCTCACCAGTATACTCCTTATAGCATGGGGATTATTTTGTATAAGTTTGGTGGCATTGGGTGATTAAACAAATTATTATAAAATTTAGTGCCCACCCTACCCCCCCCCCCCACAAATCTCTCATTCAAACGACACAAATTTTAGAGCTTTCTGCTGAATGGCAATAAGCCATATTTCCAACTAAATCCTGAAAAATTTCCCATAATTGCGCTGTGGTTATTAAATAAAAGGGTCATATACTTCGGACATTACTATATGCATGATCGATCATTTAGGGATAAATATTGTAGCAATTCAACATTTATATTTCCAATTATATTCTTTGATTTCAGTGATGATGATTTAATGAAAGTCGCTGAAATAACAATAGGTGAATCGAGTAAAGGTCTACTCAAGTGGAAATGATCGAGAAAGGGTGTAAAAACAATAGCATTATGACAAAGCGCTGACGCATATCATATCGCTTCACCCTGTGAGGTCCCAAAACAAACTTAATCTGAATAAAGCCCAACAGTCCCATATATCTTTATAACGAATGATCTGTGTGCCCGAAATGAACTTTCTATGTGAATGCTCGGTGATGAATGGGTGTCTGAAACAGACTGGCAGGTTATCACCCCACGTTTGATTTACTGAAGAGAATCGTCTCATTACATGGTATGCTGCAGTTCAGGTGTGGGAACTGCTAATGAGTTGTAACATGTGCTAATTAACATACCTGACAGTCTATTGCTGCTGATAGAATCATGAGGTCGCATTGTTCT
Organism: Siphonodentalium dalli; assembly: GCA_032622095.1. NCBI lineage: Eukaryota > Metazoa > Mollusca > Scaphopoda > Gadilida > Siphonodentaliidae > Siphonodentalium > Siphonodentalium dalli. The sequence goes on along the minus strand of CP136065.1, from coordinate 158,207,426 downwards.
CCCTGTCATCCATCATCAGATCACTCCAGGCCTCAATATAGGGTGCAGGTAATTTACAGAATGAGGTTTCCAGAGGGTGAATTTTGTGATGCCACCCCGCACAGTAGGCTAGCATCACTAAATTCACCCTCTGTGGACCTCATTCTGATTAGGCCTCATCTTCTCTGGAAAGTATCTTTATTATCAAATGAACCATTTTTTATATTACGCCCGTTTTGGGCAATGTCATACTGGATATCATATATTATTTTTCTGAGCCATGTCTTTTATTATTTTTATTTATTATGATTTGGCCTCAAAGCGATTTGTTTATTTTTAACTTAATCCATGAGAATATTTGTTGTAGCTAATTATTAATGCTGGTAGTGTATTTATTTAATCTAGATCTATGTGTGAAGATTATGTATAGTATTAGAATTGTAGAAATCACATTTTTATGGTCTGTCCATCAACAATTTCTGTTGGCCCACCCGACCGGTCATATCTTTCATCCGATCATTACCAAATGCCATATGGATCTAGATGGAAGCCATAAATTCGTTAAAAAACATCTTGGATTTCAAATTTGAATCAATTGGCACACCCTGCAGCCCGCATTTATTGGAGAATTATTTTGAAAGATTACAGTCATGTTTGGGATTACTTCTAGATGGGTGCTATAAAATTTTGGGTGACCACCAGATGGGAGTCATGAAATATTTCCGTTTTCATTGAAAATCATGGCCGCCAATGTCCAACTTGGATTTTACTCTTTGTATGACTAAATCAATCCTTCGATACACCCAAGAGGCCAACTCCCTCACCCGACCATCACCAAACTTCAAATGGATCTTCCAGGTGACATCTAGATGCGAGCCATCTTGGATTTTAGTCTTTGTATTTAATAGTATTACTGCATAGTTCGGCACTCTCTACAGCCAAATCCAACCCCACCTCAACCCCTGGGATATCTTCAAACTAGGGCCCTGTGAATGGGAAATTCGTCAACCGAATCAAATCTAAAATCGAATCGGACATCGAATCAAATCGGGTCAATTACTGGATGGCGAAAAATCATAGCTGACCATCGAATATCATTCAATTATTGTTCTCTTATTTGTCATAAAAGCTGAGACGTTTTATAATATGAAATAATGAACCAATACAGCTAGGGTTCACAGTCAAGTGTTTGGCGACTGACATCATTCTCAACTTTATGTTAAATGAAAATCAAAACTATATATCACTTATTATAACACGTGACATGTACGTCATATAAGCAGTAAGCACATACCTTGACACTGATTATAAAATGAATAATTACTACTGAAGCTACAATACTCGACTACTCTACACAAAAATAATACTGATTATTAAGTTGATAGTCGCCAATGACTATGACTGCATTCCAAGGATTTCAGGACTGATGTAAGCTGTATCATAAACAATTAATGGCATGCATTATTATCATGATGCATATCGATGTGCATGGCCCGCCGTATCAGTACCCTGATGTCTACTTGTGATGATGCATTCCGTTTGATGGAGTATGCAATAATCATGTGCGTTTTATCCCTGAATTTAATATAAGTTGGCATTACCTCACTTACTTGTCGATTGGAATGCATTCATGTGAGGGACCAACATAACATGTTAATACACTGTATAGGTTTATCATCAGATATTAACAGTGTGGGTGATTAAAGTGTATTAATATGCAACTAGTATAGTTGTGACACAAAACACACTTAATTGGCAAGTTAACACGAACTATATAAAATAAAATAATATGCTATGTAGACATTTGAGGTCTTGAATTTTGATTTGTATATAGCGATTATTGTCACATATAAGTTATACACTATATTGTACCCCAACATTTCCAAAAAACACCAGTGCTACATGTACTGATATCTGCGAACGGACTACAGATTGCAATTGGACGTAATCATGTAACTAGTCTAGATTAAACTCTAAATTACATCATATGCAGCACCGATCCCCACACAGTTGTATCCCTTTGTTATTCTTCGCTTTGGAACAAACAGCAGTGACTGATTCGCTGGTAGAGCTTGACGCAGCGCCTGTTAGATGTTAGACCCCCAGACGTGAAAATACGGCACAATGCTATACAATGCGGCAATTGCCCTATCAATTGAGCTCCATAAATAAACAGTTTAGTTTGTTTGTCCCCATAAACGAGAAAGAATAGGCCAATTCGAAAATATACGAATCGGAAAACCGATTCAGTATCGATCCCGAAACTGTTCGCCGATGTCAACACCGAATCGAATCTTCGAACCCTCGCAGGGCACTATACTTCAAACCAGTGGAAAAAGACACATACCAAGTTACCCATTAAAACGCAACCATTATTTATAATACTTAATATATATTATTTAATACTTAGACATTCAACTTTCTGAGTTCATAATCGCTCCACTGACTCTTAACACATGAAATCAAGTTATCCCCTCTCAAAGTTGAGCTGCAGTGTCATTGACACTTTCATTGATTTTTGTGCTCCATCCAGGGTACAAAGGGCACCAACCTCACCAGCCTCGCCTTTTTCTCTCTCTCACAAGATATATCTCAAGGGTCTAGAGAGTTAAGAATCAGCTGCAAGTTTTTTTAAACAAGAGGAACTATGATGGAAACAGTTCTTTGAATGCACTTCAACAAATAAGGCCCCACCATACTCTAATCCATGACTCCAGATTTTTGCTTTCTGAATACACCCAAGATCTGGACTCCACGTATGTCAGTTTCCTTATTTCTCTTGTGTACTATCTCCTCTAATGCAGTTGACTTTATTCATTACATTGTGCCTATCTCCTTTACGTATATTTTATCTCCACAGAAAATATGATTATATTACATTTTTCGGCAATAAGCGATCACTGAGTTGCTAACATATTGGATCCATCCAGCCCCGTTTCGTGCATTCAGTGCTACAGGTCAAAGTTCTGGAGTAGCATTCCATATATGGAGCTTTTGAATATTCATTAATTCCATATATGGAATTAATGAATAATCAAAAGCTCCATATATGGAATGCTACTCCAGAACTTTGACCTGTAGCACTTAAACCGCGGAATGGTGGCTGGATAGATCCAATATGGTAGTGACTCAGTGATCTCGCTTATAATGCTTGGCATAAAATGCTCTCTCTGCACTAAGATGATATTCTCGCAAAAATTATAAGCGAAGGCCACAGGTGTATGCTGCAACTCAGGTGTGGGAACTGATGATAACGAGTTGTAGCAGATGCTAATTAACCATAGCTGGCAGTCTGTTGCTGTTGATTGAATCATGAGGTCACATTGTTCCCTGTCATCATCAGATCACTCTATTCTTATACCTAACTTATCACGCTCTGACACCCGTTTTTTTACCTCTTGTTCTTTCATCTCTGCACTTTTCTGAGGGGTCCATGGGAACAGGAACTGTTATTTTAAGTACTGCACTATACTCTGGCATGCTAGGAAATATTTATGGATTCGTATAGCTATGCAGTTGCTGAGTTTGCATTATATTATTATATTGCATCATATCAGTGATCATATTGTAAACGTTGAAAATTATATCTTTAAAGTGACTCAAGGCATTCACAATGAGTAGAAATGAAAAATCCATAGAGTTTGTTAACCGTTTCTATACTAAATGCATTTTCCCAGACAGTTATAAAAGTATTCATTGATGTATATCGTTCATCTGCAGGGATGTTCAGGAATTGAAAGCAGATGGCAGACAATAAAAAGTGCAGAAGGAATCCTATTCATTAGAGGGAAATATTCAGGTAAATAAGTTCAACAAACGATATGGTTGTTAGCTGAACTTATTATCTGAACATTTCTTAATGGATAACTACTCATCAATGAGTATTTAGTATAGAAAGGATTAAACCCAGGGACCAGCCTAGACTAACAGGTTTCAAATTGGGAGAAGTCACTTCTCCCTGTTTGCTTATTAGGGAGAAGTTGACTGCTATATATCGGGAGAAGTAACAATTAATGCCTGAAGTTCAATTTTACCTCAACATTCTATGATTCAATAAGTATGTATTATGCAACACAAGAGTGCATTTATAAATTCATTATAGTGAATAAGAACACCATTATAATCAGTAAATATACAGTAATGCTCTAAGTAATCGACTCCCGAGAGCTTTCCGATGAATGGCAACAAGCCATATTTCCGACTAAATCCTGAAAAGTTACCCATAATTCTGCTGTGGTTAAGAAGTCGATTACTTAGAGCATTACTGTACTTTAAATATGCTGGAGAGACATTTGCATACTGGTACAGTAATGCCCTAAAGAATTGACTCCTTCACCACAGCAGAATTATTGGTAATTTTTCAGGATTTAGTCGGAAATTTGGCTTGTTGTCATTCATCGGAAAGCTCTCAGTACTGCTATCGGGGAGAAGTAACAATGCCTGAAGTTCAATTTACCTCAACATTCTACGATTCAATAAGTATTATGCAACACAAGAGCACATTTATAAATTCATTATAGTGAATAAGAACACCATTATAATCAGTAAATATACTTTAAATATGCTGGAGAGACATTTGAATACTGTACATATGAGAGAGAAGTCACGAAAATATGCTGGAGAGACATTTGCATACTGTACATATGAGAGAGAAGTCACGAAAATATGCTGGAGAGACATTTGCATACTGTACATATGAGAGAGAAGTCACGAAAACTGGGAGAAGTGGCACATTTTAGATAGAAGATGTCTCCAAAAACGCCCTGCATGCTGGTCTCTGGTTAAACCATTATTGAAAGAAGAACATGGAAAAATAGAACAAATTTGTTCTTTTCATTATCAGTAATCGTCCAGTGACGAGATTTCGCTTGTTGATGCCATTGTTTGTAAGGCCAAAGAAATAAATATTTGTGGTTTGGTTTTCCCCTACCGACAGTATTTTGAACCCCCTACCCTAAAGTTTTTTTCATGGTTTTCAAGAAAATCTATTTGATTTTTTCTCCAAGAATTTCATAAAACACAAAAAACACATTTAAGCATCTCAGAATTTGTTGATTTCTAAGTAAAAGTATTGTGTAATATTAAAATTTATACAAAAATAATCAAAAGTAGTTTTATGTCAATCTTGCAGAGTAAAATACGCACATGAAAAGTCATGAATATGTCAAAATAAAAAAAATCTAATTTCATACCTACCTACCAACCCTATTTTTGTTCGGCTTGTAACCCAAACCAGACATTTAATTTTCTTTGGCCTAAACAATTACTCAAACAGTGGATCAAATATAACTCTATAATACCGACATTGATTATGATAAGATACGGGGGGGGGGGGGGGGTATCCATATTTCATCAGTATTAAAAGTTATTTTCTTTGTATTAAATAAGGATTAACTGTCATGTGGACTGTTTTTATGGAGATGTAACCGTGAGGTAAGTGGACATAACTTGTGTAAAACCCGAAGGGTTTTACATACAAGTTATGACCACTTACATCACGGTTACATCTCCATAAACATAATCCACATGACAGTTAATCCTTATATTTATATACATTTAGCGAAAAAGCCACTTTGTAAATGTATTTAAATCGAAAAGTGTATCGTGACAAAAACAGCCCGATATACCCAATAGCACCCTTGGAAAAAGTTAATAGGAACAATTTCTCTTCATATTGAAACCCGATGATGTATTAAGTCAATCCTGCGCGAGTCCAAATGCGCCCAAAACATTACGCGTTCGTCTTTCCAAACCCAATGACGTATCGATGGTGTTATGAGCTTGGAGTTACGAGGCATTGCGCATTCACCGAGAAATAACTGCAACTAGCCACGTGGGCGCCGACCAATCAGAATGCTGGAATTAGTGATGACAACACTTAGTATTTAAATATAAACAGAAGAAAACATTACTTGTAACACTTGGCATAAATTTTCGGCAAATATTGTTATGTAAACCTTAACACATTGAGCATCAAATTAGGGCCCTGTTAATATTCTCGATTCAATTTGATGTTGATATCGCCATTGTACTTCGATGTCAACATCATTGACGCTACATGTATGTCAGCCATTTTGCTCAGGGTAATGATGAAATATAGGAGTGATGCATCTGTGATATTTGTTGTAGCTAATTTGTTATTATTAGAGGTGTGTTCAGGGCCTGTAAATATATGTTTTTAGGTGATATATCAGTGGATATATTTTAATTTTTTAGCATTCTCACATGTTGTTATTTATTATTTGATTGGCAGAATTTCAATAACTTTCTATTCATCTAGGCTTGTCTCAGGCCCTTGTAATAACCTTTTCATGACGGGAGCTGCGTTGGTGCATTCTCTTATATATGCAGGGCAAAATTACAGGAAGCTCCATTCATTCAATGGTTAATGCTGCACCAGCGCCGCTCCCGTCATGAAAGGGTTAATATCAGTCATGTGCTTTACTTAATTCATATTGTAAATGTGGGGCAATTTTACTAGGATTTGTAAAAGTTTTTGGAACAAATGTGTGATTGAACCAAAGTTTTTTAAATCTCAATACAAACTTAATCCAGAAATAGACTAAACATTCTGACACATTATTGAATAGCAATCAAGTAACTACCCATCATTCTTCATGCAGATATCAAAAGGTTAAAGGATTGATTCCCATTATCTTCACCAGACTCATAAAAGGATACCCTATTAAGTTGAACTAGGCTGAATTTTTCTTGACTAGACTGCATGATACAGGATTCACCAGTCAGCTTCATGTTGGAAAATATCAAGCCCATGGTTTACTTTTTTAGTCCATTCCACCCCCATGCAGAACTTTATGGAGATTAGTTATGATAGACTAAGTTTATATCTTCTTATTTCATGCTATAACCCACCCTGCCGTGCTAGTTGATTGCAATGCACTCTTTGTTCACCTTGGGACTCCATAAATTGCTCTGTTCCATCTCTGTTAAACCACAGGTGTTCTTTGATGAGTTTACCTGCCTTATAATTGTGTCAGATCTATCAGCTTTTGCAATATTTCCTCTCTTGTTATCTCCTGACCATCAATACCTGATTGCTAACCACAGGAGCGAACAAGAGGGTGACTTGGGAGATATCATAAATTTGCCACTGCTCCCTATTTTGTTCTTGGGAGAAGTGACTTCTCTCTTGCTCTCATATACCATTATGACCCAGCATAATTATGTCCCAGCAGCAAATTTAAAGTATATTTACTGATTATAGCAGTGTTCTTACTCACTTTAATTGCTTTATAAATGGGCTTTTGCCAATTCTGCCAATTTGAAAACACTAGGCTGTTCCCTGGCTAACCATTACACTCCTATAGTCCTTGTAAATTATTTTAATGGACCACTTAATTTTCAAATGCCCAGATCACATTATACATAACATGTACCATATTATATACCATTTGGAAGAGGAACCAAAATATATATATTCCACAAGAATACTGAACAGCTGTGGCCTAGGAGTGTCCACCAAGTGATAGAGATTCTCAGATTCACCCCATGACTTCCCCCGTTATTTACCCCAGAATGCATCATAATTCATAACTAAGAGATATAGTTATTCCCCTTCCATTGAGAATAATAAACTGACAGTACAGACCAGATCGAAATTAAGCACAGAACACATGTTGGTACCTTGACAAAAACAACATGTTCACAAGTTTATTTCAATGGATAAGTTGATAATACAATGTTTAGAGCTTCCTCTTTCAAATGGTTTATACTATGGAATATGCTGTATATAATGTGATCTGGTGATTCAAAAATTAAGTGGGCCTTTAATGTATGTAACCTGTCAAATTCAACATTGTTCACATGTAATGTCATTATTAACATGGGTATGCTGTGAATTATAGGAACATGGTTTATAATTAATTACCAGTTGTGTCATCCATAATCACATTGTACCAGGTAGAACCTGATGACGTTGAATGTTGGAATGTTAAGACAATGCTTTGATTGATACAACATTGAGTTTATTTGCTGCAATCAGGGTCCGCGCTGGCCCGAAATTTACTTTTGCCAAATATTTTGCCAAATGAAAATAATTTTTGCCAAATTCTGTTATAAGTTGCCAAATGCTATCAGTTTCTACAACATTGTGTCTTTTATGTTGACTATTTCGACAGTCGCTGCTTGAGCAACCTTTGGTATCGATAGGAAAGCTGTTAGTTATTAATAATTATCGCCTCTATACCTGGGTTTATCATAGAATAATAAACCAATGACATAACAATGCAATTATAGGAGGGTTCTCATCAGAAAGGCACATCGAAATAAAATAAAGAGGATTAGCTATGTAAACACCACAACCAGACACACTAGGAATCCATCCACCTGTTGATACTATAAAGATATCAGATTAATTGCATCTTGATAGAGGTGTTAACTTTTCATAACCTTATCAATGTGTAAATCGCCACTAATACCATTCATAATGAAAGCGTTTCCTGAAATGAGTGGTATTGATTGACAAATATTAATAAACATTCTCGAGGAATCAAAAGTGACTTGCCAAAATTTTTGCCAAATGAAAATATTTTTCGCAAAATGTGAATTATTTTTGCCATTGGCAAATTTGGCAAGTGGCAGAGCGAACCCTGGCTGCATTGTCTAAGAATTAATCAAAAGCAATATAATGAATGTGTATACATGTTTCAGGGTTTCCGCTATAGGGCAGCGGTTCCCTTTTAAAGTCCCCTCATCCAACTTTCATCTCCACATATTTCTAACCGATCCATAGATTAATGCCTACAACACATGTGTCTTATCTGCCAATAAATAAATCCAACATAATTTTATTTGCCAGCTAATGCTGATCACAAGTGAACCATTTGGCAGGAAAAGAATGCTTTACACACATTGACAATTATTATTTCCGTATTCTGAAAGTCATAAGAGCAGACATTGCTAAAAGCCACATGGTTGATTCTGCCTGGTTACTTCGCCATTACGTTATCAATGAAGTTGAATGAACACACAGTTCTGACTGGTTCTCATTTAATGTACATGTAGAGGAGGTCCAGATGTTATATCCACTGAAGAATGATCAGGAATATTTTATGGTACCGGTAAAACAATTAGTTCAAAATAAATTGAGAATTTTAACAATTTCCTTTCCCATTGTTGGTGGCGGTACACTTATTTTACCTGCGAATTAAACTTGATGTTTTGTCGCTAAGTTTACGGTACTATACAATATGTTTCCGTGCAGTGCCAAATGATAACATCCTTACATTAACCCTTCAAATTGTCAAAAATATAACAGAATTATGATTCCTTGACTTTGTCTACTTGTAATTTATTCAGAACTTGGCTTAAATTATCGACTGATTAACTATATAAAATACTATTATATATTCACAGTTTTTTTATGGATCATGGACTCGTATTTTCCCCAGAGGCCATACTCTGTATGTATAGCCAAACAAGAGGTATATTGGTGCATCAGTTAGGTGAATAACCCTTACAGAGATAAAGAAAAGTTGACAGGGGTGTCAACATTAGTGTGAAATCTGTAAATTTCCATGGAAATGTGAAAAAAAAGAGTTCTATATAGGTATAGCCAAAATGGTATGTTCCTTGATTCATCAGTTTGGTGAATTGCCCTGACACATTAATTAGTAGCTGCAGCGTCTCGGAAAAAGTGATTTACGCAGCTTTACCTATAGCACACCCAGTCCTGCTGAGAGAATCCTTCTTAGCTCAACTTGACAATGTCAAGTTTGAGTTATTGCCATGGGCTGGCTGACGTCTGTCAGTCCGTCCGTCCATCCATCTAGCTGTGTGTCCATCTGTGCATCAATCAAGAATTTCCTTTAGCACAGCTCTGCAGGCCGTGCACATCCGATCCCTCATCGGATGGGGGCAATCAATTTTTTTCCAAAAATTCATTAAAACCTTGTGAAAATGTCCTAGGATATCCATGGAATTAAACTTGGGAAAGTTAGGAATTTTCCTTGGAATTCCATGGATATCCTTGGATAGCAGACATTGGAAATCCTTTGGAGGTATTGCAACATTTTAAGTTCGGCAAACCTTGGAAAATTTAACTGAGCTCATCCAAGATCTGATGTTACAGGAAAGCTTGGTAAAACTTGGGAAAACCTTGGATGAGCGCAGTAGCTTTACCAAACTTTTTCGAACTTTACCAAGCTAGCTTGCTTTTCCAAACTTTACCAAACTTGAATGACAACTTTTCCAAGGATTACTGAGGTTAATTCCAAGCTTTACCAAACATGATTCATAACTTTTCCAATGAATCCGACTTTACATCTATGTTTTATCAAACTTGAGTCATAACTTTTCCAACTTACCAAGGCTGCTGACCTTCCTGCACTTGTGACCAAGGTTTCAGCTTTGACTATATAATACACAGAGTTTCCGCTCAACAAACTGCATATATCCAGGCAGAATCAACCACCTGGCTTAAAATTCTAGTGAGGTCCATTCTTTTCTCACAAAATGGTTCCATAGTGATCAGCATTTCCGATGAATGGCAAAAAGCCATATTTCCGACTAAATCCTGAAAAGTTATCCATAATTCTGCTGTGGTTAAGAAGTCGATTACTTAGAGCATTACTGTAGGCGTTTGATCTGTGGATCGGGTAGGGGAATATGTCGGAATTAAAATTTGGGTGAGGGGAAAGGACTTGCTGCCATTCCAGCGGAAACCGTGATTACAGCCATCTTGGATTTTATAATTTAATTCATCAGCACATCCTGCAGCCCACATTTATTGAAGAATTGTTTTGAAAATTTAAAAGCATGTTTAGGATCACCTCTATATGGGACCGAGCTATTGAATTTGAACGATATTTTGTCAAAAACATGGATTTTGGATTTTACTCTTTGCATAACTATAATCCTTTCGTCCACCCTACAGACCACATCCCTCATTTGATTGTGACCAAATTTCATATGGATCTCCGGGTTGACCACCAGATGGGAGCTATGGAATCTTTTTTTAATTTCATTTAAAAACATGGCAGCTGGCAGCTACCTTGGATTTTACTCTTTTACTCCTTCAGCACACCCCACAGGCCAAAACCCTTATTCTATCATCACCAAACTTCATATGGATTTTTGGGGTGGTCAGGGATCCATCAAATTTTTCAGAAATTCACATTTGAATCCATTAATTAGCACACCATGCAGCCCTCATTTATTGGAGAAATGTTTAACTTTAAAGTTTACAGGCTTGTTTTTTATAAAAAAAAACATGGATGCCAGCAGCCATCTTAGATTTGCGTGACTAAATACTTTGGCTTTCCCTATACATCCAACAGTTATCATCCAATTGATCCCAACATTTCAATTTTTCGCATTCATTTATATCGCTCTATTGACCATAATGTATGACATTATCTCCTCGCCATTGGTAGATGCAATTTTGTCTGAGCCAGGAGTTTGGAAACTTATCAAATATATTTTGTACCATGGGAACCTGAGTATCTGCGATTATGAGGTCCTTCCAACTTTTTTTTAGTGGAGTTATTCCCCTTTTAGCAACGTATTTAATTTTGTGCAAGTTTGTACTCGTTTTTCGGTCAGTTAAACTGGGCACAGATATTTTATTTATTCATCAACCTATATTGTCCTTGCTACCAAATTACCTATACATAATTTGTGGATTGAAAGAGCCATCCTGGACCCCTTTTAATATGGCTACGACTTTTGTAGCCCATGTGCTCTGCTGGGGGGGGGGGGGGTATCCTTAGTCCCATTGGAGAGTCACACCTCTAGTTTAAATTTGTGTTGTAATAATGAATCACAATAAATGAAGTTATAAGCAAAGAAGGAATACATACACCCAACAGAAGGGCATTCCTCTATTTGCTCACTGCACACACTCTACTTGCTCACAATTGCCCCCCCCCCCCCCACTCCCAGTAGCTCAGTTGATAAGTTGCATGGGTATTAGGCTAACATTTAATGCCGTCTACCCATGGCAAAGCTGGTTAACATCCCATTAAAGGGAAAGGAAACTCGCATAACGAAAAGGAATGTGCATTTAAGCATGCTGTTCTCTGTTTGTGTGTAAAGTTTCATCACAAATCTCCGCACAAGATCGGTGATTTGGTGTCTCAAACTAACCCGCGCAAACAATTACGCTGGTAACTTGACACCGCCATTTTGGAAGAAACATTATCTCCCTTTATAGTTTGTGACATCACTGCCTAACTTGGTTGTTTAATGCTAAACTATATCGCATACGATAGTGTGTTTTTATATATGAAAATAAATAAAACAGCAGAATGAATGTTTGTTGTGTGTTTATATAAACAATTATCGTTTGTGAATAAATTATAGTTTAACCCTTTACCCAACAGAAGGGCCCTGTGCCAATGCATTCTCTTATATATGCGAGTCGACCATAGGTCGCCTCGCATATATAAGAGAATGCATTGGCTTAACACATTAAAAATTATAAAATTGTTAAAGAATGTAAAAAAAATGGTAATTTTTTTTTAGGCCAATGCATTCTCTTATATATGCGAGGCGACCTATGGTCGACTCGCATATATAAGAGAATGCATTGGCACAGGGAATAACTATAACCATCACAATGTGGTCAATGAGCCGGTTCCAATGATATCCATATTTGTATGGTTTTATTGAGACAGACCCAAGATATTTTAGGCTGTTGAAGCTTTATTTGGCCGGTTTTGGCCGGTTTGTTGGGTAAAGGGTTAATTCACGAAGGTTGTTTTGAAAATGAAAATCATTTTGGCTTAGGGTGATCAAATAGAAATTGAGAACAATCATGCTCAAAGAAGTTATTGTTAGGAATATTAATCCAAATTGACGATACACACACCGTCATTCTTATATATTAATTAAGTGCAATGACTCTCCATGGTGAAATCATTTGTGTTAGATTATTGCCAGTAGTCCCGAATCGAGATGTAAATGTTTACAATTGGGCATAGTTCAGATGATGTTTTCTATGGAGTGGGATGGTAGATTTCTTTGACATTTTCGGCGATGTTAGAATGTTACATTCCCCAGGTTGGCATATCTCTTGAGTACTAACTTATCAATTTCTCGCACCCGAACAAGTTCATAATATGTCTTTCAGATGCCCTCAATTCCAGACTCCCTATAAGTATAGTCAAACTGACAACCATCTTGATGTGTGCGCTGCATGCACACATTAATTAATAGGTGCAGTGCTTTAAAATTGAACAGGTGATTTATGCAGATTTACCTAGAATACTCAGCACTGCTGAGATAGCATCCTGACTTGGCAATAGATGACGCCACTGAGATAACTTAGTGCCATCCCAGTGCTATTATAATCTGTTTATTTCATATAGTTATTTGTGAGTAATACCTTCTCGTCCCAGACATGATCCGCATTAACAATATAGTACTTCACAGACTTAATCAATAGCTCTCCAAGTTGAGTCATAAGGACGAGAGTCTTTCTAATTGTTCCTTCTTGTTCGGTCTTTTACTTTTTTCCTTCTTAAGCGTAGGTATGTATCTTATTATTTACTTTTCCTAAATGTCTATAATAGCATATGTTTTCTTTAGTAAATATTCACATGCACGTTTAATTTTATTTGGAATAACTGAATAGCTGCCTCTATTAACTCTTTCGCTGCAACTCAGCACCTCAGACAGATTCCCCACTGCCAAGCATACAATACACGTATACAAGCATTATGGGTGTATATAAGTAACATAGTGTATCTCAAGTATAGCTTGGATTAATGTGTTGAAACTTCATATGTGATTAGACATAGGCATCACAAATTTATAGCCGCTCATGCCACCACCATAGAGGTCACGTGACCTTGGTGGCCATCTTGGTTCCACACCAATGGCTGTGTTTGATGCATATTCATGTGTATATGGGTATATATGGGTGCTATCGATGCAGAAATTGGTAATTCTCAAAAAAAATTCTAACTTTACCTTCACTAGTTGACATCTTTCAGGGAGTGACCCATATCCGGCCAAAATGTGCTGTATATACTGATATTTGAATAGGTCATGTGACCGTGATGATTTACCATGAACTTATGTGTGTGGTCACATTACCATGATACCTTTATGTGTACATGTGCGGGTAATGCATTAACATTTCGATATATCGTAAATGTCTTTGCTTTATGTTGTTGGACTATAGACATATTGATATGTTGTAGCCACCCCACATTGGTCACGTGACCATGGTGGCCATCTTGGATCTACATATGACGCCAGTACATGTATTACCGTATGTTTTTTTGTATTTTCCGACTTCATTATGTGATAAGCTTGTGATGAACATATCATGCTGGGTAGGTTGCTGTATTTGAGTTTCCATTGTATATTATTGGTAAAAATGTGATAGCTAGAGACACACCTATCAAAAGATCACATGACCATGACATCACCAAGACATCATGACATCACCAAGTGCCTTTATATAACGATTCGCATTATATAGTCCTATATACAGAGGCTGCCTCTTATCTGCACCATTTCACACATTCCCTGGTATTACATAGTCTGGAACTCAAAAGCATGACATGTATGTAACCATCACTGGGACTCATATATGTCATATCAACTCGACAGCCATATTTTCAACTATGTACCCCTCCTGCTGGCAGTATGTACCTGATTTTGACTCAAGTCGCTACCGGCAGTGTATGGGTAATTTGACTGTAGTCGTGATTGGCCGTGAAAGAGTTAACCCTTCCATGATTGGAGCTACCTGAAATTTTGCGAAAACCCTGTTCTATGGGAGACTCGCATATATAAGAGAATGCACTGGCACAGGATCTTTAATGTTGCAGCAGAGCAGCTCCCATCATGAAAGGGTTAATTATTCCTTTCATGACAGAAGCTGCATTATAGATCCTGTGCCTCTGCATTCTCTTATATATGTGAGTCCCCCATAGGGAGGCTTGCATATGTAAAAGAATGCACTGGCTAACAAGGCCAATGTAGTGTATTCTCTTATAAATGTGAAGCTGCCTATGGGAGACTCGCATATATAAGAGAATGCATTGGCACAGGGTTTTCATAAAAATTCTGGAAGCTCCACTCATGGAAGGGTTTAATAAGGGAGACATATTTTCTTTAATGTTTCCCATTAAAGTGATATGAAACACTCCGGTAGGGTGATCAAATAGAAATGGAGAATAATCTTGCTCAAGGTAGTTATTTTTACGAATATTAATCAAAATTTACAGCACACATCGTCATTCTTATATATTAATTAAATGCAATGACTCTAGGTGGCGAAATCATTTGCATTAGTTTATCGCTGATTGTTGCATCCCGAATCGAGATGTAAATATTTACAATTAAGCGTAGTTCAGACGATGATTTCTATGGAGTGGTATTGTCGATTTCTTTGAGTTTTTCGGCGATGTTAGTATAATGCTACATTCCCACAGTTGGCATAGTGCCTGGGTACTAACATGTCAGTTCTATGCATCCGAACAAGTCCATAAAATGTCTTTAACTGTGACAGAAAATATGGCTATTTTTCTAACAAGTTACTGGTCTGTTCAGCTTTCAATTTGTATGTCTTAGATTCTATCTTTTAAAACACTTTTAAGGGGGTACTGTACACTAAATCCGGCCATTTATGGGACCATCCCCTTTTATACTCAGCAGAATGTATTCAACAAAAGAATGCGTTTGAGCCATGGATGAGTGCAAAATACAATCCTGTGCTCTATGAATGATGTAAAAAACATGGTAATTATAATGAAATTTTTTATTATAATTATAATGTATTTTTACAACGTTCATGAAGTAAATGAGTGCATTTTGCACTCATCTATGGCTCAAATTCATTCATTTGTTGCAGGGACACTGGAAGCACCAAATGGCAAGGGGGACAAACCAGTCAGGAGGGCTCTTTTCCACTGGGCCAGGGCAAGGTAGGTTTTAGTGTACAGTACCCTATTAAATGAATTATGTGTAACATCAAATTATTGTCTATTATATGGTAATAAGGCTCACACACCTTTAAAAGCTTTCATAGAAATAATGTTAATGGAAGTTGTGTCATGAAGAGATAGAGCATCTTTATAGTTCTATAAATAAAAAGCAGTGCATCGCATAAAGTCTCTCTTTTTCTCGGAACTGAAATTTCTGTGATACATGTTACAGTTTTAGGGTGGAAATATATATAGGTCCCATATGTCACCTCAACCATTGCAAATTGAGCTACTGTCATTAACATTTTATTTAATTAGCTTCAAATTTCAATGAATACCCAGCTTACAAATTTGATTGATTTCTATTGACCTGGCAGTTTAATAGTTAACTGTGAGCTTTAGTATTGAGCAGCATTCAGACTGAGCTCTGTGTAATGATTATACTGGTTCCAGCCAGGCATGGAACACAGGCCTACACCTACAGCTCACAATATCAGTGCTATTAAAGCTACCTGTTTGTATCTCACACAGTGTGTGATATGTGCTACTCAAGTTAACTCAACAGTTTATACTCCGCTGTTATTTTTCTCTCCAGGAACTATCCTGCTCTTGAGTGTTTCCTGGGGAATTTAACTTGGAACATCTGCGGTTACAGGATATTATAAACTCTCTGAAGTGTGGACTTTTTATGGATTTGAACAGAATTTAAATACAGGTAATGTTAGTAAATTCTATTGGATATATTATCAGTGTAACAGGTTACAGCAAGATAATTTCCAAATCTCAAGCTAAAGTGATATGGAACATTCTGCTGGGGTGATCGAATGGGAATACAGAATATAATATAGTTATTTTCATTAATTTTATATCTAAATTAGCAACACAAAACTTTGTTTTTATATGCTTTTTTTTTTAAATGGGCATATTATTTATTGTTCTGTCTGACCGTGCATCTGGCCATCCATTCGCTTTTGGTTTCTAGATGATAACTTTAGATAGTCTTAGCTGTATAGAATGAAATATGGTACTCTTGGGTGCCTAATAATAGTGATGGCCGAATAATAGTGATGGGTGGTATTTTTCCTCGAAAACAATAATAGTGATGGTGCCCAATTTATACTGATGGCAAGAGGTGATAGTCTGCATGTGGGTACAATTTAGATTATCCCATGCAACAGAATGTTTGTTTTCTTTCTTAGTACCATAAAATAGAACCAGATATAAGTATACAGTGTGTTAAACGCACCACAGCCCTGAATATTATATACATAGTACTATTAGTACTCTATGGAATGGTAGTGGTGAATCGATTCGAGGTAGGCCTATTACTAGTAATATGTGACAATGTGATATTCGAAGACTTGTTGCAATTATAATTTATGTGACGACAAGTGAAAAGAAAAAGATGGTTTAGTAGGGCTGAAGCGGTTAGGGCCTACGGGATTTTCATGACCGGTTAACCACTTGAATTAACCGAGGTTAACCACGGCCATTTAGGTCTATACATTGATAATAAGTATGATGTCTATTATACACAACAAACGATTCAACTTAAGTCAAACAAAGGCCGACATACTTAGTTATAAATGGAAAGCAAATGCAGAAATTGTTGCTAATTTGTGAATGTTCGTGTGACGTTAGGGGAATCGGAAAACCTTGGAGATATGCAATACTGCAAATGCGCTAAGCTGCGGAGTTCCGAATTTAAACTCAATTGGCTCCTATTATATCTCTTGCAGCATAATATACCTTCCATGAATATTTAACTTGCCTTGACGTATTAAAGTTTATTTAAAGTTATTGCGCGAACTAATTTTTCTGGCCACTATATAGGCCCATATATATATAATATACCGGTAATTATATATATGTTTAATCTCATATATATTTTGAAGACCTCTGTCTGTCTGTTTGTCTGTCATTTATACAAATCTACGATTCTCGACCGATCGTGACGAAACTTGGTACGTGTGTGTAGTTTGACCAGGCGGTCGACGTTGTCGTATTGGCGAGCCCGTGCGGCGCCAGCTTCGCGCATGCGCAGACGAGATCTCGGAAACGGGTGGAGCTATCGACTTGAAATTTGGTATGTGAATGTATCTTGCCCCGGATATGAATTTTATCGGGTCGCCGAGACGGTGCGACTCCAGCTTCGCGCATGCGCAGACCAGATCTCGGAAATGGGTGGAGCTATCGACTTAAAATTTGGTTTTTGAATAGCCCGGACAACGTCGGGCTCATCGGCTAGTATTATATATATGTTTAATAAAGTGATCCGTAGTCTAATATATATTTTGGGACTTCTGTCTGTCTGTGTGTTAGCTATGGCCGGGAAAAACTGCCAGACTGATTTTGACGAAATTTGATACCTAGGGTTAATTTTGTTCAGGGAGTGTTTTGGACGGGTCATATCGTGACCCCGACCTGACCTTGACCTTCAAAAAAGTCAATTCAAGGTCAAAACGGGACGGATTTTGACGAAATTTGATACCTAGAGGTACTTTTGTCCGGGGAGTCTTTTGGATGGGTCAAATCGTTATCCTGACCTGACCTTGACCTTCAAAAAGGTCAATTCAAGGTCAAATCGGGTAAAACGGACGGATTTCGACGACATTTGATACCTAGGGGTACTTTTGTCCGGGGAGTCTTTTGAATGGGTCAAATCGTGACCCCAACTTGACCTTCAAAATGGTCAAATCGGGTAAAACCGCGGACGGATTTCGACGGGTACTTTTGTCGGGTACTTTTGTCCGGGGAGTGTTTTGGACGGGTCAAATCGTGACCCGACCTGACCTTGACCTTCAAAATTGTCAATTCAAGGTCAAATCGCGCAATTCACCGAAAAGCAGAGGGGAAACAGCCCGGACGAAGTCGGGTCCACCAGCTAGTGGGATATACATGTATAAATACAGGTATACATGTAGACAACTTGCCACGAAGATATGCTATTTGCAACTGACAAGATCGGGCTTGTATCATTATCAAGTTGCTATATTGCATCAGCATCTAATTACATAACCTGCGGGGGTTTCAAATTTGTGTGCACGGGGGACCCTCTGTACCACTGCTTTGATTACACATCATTGGACATGGATTATCTTAGTTAGTTACACTGTCATGAAGATCAAAGAATTCCACCGATGCAGCAGTGCATTTTGATGTAACAATATTCAGCAATATTGTTACATCAATAGATAGTACTGATTCGCGTTGTCATAACACGTCCCCAACAGTTCACGTGAGCATACGTGTTTCACTTTCAGTTTCCATATATAGAACTGCACAGTGCGTTGTTATATTTTATGTGTATGGTCTATCGCGGAAAATTGGATAATATAACAATTTGGAATACATCCACCTTTCCACCAACAGCAACATGCATGGGTTGGCCGACACATTGTGATCAACATTTAATTAAAACAATTCTGGCGAATAGTCATTATTATAATCTAACGAATCCAAGCATATCCAGAGGCTGACACATCCAAAGGAAAATGGGATGTCCCACCGCATGTTGTCCTATAATCAGCCATGGCTACATCGTCGTCGGAGTTTCTTATTTTTGCCATGCGAGACTATGGCCTATACAGTGTATTATATACATTACACATTAAGATCGTCAAATTTATAGGTTAATAGGTATGATAGTTTGGAACCATGTTGAACCTGCGTGCATTAACATACAAACTGTATTCTGACAAAAATCAAGCTCTGTTTTTTTCTGATAAACCACGAAAAAAATAATTGTGATGGGTCCAAATAATTGTGATTGCCTGTCCATTTTGTCCAAAATTAATAATCGTGCTATCACGTTTATTAGGCACCTGTGAGTATGTGGGTTTACTAGCACAAAATACAGGTCAAGTTCAAATTCGGGTTCCACCCGCCAATTTTCACCAGAGTTATGCAGAGTTATGGCCATTTTTGTTGGAATTTGCACTTAATTTTAGTTTCGGATGATTACTTTTAAGTCTGCATGAATTTAATGGAATGAAATTGAGTTTACTAGCCCAAAATACAGTCAGGTTCGGCCTCCAATTTTCACCAGAGTTATGGCCATATTTTTTTTAATTACCACGGGAGTAATTTTCCATGCCTTATCTTGTTAAATATAATTATATGCAGTGTCATTTGAGGAATCATGGCTGGAATTTTCCAAAATATTAGTTATTAGTCAAACTGAGCTAATCACATACACCAACTTGTGAAAAAATTACCTTGAATTAACCTTATATCTACCAAGAACAAGTCTAAAATTAATAATAAAGTCATATTAATCTTCCAAGTATAGTATATATATATTTATCATATGACTCAATCATTATTTACTTTGGAAAGTATGTCATAAATCAATTTCATATGAACTACTAGTTCATATCACCTTCCGATAATTTGATTGGTTTGTTGACAAAAAGTGTGTTCTGATTGGCTTAATGGCAGACGGGGCTGAGCCGTGTCTCTAACTAAATGCAGGTCAAATTCGTGCGCGTCAATCAACGCGATGCCGAAATTCTCGCAATTATAATCTTGAAATATATAGTTTTGGACATTGTTATGCGATAAATAGAATATGTAATTCGTATTTATCTAATAAACATACGATATAATTAATGTCACAAACTGAGAACAGAATAGTGCACTATATCTTCGCGTGCATATTATTTCTGCTAGTTCACCAGGTGTAATTGGGCTTCCGGTGCAATGAAGTGACGTCACATTAACCTTTTGCTGCCGATGTCATATAGCTATTTAGTGATTTGTGTGCGTTTTGGACATCATAATCAATTTATAGGTGTCATATGATAAATAGAATTTGTAATTCGTGTTTTTCTCATATGATATTTATGAAACTCGTCACGAATTTTCAGTTTTCTCTCGCCGGAGCCTCGAGAAAACTGAAAATTCTTATACTCGTTTCATAAATATCATATGAGAGAAACACTCATTTCATATCCTCTATATATCAATCTTCAGTGAATATTATACCATATTTCAAATATTCCCGGATCTTATTCCCAAACTCCCAACTGTTTCTCTCATCAGTCATAAAATCAAATACGGAAAAATATGTGGAAATTTTCACATTAATTTATCACTAAATAGATTACAACTTATTGCAATTTGTGCATGAAATAGAAGTGATATATCTTTTCCGAATAATTTTGGGTATTTTATTGTACCGGTACCAATATGTAGGATCCATATATCAGATTTTCCATTTGAAAGTCTCAAACTGAAGTAGACTCAAAATTTATTAATATTTCCTGCTATAAATAATAGGTCAATAAATACTTGAATAAGTCATCTCCATACGATGTTATATGTCTCAGAAAGGCGAATATATATTGGAGTCGTATAAATTAACACTTCAAAATAAAAAATTTGGGGTTTCGACACTTTTCTATATTGAAATAATATAAAGAGCATTCATGATTACTATTTCCATGGTATGGTATCATTAAAGAGCACTCTATATATAGCTCAGTTATGTGCAAAAACTTTAAAGCAACTGTAAAATTTCTATTATTTAATGCATATATGGCAGTTTAAAACTTGTTCTCGGAAAATATTATCAGTCTGTTAAAAACATGTTTTTGGTATTTTTAGTTAAATTTAAAATGGAACTTGTTTTCTTTTCCCCTTCAAGAGTCGTTGAGTATGGACTTGAAGGTGTCGATATCAGGTGCGTCTACACATAGGGCATTAAGTTGCTGCCACGTGTTTGTGCAGCATAGGATGAAGCTGTTTTTGGTGACATTGGTGTAGAGGCGTTTCTGTGCTTTCTTTGTATGGCCTCTTGATGTGGTTCCCAGAGAAGATTCCATGGATGAAAGTGTTACTTTATCACAGTTTCGGATTGTATTTTGTAGAGCTGTATCATATCACTTCTTTCAGTATTATAATATTGGTAGTCCCAGTTGTTTTATTCGTCGTAGTCTTTTTTTAATTCTGGAGTAGATACTAATTTTGTCGGAAACATGGTGTCAAGCACACTTTATCAGTAGTTACCAACTAACTTTGAAAACTGTTGAGAAATACTCAACCGTTATAGCCTGTCAATACATTATAATATCAAATTAATTTATCAGGTATGGTGCCAACCATCCTTTTATTAGAAGTTACCTACAAAACTTAACTAAATTGGGAATTTCATAAACATTACAACCTATTTAACCTTTTCGTGACGAGAGTCGTGCTGGTGCAGCATTAAAAATCCTGTGCCAGTGCATTCTCTTATAGGGAGCCTCATATATATAAGATATTGCCTGGCTTACAAGGTCGAGGCAAATATTGTTAGGCAGGCCAATGCATTCTCTTATATATGTGAGGCTCCCTATCGGAGACTCACATATATAAGAGAATGAATTGGCCCAGGGTTTTCTCAAAATTTCAAGAAGTTCCAGTCATGGAAGGGTTTAATAAGGCATGCTGTTTATTTCAAGGCAAGATCGGTTTGATATAAGTAGGTGTAATGCTGTCGAATGTGTTCCCAGGGGTCCCAAAATTTCCAAAATTTGCCAAATCTCTACTAACCATGGGACTTCAACACCAATGTTATAGTTAAGGCCAGAATAAGTGAGTTAGTAAGGCAGTAGGTTAATGCCAAACTGTTGGCATCTTTGTTTAAGAATAAATACCATAAGTGCAAAGGGACGATCATTATCATGAGCAGAGAATAACTGAAATCATTAGAAAAGTGAAGGTTTTATTTGTGTGCCACTGACATATGTATTTTGCTCGTTATTTTCAAGGTTATGGTTCAAATGGAACACATAATAATGACCCTGGTATGTTTTATTACTAATCAACAAGCTCCACACATACCCAGTGTACAGTAATGCCCTAAGTATTCGACTCCTATACCACATCAGAATTGGAGAGAGCTTTCCGATGAATGGCAACAAGCCATATTTTCGACTAAATCCTGAAAATTACCCATAATTCTGCCACAACTCACCCATGCAGCAAAGGAGGTCCTGATGAAGGTTCACCAGAATCGAAAGCATGCACTAGACCAGTATCAGAATTTCTCTGTGATAAGAGATATTTCCCTGGGGTTTATAATCGATTCCCTTCCTTACATGTACAATCTCTTATCACTGAGATCTGCCCACACGTGTCTCTCACAACACTATGATCAGTGGAAAATTTCCCACTCAAAACTAACCCCAACCACTGGGGAGAATTAAGAAGGGCTATTAGCGGATTTTTTCTTCCCAGTATGTTTTAGCCTTGAATTGTCCCCTGGTAATTTGTTAAGACTACTATAGAAATTAACTTGAAGCCTTTAGATGGTAATGCTAGCTTAATTCAAATAGTGTTTCATGTTCCATATTGGGATTTGTTGTCGTTTCAGCTGCTTGGCCATACCATGATATTGTTTTATTGATGGAAGTAAAACTGCACTGAGGGAATAATTTTACTAGGAATTTACCCTTCTTATATGTAGAAACTACCGACCCTCTTGACAAAAAGCCTGAAAATAATGTGTCTGTCAATTACAGAGTGAGTTCTCCAGAGGGTGAATTTGGTGATGCTATCCAGCATAGCAGGCTAGCATCACCAAATTCACCCTCTGGGAACCTCATTCAGCATAGGACTCACCTTCTGGGAAGTATCTATAGTCTCAAATTAACATTGTTTTTAGTTACTTTTTCCCTTCTATATCACCAAATTGCAGAAGATACAATGCATAATCGAGGTGACTATAATGGGTGAACATCACAAACTTCAATTGGAGAAATTCAATCTGATCCTAGGTCTGAGACCCATAGCATTTGAAGCCTAAGCAGAATGAGGTTCCCAGAGGGTGAATTTAGTAATGATAGCCCACCTTGTGGGATAACTTCACTAAATTCACCCTCTGGGGACCTCATTTTGCAAATTTGCAGGCTTGTCTGACAAACTTGTTCAGATACATGAATCAGGTTGTCTCCTTTTGCACGGATCACAATTCTGCAAATTTTGGGAATCAAACAGCTTCACTGGATGCAGTGGATGGGTTATGACAATCTAGCCTTGGTACCCTGACATCTGAGCCACCATGGCCCCTATGCAGTCTTTGAGACAGGAAATATTCTCAAAAATATATTGTATCATGTAGCTACTCTTCTTACCAACCAAGTGAACCAGCCCTTAGTTCTTCCTAGTAATGCTTCATAGCATTTAGCCTTTCATATGTCTAGTTGTTTCAACTCAAGTCTGTCCTCTATTCTTAGTCTAAGTTTGATTTGACGTCACTATCCCTGTCAATTTTCTGAGCTAAGCATTTTGATTTGCTTCAATGGCATCTGTCATGGGGTATTTGTGTGAATGGCTGTTGCTTTTGATATCAAAGGATTCTGAAAGTATTGAATGGAATATCAATTACATACTTTTGTTGTTGGGATTTATGAGGTGTGGCATCCAAAGATAAAGAGCTGCCTAAGAATATCAAAGTTGTATATAGGTATGTATTTAAAATGTGTTAAGCACAACATTTTTATCATTGCTTTCTAAAATACATGTACTGACATGTAAATTTCATGAGAGTCAGTCATTCAAGATCCAATGATGGTTCTAGCATAATGGCCCACTAATACTAACAATGCAGATCCCATCAGTTATAAAAGTGTACATTGGAATGGTCTATTATTCATTGGAAGGGATGTTCAGGAAATACAAGCAGATGACAGACAGATGAAAAGATAATACAAATGCAGAAGGATTCATATTCATTGCAGGGAAATGTTAAGATTAAAATAATAAGTTCAACAAATGGCCTACATTTGTTGAACTTATAATCTGAACTACTGTCAATGAGTATTTAGTAAAGAAAGTATTAAACGTTTAGGATCTGTATGTCTATGACTGAAAATGTTTTATCCTGTTGGACACCATTGACTTCATACTTTAGCAGTCTCACCTCAACTCAATTCAGCAAACTGCCAGCTCTCCACATATGGCCATTGAAGGCAAGCACCTCCATGGATACCAAAATTACATTAGGTTAGGGGGGTATGTACTTGTAGTTCCTCTCAGGGTCCAAATAAGCATACAGGGTGGATTAAGAGTAGAGAGTGGACAATTCTGCTGAAGCCAATAAGAGTATGGGGCGGAATAACAGTACAGGATGGCAACTTGGAAGCAAGTCAGTCTGTTACATTATATCATTGTATTGTATTGTGGTAGGTTGACTTACATTGACGGCTTGGAGTTTATGTTCGACCGACGTGACGAGGTTGAACATAGGCTCCAAGCCGTCAATGCCACACCATGCTACCGTCAATTCTGTCATCTACATGTACTTATATTACCTGGGCACTCTTCCAAATGAATGATGGAGCATTCCAATGTATACTTTTATAACTGACGGGAAAATCCATTTAGTATAGAAAGGGTTAAAGAGTAACTAAACTATCAACTTCTATATATAATTATAGTGATTATATTACTACAGTAATGCCCTAAGTAATCGACCCCTTAACCACAGCAGAATTATGGGTAACTTTTCAGGATTTAGTCGGAAATATGGCTTGTTGCCATTCATCGGAAAGCTCTCCCCGAGAGCTTTCCGATGAATGGCAACAAGCCATATTTCCGACTAAATCCTGAAAAGTTACCCATAATTCTGCTGTGGTTAAGGGGTCGATTACTTAGGGCATTACTGTAACTACTTGCAGGGCTCGATTTAACTGGATTCGCTTTGCAATTTACGTTGCAATTTATGATGCAATTTACAATTTCTGCTAACCAATTTACAATGAAAAAACATGTATTGGTATTGGGAATGCTACACATAATCTACCCAGTACTGCAAAATGCTATCCAAATTTTTAAAATTAAATCGACCCCTGACTACTTGTTTTCTTTGGCTACTCTGCTTGTTTGGGCTTGCTTTAAAGAATATCATGACCACAACTCATGTTATATGACCATTGTCACTTTAATATCCCTGGACAAAATTTAAATACCCCACAAAAGACTACACAAGCACTCTCTGCCAGATACACTCTAATACAACCACATAGTATGGAGTCTACTTAAAATATCATTATAATAAGAACTGGAACAGTTTGGCATTTAAATTCCTATCAATTGGCAGAGCAGTCTATTTAAATCAGCAATATTATGTGATAATTGTTTTGCCTGACAGGCTTTCTGAGAATGAATATCATGGTCTGATGACCTCATTAATAGGAGCTATTATAGGTCACTAATATTTCTCATTGATCAGATTTCTCATTTATTGATTTCTTGATTAGTTGTAGTTTGGGTATCTCGACTTGTATGGCAGCCATGTTGAGAGTTTATATGAGTGGGCAGAAGAACATTTTGTAAGCAGTTAATTCTTCACTACCATAGGGGTGTAACAATTAATACACATGTATCACTTTTATTTCTGAAGAATTGTATTGTGATATGTACTAACAGTTGTATCTCAATGCTCTCATTCCCATGTTTGTTTAATATTGTGTTGACTACATGTGGTAATTCTAACATTCAATGCTTCCCAACATTCGGTGAAAGGGTTTCCTTTTTAATGATGTCCCCATAGCTGAGGTGGTTAGGTCATGGATAAGATCAATTTTCAAGCTTGATCTGAGTTGAGGGAATGTGCCATTCCAATTGATACATGGCCATTTCGATGAGAATGTATTCACGTTCACCGAAGCAAACACATTTGAAGCAATGAAAACTGAGTATGTGCATCCATATATCTCATATATATTTTGAAGACCTCTGTCTGTCTGTTTGTATGTATGTTTGTCTGTCATTGATACAAATCTACGATTCTCGACCGATCGGGACGAAACTTGGTACGTGTGTGTAGTTTGACCAGGCGGTGGACGTTGTCGTATTGGCGAGCCTGTGCGTCACCCGCTTCGCGCATGCGCAGACGAGATCTCGGAAACGGGTGGAGCTATCCACTTGAAATTTGCTATGTGAATGTATCTTGCCCCGGATGCGAATTTTATCCGGTCGCCGAGCCTGTGCGACGCCAGCTTCGCGCATGCGCAGACGAGATCTCGGAAACGGGTGGAGCTATCGACTTGAAATTTGGTATGTGAATGTATCTTGCCCCGGATACGAATTTTATCGGGTCGCCGAGCCCGTGCGACACCAGCTTCGCGCATGCGCAGACCAGATCTCGAAAACAGGTAGAGCTATCGACTTGCGCCGAGCCCGTGCGACGCCAGCTTCGCGCATGCGCAGACGAGATCTCGGAAACGGGTGGAGCTATCGACTTGAAATTTGGTATGTGAATGTATCTTGCCCCGGATACGAATTTTATCGGGTCGCCGAGCCCGTGCGACGCCAGCTTCGCGCATGCGCAGACGAGATCTCGGAAACGGGTGGAGCTATCAACTTGAAATTTGGTATGTGAATGTATCTTGCCCCGGATACGAATTTTATCGGGTTGCCGAGCCCGTGCGACGCCAGCTTCGCGCATGCGCAGACGAGATCTCGGAAACGGGTGGAGCTATCGACTTGAAATTTGGTTTTTGAATAGCCCGGACAACGTCGGGAATAGCCCGGACAACGTCGGGTTCATCGGCTAGTCTGATATATAAGCTTAGGCATGAATGGTATGCTATTAGAAATTAGAAATGGAATATCATTATACCAGGCCACCATTTGTCACTGCTGGTGACTATCCCGTACTATCAAAACAAGTGACGGCCATATTGGAAAACTGGTATTTCCCGAAGTGAAAATTTATATTGTCACGGATAAAATGACCGACAGCGACACCGACGATTACAGTTCTGATGATTATCGACCTCTTTGTGTCAATTACGCATAACAATATGGGACTTGGACCATTGTGATCACAATAGGGGTGGCTTTCCGATTGTGTTTTGTTGTTTCATCAGGATAGCAAT
Organism: Siphonodentalium dalli; assembly: GCA_032622095.1. Classification (NCBI taxonomy): domain Eukaryota; kingdom Metazoa; phylum Mollusca; class Scaphopoda; order Gadilida; family Siphonodentaliidae; genus Siphonodentalium; species Siphonodentalium dalli. The sequence goes on along the minus strand of CP136065.1, from coordinate 158,179,681 downwards.
CCTTTAAAAGAAACTGCATGACAAACACTTTTTATTAGCATTGTGATTAGATCTGTCTAAACATGTAGAGGTTTTTGACAAAATGCTAAGTTTTGAATGCTAAAGTATTTGTTTGGAGTTGATGATGTGTTTTCTCCAGTAATGAAGTCTATCACCCCAGCCGGTGCTCTGAAACAATATTTTGTTTATCTTCTGTGTTATGGGTTTTTATAACAGTTTAGCATAGAAATGTGTACCCTATTTGAAAAACAGCTTTTTCTACTTGAGCGATTGGTGTTGGATTAGACGTTCATGAATTATGTCTAATGAATTATTCATTAGAGGTGAGGATGTATTCGATTTTGTGATCTCCCTTGTGGCGCACTCATTTTTTAATTTAGATTTTTTTTAATTTAGATTTTTGTACCAGCTCTCGAAATAATTACCTAGATAAAAGACAATGCCGTAGAAAAAAATGTAGAAGACAATATAGAATTTCATGCAATTCTAAAGCAATGCTGTAGAAGAAAAATGTCAATTTCAAGGGCTGTAATTTACTTGCTTCTGAACAACAAACCCCTGTGGATGCAACCAAGGACAAGAGTGCACAACTTCCAGAGAAGGGCACTATTTTCAGTCAGAGGAATTGCGTAAAATGCTGAAAAAGCTAAATTTTTGTAATCATACAGCATCTTTAAAGCACTTTCCATGACCATGCAATCTCATATAAAGCTACTAGAATAAATATACTTTGCTCTCAGGATAATAAAGGGCACTTTTGTGCCGCATCCACCCCCCCCCCCCCCCCCATCCCCACAGCCATGTATGTGAGATAAAGTTACACAGGAGCAAGCAACAGCTCGCCTCAACATTCCATCAATTTATCACATTATTATAATCAATAAATTTGAAAAATGATCAAGGAAATATGGGTGGATACAACAAACGGACTTGGCACTGAAAGGGTTAAATAACTGTATTGCCCCCATTGCATACCACCACCCTATCTGTGCCATTTATTCACAATAATTTTCTTTCATTACATGGCTTTGAGTCTACCTATATCGGAAAATTGTATCTTAGATTCAAAGAGAGGAACAATTATACTTTATTGTCATTGGAGAATGAGATTCATAAGATATGTCAAAGCATTCATAAATATCCATATTAATACCTCATGGTATGGTATAGATGTCACACGCAGACAGGTTCATTTAGTGAATGATAATGGAGCTATTAGTCTCCTTTAAATCTCTGTATCATCAAAATGCAATATGGCTTATAGCTTGGTGGAAAACATAGGTGGTTATGGCAATATAATGGTTCGATCCTCAGTGCATTAAATAAAATTGCTGATGTTGTGCTGTGATGTGGTCTACTGAGAAAAAGAGGGTATATGTACTGGTTATGTCAGCAGTTACTTAATACAGGTGCAAATACCTATATGTCAGACCTAGAATCAAGCTGTATCAGGGTCGCTATCCTATCAATTGGATTATCAGGGTCACTATATATATAACCTCTATCGATTTCAACACTTTCATATGTCCCCATAATTTAATCACTGTGGGTGGATTTTTTACAATGTTATGGCCATTATTTGACTCCGAAATCACAATTGTTGGGTTGTCCAGATAATAACTTGACCAATATTCAACAGAATTTCTTGACGTTTGGAATGTGGTTCAATTAAAATGAGAGCATGCAGAACAAGTTTGAAAATGTCATTTTTGAGTCATGCCCCCTTATTCAACTTAAATGATGGTTTAGCTCTTCCTATAACAAGTTTTATAGATTCCTGGGTATAAAATAATAAATATAAAGTGAAGTCTCCTGTCCAGAAACGTTTTCATCAATTAATATTAATTTTATTTCAAATTATCTGGTATAATATACATACAATCAATTTGGTGCATTTTACAACTCTCGTTCGTTCGGAGCTCAGCATGCGGCATAACTCTATCTAAAAATAGGAACGAAAATGTTTCACTTTATAATTATCGCATTAAAAAGAACATATCGATATAAAATCTATATTAATTGATAGAAGCGTTTCCGGACAGGTGTCTTTCAACTCATATTTATTATTTAGTATCCTGGAAACCATTTAACACGTGATTAGGAAGAGATACAGTAATGCCCTAAATAATCGACTCCTTAACCACAGCGGAATTATGGGTAATTTTTCAGGATTTAGTCTGAAATATGGCTTGTTGCCATTCATCGGAAAGCTCTCAGTAAGAGTTTTCCGATGAATGGCAACAAGCCATATTTCCGACTGAATCCTGAAAAATTACCCATAATTCCGCTGTGGTTAAGGAGTCGATTATTTAGAGAATTACTGTAGATGTGGACCATCTTTAAGACTGCACATTATTTGGGTTGTCCGGATAATATCTTCAACAGTATGTATCAGAATTCAATGAAATTTAGTATGTTACTATTCACATTTGAGAATGTGCAGGTCATATTCGATTGTCATGGTCTTAGGGCCCTGCGAATCAGTCGTTTTCAATTTCAATTCGAATCAAATCTCAAATTGAATCATTGCATCAGTGGTATCATGCAAGAGTGAAGATATAGATATCACTGGACTGAGTGACCGTACCGGTATCAATTTGCTCACTTTGTAATGACGATAAGTGATCGTCGGTATATAATGTAAATATTATTCATAAATGGATAAAATTTGTTATTTAACCAATTATTAAGTGTGCATTTGTTGTGTCCATCTCTGCTATAAAAATAATGAAACAGTATCTTAAGCAATAATGAAGTCAGTAAGCAATCACATTCACGCAGCTGAAGTTGGACATATACAAAATTTTGATAGATCAGTTACATAAGTTGTGTAATGCTTCGGTGATCTACAGTAATGCCCTAAATAATTGACTCCTTAACCACAGGAGAATTATGGGTAATATTTCAGGAATTAGTCGGAAATATGGGTTGTTGCCATTCATTGGAAACTCTCACTTTTATAATACAAGTGATATTTTCATAATTCATTAATATACTTATCGCGATCTCGGAGACATCATCTTCGAGTTTTTATCACTGTTTATTTGTTTCACATCTTGTGTGTTATAAGAACTACTAAATACAACAAACATTTACTAATCAAGCATGTGCTCCATATTTTGAAACACTTTATTATGCCATCTTGTGGAAACCCCATCATTCTAGAAATAGGATCTGGATACGAACAAATTCTAGAGACATATATCTGATAAGTTTATCGTCAGGGACGCCAGAAGAACCAAACGGCAAAGGGGGCATACCAATCGGGTGGGCACTTTTTGGGTGCCCACTGGTCTCCCCTGGGCCGGGGCAAGTGCCCTTCTCTGACAACCCTGATTATCGTAGGTTTTTTTACCAAGGTCAACCCAAATTTATTTTGTTCCCAATAATAAAGGTAACAAAGGTTAGGCTTGATAAGGGGCAATTAAGTAGGATTCTAATGTGCCTCAGGCATTGTAAATCGTTATTAGCTCCTGCAGTGTTATTAGTGGTAATTAGTGCCCCTGATATACCTCCTTTATGATATGATACCTATGCATCATAGAGATGATCATTTCTCATCTATCTCATTCGCACTGCTGAGCGTGGGGACTAATGGGCTAAACCGGGTATCAGAGATAGATAGATAGTCTATTTGTCAGAATGCATATAGTTTTAGCAACATAGATATAATAGAAAATTAAATGTTACTGCATCCTGCCAGGGTTGACATTGCCTTGGATTCAGGCTGTCTTCCTGTCAACCCCTTTAGTTACAGAATCGGGCCTTAAATTGCGAGGATCAATTTATAATATAGCTTTCTACAGCAAATAAGCTTTTATGAGAATCAAGATTCCTATTCTCATCAGATTTTTTAGCCCTGTTTGTATATACATGTATTGCTGGCATTAAGCATGCTGCTGGGTATCGCACAAAATCACATTAATAAGTTGGGATGATGGGCACGAATTGATTTTTGGCAGTCCTAAGACAATTTTGGGAGGAAGATATACCATGCTAATGTAGCTGTTTCAGTTAATAGAATTTACTTACTACAACAAATGACAATTTAAATATTATACAAATAATGGCAGTATTTGACCATTTTATATATTGATGCTACTACCTCTATTTGGCATTCCATCTCTCAGTCATCGACAGATCCGTCCACATCCGACCAAACATGGTGGTTGTGTGTATGTTGTAAATGGCCGAGGACTGTTATAAGATTTGTTCTTTTGGTGTTGATGGATTGTCTGTGTTAATTTTATAGTGACAGTTTTAAGTAAGGGTTAGAGCATGATAATTGTTCTTTACCAGAATCAATTGAATCAAAGACAAGATTTATTGTGGTAAAGAACTATTCGCGTGCTCTGACCGACTTAGAGCACAATTGATCCCATATAATGTGATTATTAACCGGGAAATGCGCCATTGATGGTGTGTTGACCACGATGTACATGTACAATCCGTGCACTGGCCGAGATTGAACACAATAGCATGTTAGCCAAACAACGTGATTAACATGTATTGATCGCCGTTGAATGTGAATAGATATGTCAGAAACAACACGGACTGGTCCCATGCACGTGATTAATGTGTGGCCCTTTCTTACCAAAACCAAATCACGTCGCAGATGGGTGGCCCAGATCCCATGTAGTTTGGAAAGTCGAATGTGGCTGTCGCATGCATCATACTATTATATTAAAAGTGGATCGTGAACTACGACGAAGTCGGTCTGCCAGATGATAAGGTGTTAGATCTTCAAGCGTTGGACATGTTAACAACAACCAACTTACTTTTTGCCAAAGGTATAATGCTGCACATCATTATTTTGTAACAAACGTGTTGCTAGCTGGTTCCTACAGATTCTCCAGATACAAGTGTTGTTATTAGTTATCTCAGATATGCGGACAATATAATTCCCAAAAGTGTTTATTCAAATTTCCACCACATACAGTGAAGTGGTCATTCTGTTGGATTATTGTATATATCACAATTCTGTGGTTTTAAATTTGAATGTTAATTCGTCGTGTGGTTTCATCATTGGATTAGTGGTCCTGAGTACCTGTGAATATTTTCTGAACTGGATTAGTTCTATGGAATAATTATCATAAATGTAATTATTCTACCAGTTATAAATAAATAATTCAACCAATGCCTTTATTATGGCCACCCCCTTCCTCTCGCCCTGTTGATGTATATATATTGTATTTTTGTAAAGCGCACCAATTTCCAAGGCTGGCAAAATTAAAGTTCAGTGATATCCCATTGTTCGACACACACAACTCATAACAAACAAATCGCACAGTCATTTCCAAGTAACCTCAATTATTATACCAGATGCCATGCACAGGGGTTTGTGAAAGCCCTCCATTGTCCCCCCTTATATATAAGGCTTCCCTATTTTTGCGCGTGCTTACAGCATGGTATAGTATACTAGAGGCACGTATATTGTAACATGTATAATGGCAGTGTGTGTGTGAGGGGCAGCAGAGCGCTGTGAATGGCCTCTTTAAAGCACCCGTGCGATTTGTCTGTGGCGACCAATGGGATTATCACTGAACTATTCCTTTGCCAGCCTTGGGAATTGGTGTGCTTAACCAGAAATCATGGAATGATTGTAACAATGGGATTGTGCGCTAATTTCTTTTCAAATAGGTTCACTTCTGTAAATTTTAGCATATATTAGGACCATCATGAAAATAAGAGAGTTCCTATTAGGAACTCTCTTATGTGATCCTAGTCTATAATTGCCTTGGAGAGGCAATGGTTAACATATACAGAACAGAATTATCGAATATAAATAAAACATAGAATTAACATCATCTTTTTCAACCTTCCACAGACTTAAAACAACTCATGGTAAATATCCATCACAAACCCAAATAATATTTCCATCTAATGTACAACTTGATGTTATTTGTGGTTATTATTTAATAAAATGTTGCACTTATATGTTCGCATATGTTATTGCCAATAAAAAATCAAATCAAATCAAAACATGCATGTACAAGTGCAAAAGGATTCGTATAGCTCAAGTAAGCCATTAATAAGGTCAATAACGGTCTATATATACTCTGTACTCGTCAATGTATTGTACATGACTAGATACTCATGAGACAGCAGTGGAGGACAATAGCCATATGCCATGTGGAGGTATTGTCCACTCCAAGCCTGGATATATATGTAGAGTGCCTGACATTTGCAGAATGAAGTTCATTGTTTTTATTAACTTTTTCCCTTCTGTTCAGTTTCAATATGCCCTAATTTGCAGAAGATAATATGCATAATCGAGGTGACTAATGGGTGAACATCACCTACTTCAACTGGGGAACTTCAATCTGATCCTAGGTCTAGCTCCCATAGGAGTTGAGGCCTAAGCAGAATGAGGTTCCCAGAAGGTAAATTTGGCGGGGGTGATATTGTCGCTAAATTCACCCTCTGGGGGACCCCATTCTGCAAATGTCAGACATACTATATCCCGAATTGTCCACCTTTACTTTGGATAAACAGTGTGGTACACTTTTATAGACTGTACGTGTTGGGGACTTGATGTCACAGGATGTTAGATATTATATGTTCGCCCCTGGTTCATGCTGTGCCACACAGGATGTTACATATGATAACATATTGTTAGATTTTATGTGTTCACGTGTTGCTTTTATAAATCCATGAAATGTGAAGTGCATATCATTATAGCTTCCTGTTACCATCTTGTTTATTCAAGAGCAGGTAAGATATTAACACACTCCATTTAAATGATGCCATCATTCTCATTTACATCCACTTTGCTTCTGGTTTCATACCTCTTGTCAGGGTTATATTGCTTCTGGTTTCATACCTCTTGTCAGGGTTATATTGCCCTGCTTCTGGTTTCATACCTCTTGTCAGGGTTATATTGCCCAGACTACATTATGTTTGTATCAAGTTCTGGAACCAATAAGAGGGTGCATTAAAATAATTATCTGTTATGTATTCATTTAAGAGACAATGAATTTACTGCCTTCAGATTTCATGTTAGGTATGTATTTAGAAGATGAATATCATGTTGGTTAGCAGCTACAGTAATGCCCTAAATAATCGACTCCTTAACCATGAGCCATATTTCCGACTTAATCCTGAAAAGTTACCCATAATTCTGCTGTGGTTAAGGAGTCGATTATTTAGGGCATTACTGTGTACTTATGGGTTGTTTTTTAAATACAGCTTTAGTAGCATTATTGTTATCTCAATGTGATATGAATCTGATTTCTTTAACACTTTGTACAGCTCTGTTGTCCAGTGGTCATGCAGTGTCTCCAACTTGTCTTCGCTGTCATTAGGCCAAAGAAAAAAATATTTGTGGTTTGGGTTTCCCTACCGACCCTATTTTAAACCCCCTACCCTAAAGTTTTTTTTTCATGGTTTTCAAGAAAATCTATTTAATTTTCTCTCCAAAATTTCATAAAACACAAAAAACAAATTTAAGCATCTCAGAATAGGTGGATTTCTAAGTAAAAGTATTGTGTAATATTAAAATTTATACAAAAATAATCAAAAGAAGTTTTATGTCAAAGTTGCAGAGTAAAATATGCACAAGAAAAGTCATAAGTATATGTCAAAATCGGCTTGTAACCCAAACCAGACATTAATTTTCTTTTGCCTTACATCAAGATGAGTTCGCAACCCATCGCTGGACTTTTGAGCTTCACCAAAAGTGACATAGTCAGATTAAGCTATGTGTGTTAGTCGGTTCGTATGCTGTTCAAATCTCGGCCAAGTTGTGACCTTTGAGCAAGGTTTCTCGTACTGTAACTGCTTTGCACCACTCATCCATTAATTAAGGGAGTACTCATTTCGGGTGTCAATAGAACTTGTCAGATGTTAACCTTGGGATGCACACAAAATTGTTGCAGCTGGGGTTTCTTCTTCATTTTGAGTATGGGTGTGACAATAGTGTCACGTGTCCTATGACGGAGGTAATATTTGATATAAAGTGCATTCCAACTCACTGCATAATGTACTATATAAATGGATCGATTATTATACCCCCATGACCGAAAAAAATTGTTGGTATACTGGATTAAATAAATACATCTGATCCTCCATCTGGGCAGATATCTCAACCACCGGTTGTCAGATCTCAATGAAATTTGGTATGGATGTGTTCAATCATTTTGTTTGGGTTTTCCATTCTAGAGTTATTCATCTTTGTTTATCTGGAATTGTTGGTTTTTGTCTGTCCGAGCAAATATCTCCACCACCTGTTGTCGGATCTCTATTCAATGTGGTAGGGATTTTCATTACTTATAATGGGGACATTCAATGGCATGTTCAATTGTAAATTTTTGAGGAGGAACTAAAAAAAAAGCAACCGAATGGAAACTTGATTACAAAAGTTGCAGAATGTACATTCTTCAGCACAAATTTGTTTACAATAGATATTTGATGGGGAATGGGCTTCTATTGATTTATTGTTGGAGATCTATAAATTTATATCCAATTTAAAAATGAAGCTATCTATTTTAAGGTTACAAAAGAGCTGTGAGACTTAAAAACAAATTGGGCCTGAGGTTCAAGAAAGTAAAATAAAACTGACAGTATATAGTTGTCACCTGCTGCCGAGGGTGACATTGAGATTTGTCATGTGCTTGAGATGTAATGTCGCCCAAGAGAGAGTCATCCCACTCTACTCTCTTCTGATTGGCTGAGGTTGTATTCTCAGCGATCACCAGTACACAAAGCAGTACTCAACATGCAGAGATTCTCTCACAACTCTCTAATAGTCTCATAAAACACTCCTTTTTTAAATCCCAACATTTAGTAACAATTGTGAACTATGGTGTTTGCCAATTTGCATAATTATTGTTTTTAATTTTCAATTAAAATGTGTTGTGCATAAATTGTGTTATGGCTGATATAATCCGTTTGGATTTTATTGTACCAGTACTGTTGAACAAATAGATAAACATTATGCAGTTGATATATTCTGCAGACAATTGCACAAGCGATGTACATAAGTTACATGTAGGTTATTGTACTAAGCTCTAATGTTCAAATAGCTGTGCTTTACTGTATATCTCAATTGACAAATTTGCTTGTGGCTATTCATTCCTCCTACTTCACAGGAATATCTTTATGTGACATAACAGTCTGTTGTGAATTTGTTTTGCATGACCAAAATTTGTTAGTTTCAAATGTTAGCGTTTTGAAATAACACGTGCATTCAATTAAAATGAAACCTGACATTTCGCCTCATGCGTACTCTACTTCGAAATTGTTTTACTCCTCTTTCTCTCAACCGATTAGCACCATTTGACCAGCAAAATGACTGGAAAGACTGGAAAAGATTGATCCAAAACGTGAATGTTTAATTTCTAAAAAGCGAAGATTCCATTCATTCCAACATAAAATGAACTCTTCGAAGTGGATTAAAGTATATATACATGCATATAGGCTTGTCATTGAGCAGGTGTGAACTTCCTTTGCCAGATAACAAAACAATCTTGTCACACTTGTTTTCGTGAGACACTGGGATTTGTTGCCCCTCTCGACTTGGAATGTCACTCCAGGTCTCAAGCGGGCGAACATATATTCTGAGAAGCGCATCAACTGTTTTGTTATCTGATAACTAAATACGCATTCCTTGTCATTTACATGCATGAGTCACCAGACTCACCACATGAAGAGTTTCAGTAAATTCATATCGGTGTTGGATTTCTGTTCGGTATAAATTAGTCAAGACACTAGCACTGTGCTACTGGCCATTTATTTACAGTCATTTTGGTGTTTAAATTGAGGAATTCGGTCTACTAGTATGCAATGTAAACCAATAAGCAATAGAAGTAAAGTTATCGTTGTCTGTAATTATGCATATTCGTGGAAATGGATGGCTTATGCATGAAATTTACATGCGATGTTAATTTCAGTATGATCTTCACCAAAAGCTAGTGAGAAGTTGTCAAATTAAAAAATTGGCATTCATGTGTCAATATTCCTGAGCACATCCCCACACAAATGCATGATGTTGCAACAATAGCGATACACATACGCCGGATAAGTGTGATATAAGGGATAAGCATTTGATTGCATGACAAACGTACATATTATGTTTTACACTAGCACAGATTTATAACCGACAGACCTCAAGCCATCGATTCGTTTTACCTCACATCATAATTTCATCATGAAGATATTAAAGGTACTCAATCCGATTCGATTGTTCCCACATAATCAGATTCCAACAACAACAACATTTTTTTTAAATGCCACTTCAGTTATCAGAATCGATTAATTGCCCAAAAATAATGCTAACCGTGCACAGTCAACTATAGTATAAAATTGTCCAAAACCTGTTATTTATCAACATTTTGTTCAACGAAATTTCATCGGTTTGTCAAATAACTGACGCAGAAAAGCCACTTGATTTTAGAGTTATCCATCTTCATCCGCAATTTGGTCCAAGACCGCCTTCTCGTTTACTTTCACTGGGCCACTAAAAATTATCGGTGATGAAAAATAATAGATTTCAAAAATCGATATCTGATCATTGATGGGTGGGATCCTCGACTCGAATCAAATATTTTTTACCCCCGAAGCCAGGGAAATAGTAATTTGCGAGCGTTAATTCGGATTTTGCATCTTTAAATTATTCAGATGACTCGATGTAAAAAGAACAGTATAAATTTTTTTCCGATATAATTATCAACTTATAGTTCGATATATTTAGTGTCCATGATATATTTATGCAAATTTGCTTTTAGTACGTATATGTGATGCGAAAGAGTTTCTGCACTCAGTGCTAGCAGGTGGATAAAAACTTGCAATCTAACATCAGGCAGCGACAAAAAGAATATCACCATGGTAAGCGGGTGACAATGCGAATTATGGACCGGCATGTGACAGGACTAGCTTGGGCCAATCAGAATCGGGATGAATAGGGAGGCGAGTAACTAAATATATTGTGCTACATCTCAGCAAGTTAAAGAATGTTATATTGATCCTGACATTGTTAATTTTCGTTCTTTACCTGACATTGTTAATTTCATTCTTTACCTGACATTGTTAATTTTCATTCTTATCCTCTCACATGTCTTGAGCAGGTTATATAATGAAGCCAGTTTGCCAAACAATCTGACTTTAGTACCATTACCCTTGGATGATCAAGTACGTATGCACTTCTGACACATTTGACCTCCTCGGTGCACGTACTAACTAATTGCATGAAACAAGCAAGAGCTCACGTTGTACCACTTGTAGAAAAGAAAAAATGATACGTTAATGATTTCTAAGCGTGAAATATTTTACTTGCATTCTGGACAATTGCTCAGTGATTTCCCAGCTAAAGGTATGCAGGTTATGCTACTACTGTTTATACAATGATGTAGTACGCTGACAACAATCTTTAGAATATTAACAAGACTTGCTACCTTTTGGGTTATTTTATGGCAAAACACCCAACAAATAGAGCACAACAGGAGTAACTACATGTACTATATTGTACATTGTAATCTTAGAAATTCTGTTACTGATGATTCATAATAAATAACAACAATTTGTCAGTGTTTGAAAATAATATATGTACAATAAGTTATTATACAATGGTCCAGATTGTGTCGAGTCCAATATGACTTCACCACAACCTGGACAAGTACAAGAAAAACACATACTGTAAACAACATTGTATAATGATATTTTTATTATCCATCTGTATGTTTATCCACATTTTGGGAATTAAACTTTTGTGTTTATTTTTGGTATTTGTCGGCACTTGATTCTCTATAAAAGCCTGTATCTGATCCTCAGAAAGCATGATTTGGAACATTAAACACGGAAGTAAAAAAAAACTCAATGCGGAAGTGAAACATCTGCTAATCCACCAGAGTATTGCGCACACATCACAATTTCACCGATTCATTTGCCAATAGGGTTACTGCGCTTTAAATAGAATTACTTCGTGATGTCACAGAGTTCCGATAATTTTAAAAAAGTCATATTGGACTCGATTCGAGTCCAACTTGATATGACTTTCGGGAGTCCAATATGACTTTTTCCTGGATTATCATGTGACGGCTTTTGACCAATCAGAAAGAGTGTTAGTTAAGGGATGGATAATAATATAAGTTTTGAGGCTGAAATAAAGATATGGTTTGTTTGCAGTCACCCCCACCCTACTGGCCTCAAAGTGCAAATCGCAAAAAAAATGTTATCTACTAATTTGCAGTATAACAAAGTCATTAGGTCAGATTTCCAATCCTGATTCACATACTGACATGAGATTCTGTGATAAGAGTACATGGGATCGGATAATCTGACGGGCACAATTTCTCTGGAGGCTATAATACATTTAGCTGACCATTGATAATTTAGTATTGAGAGGCTATGTGCCCCTTTAACAGCAGGCAATTAATCTGTAAACCCCAAGACATAACTAATTAAGCCTATACATACTAAATTGATTCTACCACTCATTTATAACCTATTCACATTGGATTGGTCTTATAACCTATTCACATTGGATTGGTCTATTCGTCTGGAGGGATGTTCGGGTAATATAAGCAGACGACATATAATAAATGTGCAGATTACTTGATCTTATCATTAACCCTTTCATGATGTGTGCCACACTGGGGCAACATTAAAGATCCTTTTTTTTTTTTTTACTCCCGTTATTTGGGTGTTTCTAACCCCGGGATGGTCGAAAGGGCCAATAGGCCCTTTCCTTCACCCCTCATTTATTGCCATTTATTTGAAATCAAGCTAAAAAAGAAAAGCATTTTGAAGTTAAAATATATATTATTTTTTCATGGAGTTTGGTTTTTCTATCAAAGATGGAGGAGATTGCTGTGTCTGATGGAACTGGCTTATAAGTTGTTCCATTTATCTCTGATGTTCTTCCTGTTCTTTTTCAAATGTTCTATGTCGTTTTTCCTGTTGTTGTTAAAATGCGAGTTCACTTTCATGTTCCCATTCTTCTGCTGTTTTGGTTGTTATTTTCCCATCTTCGACAGGAACAGGAGGTGTTGATTCCTGCTCCTCTTCCGCGATGCAGTCAGGGGACACCGGAGGTCTCAGTGTCGGTGGATTATAGTCCTCCACTGCGTCCGGGTTAGGAGACAGTGGTAGTGGTGGCAGGGTCTCCATCATCACCACAAAGTCAGCGACAGGGACGGCCGGGGTGACATCGACGTCCCTGTCGTTTCCGCTGATGGTAATTTCAGGCACGTAGACAGTATAATGCTGCTGTTGTTGCTGCACCAGGACCAGGCGGGGGCGAACTGGGCGTCTCTCAGTTCCCCGTCTCCACCTGGCCTTCCTGTCGGCGTCCCTGCTGCGGCGCGATGGTGTCTTCTTATTCTTCTTTATCTTCTCACTCCTCATCCCGTCTGTGGTGGTCTGGTCAGCCCCGGACCGGTGGATTCCGGTCAGTCCTACCGAGCCGCGGCCGGCAGAGGGTTCTGCTGGGGCGACTCGGTACTCCAATACCACGTCCAGTATGTCTTGTAGGCCTGTACATGCCAGCCTAGACAAAGGACAGACGGCAGTCCACTCAGCATGCGCTGGACTTGACTGGGGATTAATTCCATAACCAGTCAAGCCCAGCGACAAAAAAAGATCACGGATCGCTCACGTCTTAATGCATCGAGCATTAAATGCGACCGTCCCACAAGTGATCCGGAAACAGAATGCTAAAGATCCTGTGCCAGTGCATTCTTTTAAATATTTGAGTCTCCCATTAGAGTCTCTACATGGGGAGGCTCGCTTATATAAGAGAATGCACTGGCTTAAAAAAGCTCTTTATTAATTTCTTATCTGAGCTGTCATGAACAAACTCTAATTTCTATTCAAAATAGCTCTGTTTTGTTTTTTGTTAATTTATGACTTGATGCCTCGCTCGAAACATGTTATTTTACAATATAAAACTGCATAATGTCGCTGAAAGTATGGGCCAATCAATATAAATGGCATAGCTTTTGCCTGTATACGATAGACACCGGGTTATACATTTCAATTCACCCCGCGCAATCCCAGATCTGCACCAGCAACGATTTGACGATAACGTTTGCACCAAGATGTTCCCGTACTGAGGCATGCATGGTGACATATCTGATGGTAACAAATATATTCTCTTGAAGGAAAATTGTTAACAAATAGATAACGAATTATAAATGGTAACAACATATTTGGTAACTCGGAATGACAACAACAAACGCTCTTTATTTGTTCCGTTTTAGATTTCCAACGGACCTCATTAAATCTTTTGAAAGGAATCCATTTCTCTTCAGGAATTTTACTGGACATCACATGAGTACTCTGGTTGCATATATTTTGTATCCTAGCTGTATATACGTTTTATGCTGCTGCGATGTCAAATATATATATGACTCTCATTGCCGGTGATTAAAACAACAAAAACATATTAGTGGCTGTGAAATATAATATTGAATTACAAATTACTCACGGTCGGAAATAAAGTCTGTCGCATCGACCCTGGTGGTATAGGGGATTTCATGCTATAAGATCAAGTAGTGGGTAATTGGATAATAATAATCATCTTGATGCATTGAGCTAATTGCGTTAAAGGCACATGAGGCCTTAGTTGTCGAAAATATTCATATTTGTTCCAATCACCGTAAACAGAAAAACATTAAAATGCATACAGTTTCGTTCATATATACCATGACTATCGCGTAAACAGCATGTTATCATAAAGACCTACTATATTTTACCTAAGCAAGAGCCTGATTGTGTTAGAGAAGACAGCACAATGCTACTGGCTAATCACACAAAAAATGGCATAAACGCTCTTTATTAGTGCCATATCAGGAACTCACCAACAAAGAACGCTCTTTATGTTTACCATCATAATATAAACAAACACCAGAAAAGTAACTTTCTATGCTTTTGTTTACATAACAATGGTAAAAAATATGACAATAACATACTGTTTATGCGATATTTCTTGTTTGTATACGGACAAAGTCTGTCTACATTTTGATTTTCTTTCTGTTTGTGGCGGTTTTTGACGGGTGGAAATATTTTCACAGGATACCCACCGCCAAGGCCAACCGTACCTTTAAGGGTGTGGTCATCTTATTCCATGCAAACTATTATAAATTCACATATTGCCAATATCTTTTACACTTTTAATTGTCTGATTTGGCAAAATTGACTGGAATAAAATCCAGCTTATTACAAATGTTTCTATGTTCAATATATTTTTGACAAAACAATAAGAAATATGTTCTTCATCTTCCATAATGTTACATTGAGAGCAATTACTATCTTTCGGATCAGGTTTTGTTCATGTTATGCATTTAATAAGCTCCTATAGACAACTTATGAGTGCTCAGCCAGGAATGGAGTGAGATGAACAAAGATGGATCATTTGCTCTATAGTTTGGGTTCTTTCCAATCCTGCTAATAGTGTCTCTGTTATTTGCAGAATTCATGAGGTCCCCAGAGGCTGAATTTAGTGACACTATCCTGCACAGTGGGCTAGGGTCACCAAATTCACACTCTGGGGACCCCATTCTGGTTAGGCCTCAACTGCCATGGGAGACCTAGGATCAGATTGAAGTTCCCCAGTTGATGTTGGTAAATGTTCACCCATTATTCACCTCGAATATGCATTTTATCGTCTGCAAATTAGGGGATATAGAAACTTCCCAGAAGAGAAAAAGTAACTAAAACAGTGTTAATTTAAGACCAGATACTTTCCAGAAGATGAGGCCTATTAAGCAGGATGAGGTCCTCAGAGGGTGAATTTGGTGATGCTAACCCTCTGTGCGGGATAGCATCACTAAATTCACCCTCTGGGGACCTCATTCTGCAAATGACAAGATACATTAAATGCAGGCTTTGTTCTCTTGCATGGTTCTCTCTTGCTCTCAGTTATTCTGGTCTAGACTGGTCTAGACAGGATTCAATCTGTATCACAAAGAAGACAGATGCATCCTGAATCCCGGAGCAACTTACCAATATCTGCATGAGACAGAACAAATTATTTACTGCATGGAGTTTCCTGTAATAATAGTACCATGTTTATGCATGGGAGAACTAATCTAATGGAGTATTATCATGTTCCATTGTGAAAATGATGAGAAATCCAGATTGTGTGACAATGTGTCTGAACACTGTTCCATGTTACAATAGTTCATTAGCTGTGATAATCGAAAGCGCTTTATGTCAGCTAGTTAAGTCACCTATATTAAGAATATCATTCCAGACAAATCATATAATATTGCTAAATGCTATATATGAGAAACTTTGTTATTGATTTTGCATAGGATTGAAGATTAGTGCTTGGAATATGAAGGAATTAATTCCACATGTTGGAATATTAAATGTGACTATAAAGATACATGTACCACAGCTATTTGAGGACTATAGCAGTATATCTGTTATCCCTTTCTTTACTAAATCGATTATACCACTCAGTTATAAAAGTATATTTATTGAAATGGTCTATTTTTCATCCGTAGTCTGGGAAGGACAAATATCGATATATCAAGTGCATAAGTATTCGTATACATTAGTGGGAAATGGTCAGATCATAAGTTCAACAAACCGCCTATGGTCATTTTGTGAACATATTTTCTTAACACTTCCTATAAAGGGAACTACTCATCATTGAGTACAGTAATACCCTAATTAATCGACTCTTTAACCACAGCAGAATTATGGTTAACTTTTCAGGATTTAGTCGGAAATATGGCTTGTTGCCATTCATCGGAAAGCTGTCCGACTAAATCCTGAAAAGTTACCCATAATTCTGCTGTGGTTAAAGAGTCGATTAATTAGGGCATTACTGTATTTAGTCACAAATGGGTTGTCCCAGGAGAATCATTTTCATTATACCCAGAATTGGAATCTCTCAAAATGTGAAGCCAGTTGTCTCACCCACTGGTAGTCAAATTTCAATGAATATATTTTCTAATATGAATATATCATATATTTTCTAATATGAATATATCTAATATCATTCTTTGTTTGTCTGGAAATACCGTTTTTCTGTATAGCTGCACAGATATCTCAGCCATACATGGTTTTTGGATCTCAATGACATTCGGTATGGAGGTTTGTCATCAGCAGTGCTTTAAAAAGAGTTAAATTGTTTGAATTGTCAGTTCTAGAGTTGTCCTCTATTGGTGGTTCTATAATATAGCGCCTGTAACGAGTTATAGGGTGTATATAGGAATCAGTTCATGGTTGTCGTAGACGCAACTTTGTATTAGCGTTTATTCCTACATATTTTTGTCAATTTTTTTTTAAACTTGGCACAGATATTTAGTACCATGGGTCCTGTGATTACGAGGTCCATCCGACTTTTTTTTGGGTAGTTATCCATTTAATAAAAATTTCACTTTCAGACTGTTTCAGATGACTGTTTTTGTCTCATTGAGACTAAACATCGTAGTTTGGATATAGTGAACAATATTTCACATCACCCAGAATTTGTGCCTTCTGGTTGGTCGAGAACTGTGTCCTATATTTATTGGTATAGTATAATGCTAAATTTAGCAGAGTACTACTAATTAAACTCACATGCAAAAAGCAATGAACTAAGACTGATCCGCCCCCCCCCCCCCCCCCCCCCCCAATCTCGAGAAAATATATACAGAAATATATATATATATATATACAGGGATTCCACCAGGGGGAAATAAGTGAGGCCGGATTGGGCAAATATATAATGCGACGGGACGATAATGGTTCGTCCCGTCGGGAGAAACTTTTTGTCACTGAAAAGTAGTCATTTCCTTGCATCTGAAATACTCATAAAGCAACCCAAAGCTATGTGTATTACGCAAGTTGATCATTTCCGTGGGTGCATTAATTCCTGTACCGACAGCATTGATCATGAAATTAAGCAAGTGAGACCGCCGTCTGATTGAAGACTAAATAAATGAACAAGCTATGAGTTTAATACAGTGCTTATAAATATATAAGATTCCGACACCGACAGGTATATTTAAACACTAAAAAGTGTCTATGCATTGACCAATAATGCCAAGCAAGGGGAATTGAATTAAGTATTTCCCAAAATGTCAACAGGTAGGTTCCGTGAAAATGAAACCGAAAGGATATATTCTGTCAATCGTAAAACTATTTGTGTGCTGTGGCGTCATATTGCAGAAGATATTTATAGCGGCGCAGTGTGAATGGTATCGAAATTGTTCAAACTCGGAACGTGTAGCTTGTTCAATAGTCTGCATTAGTCCAACAACTATAGTTAGGACCACTGCTATGAACTGAGTTTTAGCCCCCAAAATATAATTGAGTTTTGGCGGGAAATGTGAACACATGCGTCGTTGTGTATGCGTTTGTGCTTGGGGGCCCCACGCGGGATTATGAAACTATTATTGACCTTACTTTGACTTTATCTCCATTTTGGGGGATATGTTTTGCATGGGATCTCCGAGCATGAGTATTTTCATCGACAGAAATCCCATGCACAAAATATCCATACTCATCAGTCCGGCATTCTTTGATGTTACCGCGACATCATCATATGTGTATCACGCGGTATACAATTATAATTAACATCTCTATTTGACCACACACCAAATGCTTTTAGTTCAAAGGGTTACACTGTACCGGTAACATACTGTGCTCAATTGACCCATTTTTTTACCAGTATTCTGTTTAATCCTCAAACTCCCATTGCAGTCAGATTCTTTTTATAATAGATTGCTATTGACTTTAAGTACATGTATGTCTCCGAGTACATGTAAAGTCAATTGCTATTGACTTTAAGTACATGTATGTCTCCGAGCCGATAATTAATCATGTGTTCACGATTTGCTTCAATGGTGTGATCTCATTATGGTATAACTGTTGTGTCAGTATAAATCGGCGCGTTTGTTTTAATTCAACGCTCATCAATGTTAATCCCCCAATTTACTAAGTCGTGTCCAAATGAAATTAAACTTTACTGTAAACGCTTTTTTTCACAGTAAATAATGTCAACTTGCAAAGTGGCAACATTCATTTGAATTCACCTTGTCACTGTTCAAGGTACAGTTCCGTGTTTTCGTGCATTTTAAAATAGAACTTAAATACTGCGTGTGTCAGTTTATTGAACAAGAGTCCAACATATTCTTGCCTTATGTTTTTCTCAAACTATTTATCAGTAAGTGGATAATCATATGTGTTATCAGTAAAACGTGTTGTCTTTCAATTCCACTAACTTCTCCTGAATTGACTTTGAACAGACCAGCAGTTTGTGTTGGTGGTATACAGTTATGCAGTATTCATGATACAAGTTTGAATTGTTCAGTGAACTAAATTACAGTAATGCCCTAAATAATTGACTCCTTAACCACAGCAGAATTATAGGTAACTTTTCAGGATTTAGTTGGAAATATGGCTTGTTGCCATTCATCGGAAAGCTCTAAGTGAGAGCTTTCCAATGAATGGCAACAATCCATATTTCTGACTAATCCTGAAAAGTTACCCATAATTATGCTGTGGTTAAAGAGTCAATTATTTAGGGCATTACTGTATCTGAAACACCCCTGTCAAAATACAGCTACACTGTTTTATAGCTATTATGTAGCTGAATTTTTTTTTTTAAACAGTTATTATACAGCTTAGCTGTATGTTAGCTGTAATCAATAACTAACATGGTTGTTCAGTCATGTTACAGTGTAACTGTTTTATGACTGGAATTAGTAACTTGTAAGGTACCTGTCATTACAGTCATATTACAGTGTAACTGTTTTGTGACTATCAAGTGTTGCTGGTGTGTAACTGTCATTACTGTCATATTACAGTGTAACTGTTTTGTGACTATCAAGTGTTGCTGGTGTGTAACTGTCATTACTGTCATATTACAGTGTAACTGTTTTGTGGCTGTTTTGACTTTGAAAAAAAATGTAAATTCAATTGACATTATAGAATAAACTGCTTCATAACTATTTTAACTCTGTTTATTTTCTATGGTAATTAAATAGACAGATAGTTTACATTGTAACTGGCTAATAACTGTTTCCACTTAGAAAAAAAAGTTAATTCAATAGACATTATAAAATATACTGCTTCATAACTGTTTTAACTCTTGTTTATTTGCTATGGTAATTAAATAGACATTTAGTTTACAGTGTAACTGGCTAATAACTGTTACCATTTAGAGAAACAAAAATGTAAATTCAATAGACATTATAGAATAAACTCTTTCATAACTGTTTTAATTCTTGTTTATTTTCTATGATAATTAAATAGACAGTTAGTTTACAGTGTAACTGGCTAATAGCTGTTTCCACTTTAAAATCCTGTAAAATAATCGGTAGCTGTGTTAAATAATTGATATATCTTCTTTATAATAGTTTAGCATGATATCAATGCATGTCAAAATCCAGCTATATTACAGTTACATTACAGCTACAATACGGTTATTCATTACAGCTACTTTCCAGCCACATTGCAGTTGTGATGTTATGACGTCACAGCATGAATCAATGTCATATGACATAACTTTTTAACAGTAGCTGCTACTAGTAGGTGATTTTATCATTTATACATGTTTGTTCTGTGAATGTAATTTTTTAAAGATTTTAGAGAGATTTGGGCACTGGAGAAGACAGCTGCAGGGTCCCTTTGGGAAATTTGGCCACAGACAGTGTGAACTCTCTTAGCCGGAAAGAGAGCATGGCTGGGAATAACACCATCCACTGCAAATGTTACGGGAAATTTGCAGAATATGGAAACACACTATTATAATAAATGTAGCTGTCCTTTGTATTTCCAGGTGACCAAATAGGACTTATACGATGGGTGTGTCCATTGTATGATGCAAACATTAACTATGGATACGTACCCACCGTACCCAAGAGTTGAACAAGATTTACTGGACATCTCAAAGTCCGGAAAAATTCACACCATAGAGGACTCATTCAACGAGTATGCCAACATGGCAAATCCAAAAGCTCACAGAAATGGGGCAGTTGTTCAACGGAAAGCACATAGGCACTTCTCAAAGCGAATGCGTAGGCGTCTGGTGTACAAGAATGGAGACGTGAACATAACGCAAACCAATATTCGGAAGCGAAGGAGACGTTACCTTGCAGACATTTTTACAACATTAGTAGATATAAAATGGAGGTATAATTTAATGTTGTTCACATTGGCTTTCATTCTTAGTTGGCTTATTTTTGCTTTAGTGTGGTGGTTGATATGTTTTTCACATGGAGATTTTCAAAACCTTGACAATACAGACTGGACACCATGTGTGCAGCAAATACATAGTTTCACATCAGCGATTTTATTTTCCATCGAAACTCAACATACGATTGGTTATGGCTCTCGACATACGACTGAAGAATGTCCAGAGGCTATTGTGGTAATGATGATTCAATCGTGCTTTGGAGTTATTTGCCAAGCGATGATGACCGGAATTGTTTTCGCAAAACTATCAAGGCCAAAAAAGCGTGCCGAGACTTTAATGTTCAGTAAAAATGCGTGCATATGTAAGCAAGATAGTGAACTTTGTCTGTTATTCCGGGTCGGTGATATGAGAAAGTCTCACATAGTTGAAGCTCATGTGCGAGCTGTGCTCATAAAGAAAAAAGTGACAAAAGAGGGAGAGGTTTTACCACTCTATCAGTACGATATTGATCTTGGTTTTAACGAGGGTTTAGACAGACTCTTTCTCGTATGGCCTGTTATAATCGTTCATAGAATTAACGAAAACAGTCCTTTCTTTGAAATGACGCCAGAAGACCTTCATAGAGAACAGTTTGAACTTATTATAATTCTTGAAGGAATCGTAGAATCGACTGGCATGACGACACAAGCCAGGAGTTCATATTTACCTGGTGAAATTTTGTGGGGTCATCGGTTCGAAAGATTGGTAACGTTTCAGAAGGAAAACGGACAATACCAAATTGACTTTTCCAGATTCCATAATACAATTCCTATTGACACGCCTCAATGTAGTGCCAAAGATCTACAAAATATGATTTCTGTGATGGAAGAGAATACGACATTTGTCGAACCTGAAGATGAGGACGATGATGATCAATCAGTGGGCTCGAAAAATGAAGACTATACCGGACCCTATATCATAAAGAGGCACGGTGTCGTGCAGACAGACTTTGCTGATGATGACTCTGATTCTCAGATGAGCTCATGTCGGAGTAAGCAGAGTACAAGTACAGAGGTTATAAGAGATGATTCTCAAATGCTGCTGTGACATTGAATACACATGATGCAAAAGGTAATTATTAACACTTAGATTCCTGATGAATTCTCCCATTCGTTTCTAAATGTTTACATTAAAATGATCTGTTTTTCATTTGCTATGGCCAAAAAAAATGAAATGTCTGGTTTGGGTTACAAGCCGAAAAAAATACGGTCGGTAGGTACCCCAAAACAAGTGTCCATTGGCACCGTGGTGTATTTTCCATTCGGCCGCGGTGTCAGAGTTTGTAACTGCAGTTGAGCACTGTGGCCGAATGGCAAGTACACCGCGGCCGAACGGCAAGTACTCCATGGCTGAAAGGCAACTACAATGCGGCCGAATGGCATGTACACCGTGGTTAGATTTCTGGTTTGTATCAACTTTTTTCAGTTTAATGAACGTACACCGCGGCAACTACACCATGGCCGAATGGCAAGTACACCGCGGCCCAACTGTAGTTAGCCGGTGGAGCTGCGGTGTAGTTGCATTTCGGCTGTGGTGGCAATGCTAACTGCACTGCGGTTAAGTGGACACTTGTTTTGTCCAGCAGGTATAGGCTTGAAATTTTATTTGTTTAATTACGGTAATCTTTTTGTTTTGACATATTCTTATGACTTTTCATGTGCGTATTTTACTCTGCAAGATTGACATAAAACTACTTTTTATTATTTTTGCATAAATTTTAATATTACATAGTACTGTTACTTAGAAATCAATCTATTCTGAGATACTTAAATGTGTTTTATGAATTTTTTGGAGAAAAAATTAAATAGATTATCTTGAAAACCATGAAAAAAAACTTTAGGGTCGGTAGGGAAACCCAAACAAATTTTTTTTTCTTTGGCATAGGATGTTCAGATATTATGTAAGAAATGAACAGCGGTTTTAATATGTTCATTGGGTTTTGACTGCGAGAAGTTAGCAAACTGTACTGTTTGTACTCTGCTTTATACTCCGGAGTTTGCTGAATTTTTACTGTGGTCAAAACCCATCACCACGTTGTGTCTGCCATATTAGTTACATTTATATACAGTAGTGAGAGCTTTCCGATGAATGGCAACAAGTCATATTTCCGACTAAATCCTGAAAAATTACCCATAATTTTGCTGTGGTTAAGGAGTCGATTATTTAGGGATTACTGTACTTAAATACTTTGCGAGTCAGGATGTGATCATTCCCATTTAAATTTATTCAACTTCAAAAAATGGAATCCATCGGTCTATAATCTCTCAATTCATCCCAATGCAACACTATATTGTACTTTTTGTTTCAATAATTCTTATTCAGTTCATACCGGTACTAGTATATAGTTAGATTATGTATACTACGTATACAGCAAAACAATAGCAATGTATAGCAAAAAAAACTCTACCATATAGCTGGAGATGTTTAGTACACATACAGCAAAAATATGCATAAAACTATAATAGACATGATCAGGACTTGAATTAACTGGATTCGCATTGCAACTTGTGATGCGATTTCCAATTTATGCTAACCAATTTACAATCAAAAATCATATATTGGTAGTGAATGCTATACAAAATCTACCCAGTGCTGCAAAATACTATACAGATTTAAAACATTAAATCAACCTCTGGATTTCAGGTAGCTTTGGTAAGGATTGTGATTTCCAAGGGTTATGCAGTTATTGGAAAATAACTGCAATGTGGTTATAGGTTTATGAACCCATTGCCTGTGTGGGCGTGGCTATCCTAATGCTATGGGGAAAATCGGGAGCATTATTAGGTGCATGTAAATATAAGTAGATGACATGCAGAGGAACACTCAACAGATTTCTATTTATCTGAAAATTGAGCCGACACGTGGTCGATAACATTTAGCATGCATGTAAGAAAACTGACATTTTATGGCTGTTATCATTGCATTTCAATCTAATGCTCTATTTTGAATTATTGTAGTTATATCTAGCATACATTCGACAGCCTTGCTGCCTTAATAGCCAACAGCGCACTTTGTTTTCTTGATAAACTTTGCAGTTCATCCAAATTTGCGCACAATTTTGATTTAGCAAAGCCTCTGCTTTGACATACGCACAGGCGGGCTAATTAACCCAATATCAACTTGATGCTGGATCTCAGACGGACAGCTTGATGCATTTCCATGGGATTTTTAACTAGTTGTTATGGAAATATTAGGCTCTCAACCACCCTACAGTAATGCTCTATAAAGTAATCGACTTCTTAACCACAGCAGAATTATGGGTAACTTTTCAGGATTTAGTCGGAAATATGGCTTGTTGCCATTCATCGGAAAGCTCCTGAGAGCTTTCCGATGAATGGCAACAAGCCATATTTCCAACTAAATCCTGAAAAGTTACCCATAATTCTGCTGTGGTTAAGAAGTCGATTACTTAGAGCATTACTGTACCCCTTGAATGATATGCTAACTTTGTAATTGGAGTAAAAGTAAATTATGCTGCAATAAATAGGAGCACATTGCTCCTCTTACTGGAAACATTACAATGTTGTGGTATTTGTCAAACAGTAGAAAGCTAGTTAACCAGTATTTCACAGAACTCAGACTTTGTCACTGATATTTTCAAATAGATAAGAGATCTGTCCATCAATACAATTAAAAACATATGCCTTGAAGTACAGTTATTCATTGCAAGTTATCTGATAACTCTTAATTTTCCTATTTTGATGAAGATTTGAATAGAAATGTAATAAAATTATAAAACTGCCAAAAATTATCTAAGTATAGACTGCTCCTTTCGGCTTCTTTTACCTGCCATCATTCTTCCATTTGGATATAGAAATACCTCTCCATCACGAAATGCCGACAACTTTTAAACAATGGTTTTCTCGAGTATAGTGACAAAAGTATGTTTGTTTGTGTACTCAATTTCCTGGTAGCCTCATTTTCCCAGAAGTGGTATCTATAGGGTGTAGATGTAAATTAACTTTAGAAAAAATTGGTCATTAGTCACTGCATCATTGCTAAAACATGATTAGGCCATAGGTTATTGTATGTTTTGCATCAGTCACCACTTTTTGGGGTTTTTTTTGCATAAAATAAGAACCAATTTTATTAACTATCGGCACAAGAAACAATTCCATTGGAGTGTCCTCTGTGAAAATTCAGATAGGACCATTTACTCTGAGTCCCTAAACACAATGTTTTATTTGCATAAAATGAATGTAAACAAGATTGCATGGTGGTAATATTTATGTTATTATAATTGCGTTGTACAATATAAGTAACTTCAGAAACCTATCAAAAAAAGTACTAGTAATAATAACTAATCACCATATTTCGCATTTTAATACTCAAAATCCAGGATGACGCTAAAACATAAACTTTTAAAATTAACCATGACCTTATCATCTAGATATAAACATTTATTCAGACACTTCAATTATTTTATACTTTCTGGTTTGAGACTATCAGCTTGTTTGCTTCAATATCAAAATCATTGACATCCAATTAGTCAGTGACAGAAAGTACCCACCTTGTAATATTAGATTACGTGTTGCATCAAGAGTCATCTGTCACCACAAAATGGGTTTGCTTGCTGGTTATCCTTGCTTTAAGTTATTCCGAGCCATCTACAGGCTTATTTATAAAACTAGTTCATGTACCTGTATATACTTACTGGAAAAGTGTGTCATTTTCAATAAATTACTGAAAAATAATTGGCTGTTGCTTTAGCCTGAGTTTGAATAGATTTATCCTCTTGTTTGCTATAGTCAGTAATGAGTACCAACGTAAAATGTCACGCTGTGTGCTATATGTCCTTCCTTATTACGGACCTACTTCAGCACATCATTTGGCCTTTACTCGTAAATGGAACTCAGATATTGGTGCATCGCAGCCTTGGTGTCTCGATGTTTTGAACATTGTAAGTCGTTCCAGGATTGTGAAAGGTAATTAGCCTTTCAACAGAGTCTGTTTTAGGGTTTTCGTTATATTCCAGTTACATTTTTCCATTGGAAAAAGTCCAAAACGTCAATGGTCCAGCACACGACGTCATGTCATTTCACAGTGAAGAGGTTAATAGAAACATAATTGCAATCAATAGGTCATATAAGTTAAAAAGTCATAGCTGTTCTGGAAATGTTTTGAGCCATCAGCACCACATGTACAGTAATGCTCTAAGTAATCGAATGTTTAACCACAGCAGAATTATGGGTAACTTTTCAGGATTTAGTCGGAAATATGGCTTGTTGCCATTCATCGGAAAGCTCTCGGGGATGGCTCTAATATATAAGATCAAGGTAAATTAGGCCCCTGCGAAGCTTCGAGATTCGATTCGATTCGCGAATCGGTCGTCCTGATTCGATTCGATTCGATTCGACTGTCCGATTCGAGTATTTTCAAATCATTCATGATCAGACATCATATATATAGGCAATCAACTGTCATAACCCGGTGATCAAACAGATCGCCGCGTTGACCAATAATCTATAAATAGAACCAATGTAGGTAATGTTGTAATGACTATTGAAGTGACGTAATTGGGAATTCCTGAGGCGCGTGTTTACAAAATAATACAAAAACAAAATGAATGAGTTTCGTTGCCTGTTCAATTTATTAAAAGGCGAGAACAAATATGTGTGTAAGCACTGCCCCACGCTTTTGTCTGTTCGACCCACGGGTACAACAACACACCTTTAATAGGCTGCATGTCCAGCGGAAGCACCCCGCTCTGTTCGAGAGAACGATACAGACTGAAAATTCAAAAAAGCCGAAAGTTGAACTTCAAGAAAATTCTCAAGTAGGTGATCATGATTCTCCACCCAAGAAACAATCCACGATGGGCCAACATTTCGTCTCCAAACACTTAATTATATCAGACACAGAAACAGTTTGATGCAGCCCTTCTAACATGTGTTGTCATTGATGGGAGACCTTTTGAGCCTGTGGCTGGCGAGGGGTTCAAAAAAATGTGTGATGTGCTCACTGGAGGAAGTTATGACCCACCCCACCCCACAACGCTATCAAGAAAAGTAAATGACCTGACAGAGTCAATGGAGGGTAGTTTGAAGGCCTATTTGAAAACTGATATCGGGAAATCCAAACATCAATTTAAAGGACAATAAGCCGATCACACGGCAAATGCTACAGAGAAACTGATCAGAGCTCAGTTTGTTAAATATGGGTTGGATTTAAGTAGGGTCATGTTCGCCACCACAGACACAACGAATCTGATGCCATGCACAGCATGTCAGCTGGGAATTTCCTGGATGGGTTGCTCCTCATTAATCAACACTGGGGTACAATCGATAGCTCGCGACATATCGTAACATTATTGATTTCTTGATAGAAAAGTATGACTATTTTGTGCGATGGTTAACGCCGATGTTTGAACCCGAGCCATGCAAATGACTAAAATAGCACATTATATTCTTAGTTTCTTACGCAGAAGAAATGAAAATAATACACACGTCGAGTTGTTTATGGTTTACACAAATCTAATCGTGGTCGTTCAACTTTTCTCCGGTACAACCATTCTAAATTTCGATGTCCGCGAAAGGTATAGATTCGATTCGAGATTCGATTCGCGAATCATTCTCGTGATTCGATTCGAGATTCGATTCGAAATGAAATCCCCGATTCGCAGGGCCCTAAGGTAAATATTGTTAGGCCAATGAATTCTCTTTAAATACATATGCGAGGCTCCCTATGGGTGACTCGCATATACATGTATAAGAGAATGCCTTGGCACAGGGTTTTCACAAAATTTCAGGAAGCTCCAGTCATGGAAGGGTTAAATACTAAGGCCTAGGATACAACAGAAATGAATGCTATCAGCTACAGTAATGCCCTAAATAATCAACTCCTTAACCACAGCAGAATTATGGGTAATTTTTCAGGATTTAGTCGGAAATATGGCTTGTTGCCATTCATTGGAAAGCTCTCAGTCAACAAGCCATATTTCCGACTAAATCCTGAAAAATTACCCATAAATCTGCTGTGGTTAAGGAGTCCATTATTTAGAGTATTACTGTAATATTCTCATGAAAATTTGACAAAAGTCTGCCTCAGACTGCCTGGCACAATCTGGTCTCATTGACTAAACACAGAGCCAAATGCTTAGGATTTTCAGAACATCCAGAAATTGATGAAAATCTTGTGTATTCAGGGAATATTATTCTGATATCCACACTGTAAAATAGCTAGAATTTCGCTGTAAAATATCTGTAGCTGTAATGTAACTGGAAAGTTTTAAACTGTTTTTCATAGAGCTGTAATGTAACTGTCACGTAGTTATTTTGGCACGGGTAATGAGACTCTATTCAAAGTTATGAACACATGTATGGGACTTAAAGGTACTAAATCTGATTCGATGGTTCCCATATCATCAGATTCCAACAACATTTCTTGAAATGCCGCTTCAGTTATCAGAATCGTTTAATTGCCAAAAAATAATGCTAACCACCATCAACTATAGTATAAAATTGCCCAAAAAGTGTTATATATCAACATTTTATTCAACGCAATTTGGTATCGAGAGTATGTCGGTTGGAATTCGTGAAAAATAACAGATTTCAAAACTCGAAATCTGATAACTCTGGGCTTCGATGGGTGGGTTCTAATATTGTTTACCCTGGAAGTCAAATAGATAGTAATTATGTGGTGTTAAATCGCATTGTGTACATCTTAACATTTAGCGTTTCAATATATTTTGAGAAGAGGACATGCTGCGTTTTGCACTAAAATCCACATATAAGCCAGCATGATCGACAATCTTCAGTGTTTATTTCGGTCATAATGAGTTGCTAATGACTTGTGGATAATTAGTGGGAAAAGGGTTAATATTTATCAGCACATTAATCGGCACTTATAGCACATTAGCTCACTGATTCTACTAAGACTGTCTACATGTTTTATCTGTCTAGCCGAGGCTAATCTCTTAATCTTCTCTGGATTATAGGTCTGTTACATTGTCTCTTGGAACTTTTCCATGTAGTAGGAAAGGTTATCCAATAAGGACCTGGCATCCTGTTGAATTCACACAACACCATCAGTAATCTTCATTTATTATGTAACGGCTTAAAGCTTTGGCAAGACTGACATTGAACAGCTTAAAGATTAACTTAGGCAAGCCTGCTAATAGTGTGTCTGTCATTTGCAGAATGAGATCCCCAGAGGGTTAGCAGGCTAACATTACCAAATTCACCCTCCAGGAACCTCATTCTGCTCAGGCCTCATCTTCTGAGAAGTATCTTGTTTTTAGTTAATTTTTCCATTCTGGGAAGTTTTTATATCCCCAAATTTGCAGAAGATAAAATTCATAATCGAGGTGACTAATGGGCGAACATCACCAACTTCAACTGTAACTTTAATCTGATCCAAGGTCTCCCATAGCAGTTGAGGCCTAAGGCTTTGTACAAGCCAATACAAGGTCAAGGTAATTATTGTTAGGCCAATGTAATTCAGGCCATAAATTTCATTCTATTTTAGGAGAATCCATATGGATTCTCGTAAAAACATTTGCGAGAATCCAACTAATGTTTAGGGTCCCAGGATCTGATGGGTCCACCATGGTTGGCCCCATCGGAGGAGTCTCATTTCCTGGCTTCTGGAAGGAAAATGTCCAAATAAATCATCCACTCAATCTGAGATTTTGTTGGCATTCTTCTCACATAATAGGCATATTGCCTTTGAATATTTTGTATCATTGGAGAGTTCTTCCAATAACCTGAAGTTCTATCTAATTTCAAGAGGCCATTTTTCTGCAGCTTTTAAAAAAAAATACATTTCGCCATTTTTATTTTGAATAGGCGTGCAAATAATATATTTGAAGTTTGAAGGCCGTTCATCTGAACGGTAGCTTGCGTTGGCATGGGGAACAAGGACTGTAACTTTTCAGATTGGGAAAATTAACAGAATAGAATTAGAAAGAAAAAAATAAATAAGTATAAAATTCGATATCGATTTCATTCACAAACACGCTTTCATACATAAACAAAGTTCCCGATTTCGTTATAACTTAGTGAACGATGATAAAAAATACCGAGTATTCAAAGGGAATATTTCAGTTTATTCTTCCCATTTTGTCACATGGATGATCGATCAATTCGATGAGATTTAAATGCCGATGCGTTGGTTTGTTTGATTGGCTTAAAGTTTAATATCTACAAAAGAACGAACATTTCTATTGGTCAGTGGTAATCCGTGGTCAAGGTCGCTAATGCCAGCAGACAAAATTACATAACTGTGACGAACGTATCTCATTGGTTGGCAAGTGACACACCTCTGAAAGCAGAGACTAAAATTAGTTACAAACAAGACTCGGGGGAATTCCAACTTCGGCATGGAGAGAATACTCAAATCTACGCGAATCTCAATAGTAGAACCGCACGAATCTAAGTGGATTCTCGTCAGTTCGTTTGCGCGAATATTTTCGCGAATGGATTCGCGTCGAATTTTAAGGCCTGGTAATCTCTTATATATGCGAGGCTCCCTATGGGAGACTTCAAGAGAATGCATTGGCACAGGGTATTCACCAAATCAATTTTCAGGGAGCCCCAGTCATGGAAGGACTAAAGGGAGCTAGACTGTACCTAAATCCAGCCATTTTATAAACCATTTCCTACTCTATTCAACAGAAAATGTGCAACAATTGAATGAATTTGAGTCAGGGATGAGTGCAAAATACACTAATGTACAGAATTTGAGTCAGGGATGAGTGCAAAATACACCAATGTTCAGTAATGCCCTAATTAATCGACTCCTTTTCCACAGCACAATTATGGGTAACTTTTCAGGATTTATTTGGGAAATATGGCTTGTTCTCACTGGGAGCTTTCCGATGAATAGCAACAACCCATATTTCTGACTTGAATCAAGTCTCCCTTTATTCAACTACAGTAATGCCCTAAATAATCGACTCCTTAACTACAGCAGAATTATGGGTAATTGTTCAGGATTTAGTCCGAAATATGGCTTGTTGCCATTCATCGGAAAGCTCTCGGGGAGAGCTTTCCGATGAATGGCAACAAGCCATGTTTCCGACTAAATCCAGAAAAGATACCCATAATTCCTCTGTGGTTAAGGAGTCAATTATTTAGGGCATTACTGTAAGCCAGAAATAAATTCAGCAAAAAGAGTACTTTTGGCGTACTATTTGTGGTGGAAGTGTTAATTATTACATCAGCAGAATCTAATAAGTATAAGCCGATGAACATCAGAAGTGTGTTTGCTTCTGGGCTGAGACTTATTGATGTACAGTTATACAACGAGTTTAAGTTTCTCTTTCAACTGCTGCCAGCCACAGGTTCTCAAATAAACCTCTTTGATTACCCTTATTACAAGCAAACTAACAGAAAGACGGTCTTAATGTAATCTCATTGCGTAAAGCGTGTAACAGCTGGCGATGGATCAGGCCAGCTGTACGAATGATACACCAACGTCTGCCAATATGCCGAAGGATTATGGCGGTTATCTTTGTTCAAACAGAAACCTAAGTGATCATTAGGATAAAAGAATATTTGATCTTGAAATCAAAACCGGGTTTGTTTGACATCTTGCTATAAATCTGTTTTTTCGAGCTACCATTCTGTCATACTTGTGGTGTAAATGTGAGAATCAATGGCGTGGTTTATTGATGATTATGCTCTCATCTGGTTTCCAAAAGTTCAGCTATAAGAGGCATCATATTCTGGCAATAAGTACATTATGTAGAGTGCAGAAGGTTCGTTAACATCATAAGGAATGGATTCAGGGATGTTTTGGGGACCTGTATTCTGAGCATGATAACACCATAAGGAATGGATTCAGGGATTTTTTAGGGACACCTGTATTCTGAGCATGATATGCCAAAAGCATCCCAAAGGGTTACGGCCTGAGTTGGGGTGGGTATGGGAGGAGGTGTCCCCAACCCATTGACAAGGGGTATGGGGGTTCTTTCCCAAGAAATTTTAGACAATGAAATGCATTGATAGAGAATCTATGACACTCTCAGCCTCTCTGACTCACTACTTTGGAGATGATTTAGGACTACATGTATGTATTGTAATGGGGTTGATACTATCTATGCATGGGGAATGATGTTGATGATCAGACAACCCTAAATATGCCCATTTAGTGTGTCCCTGGTGCGGTCGGTCAAATCGATTGCACCTTAGAAGTATGGAAACAACCCGATGTTAGCATATTAATTTAACATATTCTGTATTTGAACAACTCCCACTGAGTAAAATAGAGTTCCACTGATTTATTTGGGTAATATTTCCTAAAGTTATGGCACCATATTTTTGTTAGAGCTAGCATATGCAGTTTGGGCTCCCAAACCGGTCACCGGTATGAACAGGGCCCTGGATCCATCCCTGACCATTGTAAATCTTAGAATTTGTAAAATGGTTAATTCATTGGTGAGCCCTTTGCTTTAAAAAAGTTTAATTTTCTAGGGATTTTCTGGGGTTTAGGCTAAAAAGGAAGAAACTTTCTCTGCCATATTATTTAGGTAATGGCTTTTATGATCCATTCTCATTAAGAATGGTTTGTACTTGGGACAAGTGACCATTGAGGCAGTCCAGTTTTGCCTCTCAGTACCTTGTGTGTAATTAGATCAACAAATGTGACAGTACTTTATAGTGTCCCAATAGTGTTTCAAAATTCGTGCTGAGGGCAGTATTTCCTTTGAGAGGGTTACATTCACTGTGATTTTCTTGCACCTCTTCTGTCCATAGACACATCACTGTCTGAGCTTTTATTCCTAAAGTTTTCAGTCAATTATTGTTAAGCTTGGCACATATATCTAGTACCATGGGAACAGGAATCTCCTGAAAATAAGAGACCTATTAAAGTTTAATATATAAGCTCATTTAGAGGAGAGGATTGCGTTCTTTCTACTTTGCTCAACTTCTCTCAAGCAGCATAACAAGTTAACTAGAATAATACTTGTCCTTGACCTTTGTAATCACTGTAAATATTTTGTTCTCGGGAATAAGAAACCGGTTTATTTCTGGACCAAATCAGGCCACGGATTCTCAGAACACTTCAAAGGAACACACAGACTGTTACAAAAATATAAGCAAAAGAGACCCTGGATGGGAATAAACATCACCACCTGATAAACAGCTACTCCCTAACAGAATGTTAGTTTATCCTAAAGGCATATTGACCTTAAAGGCACACATGGCCTTCACATTGGGTATATGTGAGAAATCGTAAATGTTTGTAAAACCATCATCACTAAGATAAATATCGAAAAATAGATTGATTGATATATTATTCTTATGTTCATCATCTTTTGACTTAAATAATTTTTGGATAATGAGATGTAACATTTTGAAAAATTATTACGTGAACATTACTGCTACAGTGCAAGTCATTTTATCCACTAATAGTTGGTCTGAGTTCGGTCAAATCTTTAATGTGTATATATTAGGAAAGGTAAGAGCATTGATGTCCGCAAACCAGATTTTCAAACATTACATATCAATTGCCACCAGCAATGTTTGTTGATAAAATGTCTGGCACTTAACAGTAATGTTTAAATAACAATGATTTCAACACATTTATATATTTAATAACTTTCGTTATTTCAGAGTTATCAATCAAAAATAACAAAATTCAACTATTTCTCAATGTTACTTGATGATGTTTTTACAGACTTTTATAATTTTGCACATGTAACCCTTCAGCACCCCAAGCATCTACTACTTGACAATAAGGAAATGGATGCTATGTTGTTGTTGTTGTTGCATTTTAAGTCCAATGGCGGTTTTAAGCCTAATATTATCCAGGTCTTCATCTCTGTTTTGTCAGGGATCAAATTAGCCTTAAATATGGCAATAAATGTGCTAAATACGTCTTTACAGACTTAATATACATGGACTCCTTCTGTACTTTTATTTATCTGTTGTCTGCTTATTACATTACCTGTACATCCCTACAAATCAATAATAGATCATTCCTTTGTACACTTTTTAACTGGCTGAGAGAATACTGGTCACTTTAAATCACTCACATGTTTTTGTTTTTTGTTGGTTATATAATCAGGCCTTGATCACCACATCAGGAAGACTGTCCAAGAGATTATGATTTCTCCCACCCCCTACACACTTTAGCACAGGCAGCCCGTGTGGGATAGCTGTGTGAGATTTCCCCATCTCACCCAACACGTGACCAGCTGTCTCACCCTACCCACATGACTGCTTTACCTATTTAATTAATAGCCGGAACTAATTTAACAATCCGTCATCATGTTTTATGTCAACTAAAACAATGGCGACCAACCAGTTATGCTTCAAGTTTCAAGTAAATAAATACGGACAAATTCGTGGACGCTTATACAAATGGAGATAAGCTTCCAACATGTTAATCACGAAGAACCTTCAACATAACCTCACTTGCAGACACAGAGTTGCATAACATTTATTAACATGCAATATAAACGACTAATTTGCTTAACATATAACTATAACTTAACATATGTAAACAATAGCCGCTTCACAAACAGCCCTCTTAATTCAGATTGTTTTGCTTCGGCAATCTGCTACGGCAATGGTATGCCGTGGCCCAGTTTGCTTCAGCAAATTGCTTCGGCAATGCTGATTGCCGTAGCCAATTATGAAGGCTGCACAAATGACGAACGAAATAGTTACACATTCTAACAGTTCTCACCATTGCAATAAATTGCCGAACGCGTCTTTAATACTAACATTTGTCTGTCATATATACACATGTTTCCTTTTCTAATGGTACCGCTATGGACATTTCCCATGACAAACATGATTAGTCCAGTTGTATATACTTCATATCAATACGCGCGTTTCTCGGAATCTATGCAACGGAATGAGGCTCTTGGGTTGGGAGAAAAATTATCCATCATGACCTGGGATGTGGGCATGGAAAAATCTCACCCTCGGGGCCAGATATTTGGTCCGGACACTCGGCAAGCCTCGTGAGATTTTTCCATCCCACACTCCCAGGTCATGATGGATAATATTAATCCCACACACCCCCCCCCTCCGGTGGATAAATACTGTTATACTCTCCTTATATTCTAATAGTTGTAAACATATTTATATGATTGCATTATATCGCCAAATAAACAATCAATCAATCCATTTAGTATAGAAAGGGTTAATTGTTTTGATATCCCTCCTCTCAAATTACTTATACATGTACATGTACTTAACAGTTTGTTTGGAATGTGATCATTTATGCTGAAGTGCCTTTCAATTAACGAATGTGGTCAGCCAGAGTAAACAGAAAACAATATACAGCTAGGTTCAAAAAGGTGCCCTATTGTCGTGATTAATATATTTCATTGTTCCACCTGGGATCTACTGTTTTGAATGCAAATTTTTTTTTAAGTTAAACAAATCTCACACTCCAAGTGTTATTGTATACCACTTTTGTGTACAGTCTGGCCCTTGGCCAAAAGCCAAGATGCTGGGAACTTTTATTGTAAGGAGACGCCCTCTAATTTTTCCATAGGACGTATTAAAGTTTTCCACTTTACTTTTTTACATGTCGCATGGTTAAAAACAATTATATTAACATGGTGAGTCAATATCATCTATATAATTTCAGTCGCAGCAGCGTTTATTATAATATGAGTGCCCTCAACCAATATATATAATCACATGTCATTTGCTCCTCAACTTTGCTGACTTAAATGGTCATAAGCCCTCTTAAAAACTTAAAAAGATAAGTATCCAGTGTGTTCAATGTTTTACCATCATTTATGCATTATGATTCTTAATAAATGATATGCATTACCCGATTACATTACTTCAAAGTGAACATACCTTGAAGTTGTAGACTTTCAATTGAGATGCTTATGTTCATTCATCATTCATCCTAATATATATTGGTACGAGTTTTAAATTTTGTGTACTTATTAAACTTGGCACACGTGGTCCGGCGCTTCTTTGATAAGCGCTCTGAATGAATATTATGCTTGCCATCACACAATAAAATACATATAGCTAGACATGCCCTGTTCACATGTAATTGTTTATTAATTGTTTATTGTTTTATTATGAATTTTATTGTTAGCATACTGCCTTTTAATATTGGTGTTTATGCAAATAAATCGTATCGTATCGTACAATAATGCCCTAAATAATCGACTCCTTAACCACATGAGAATTATGGTAAATTTTTCAGGATTTAGTCGGAAATATGGCTTGTTGCCATTCATCGGAAAGCTCTCAGTGAGAGCTTTCCGATGAATGGCAACAAGCCATATTTCCGACTAAATCCTGAAAAATTTACCATAATTCTCCTGTGGTTAAGGAGTCGATTATTTAGGGCATTACTGCATGTATTTACCACCATGTGAACCTTTGACTATGAGCTTGATTTATGCCCCTTTTTTTGACTCAGAAATTTTTCTCAACTCAAACACAATTTTTTTTTAATTAGATATGTTAAATATGGCTGCCTGTAATATAGTCAAATTGCACTGCAGAGGGTATCCTTATTCCCACTGGGACAGTCTGGCCTCTAGTTTTAGTTAGTCAGTCAATTAATTGGGGTTTAAAATCACATGCATATGCATGTTGTGACATAAGAGAAGACCTAAATTCAGGCTATATGAGGGCCCCTTCCCCCCCCCCCCATTTTCGTACGCCGGATTCGACCCATTTTGGACCCGTACGCCGGATTCAAGACACAAATTAAGCTGGATTCCGGATTCATGTATTTATATAAACGGATTCCATTTCGGTGAAATATTGCGATTTGGTTCCTCATTTGGTCATAATAGATCATAATATCATGAATTTTATATGGGATCCAATCTGATGCACACTCTTATATGACTTGGTCCGTATATATTCGTTTGTATACGGTGCTCTTTATCTTTCCGGTCATTATTTGCGGCAACATATCTAAAAAATTGCCCCAAAGACATATATAGCAAAACAATTTGGATGATGGACTGCCAATTATATTTCCGTGAAAATGCGCTGTGGGCATAAACTTAACCCACAATTCAAAAATATGTATGTTATATTGGGCTACCATCAACATATAAACAACGGTACCTCCGATGGTTAGTTAAAACAATATAACCTTGCCAGGATAGTGTGTGGATTTCAACCATGCTATATGTAAAACTGTTTACTCTCCGACACTTAGCTATATCATCAAACACATTAATTCAAATGGCGTTTGTTTGGCGGTTTACATGCGATGTGTTAAGCATGATTGTTGATATTATTAGCTGGGACCCATGCAAGCGGCCATATACACGCATGCAAATACATGGATGTGTATTATCGGGAGCTCCAACTCCCGTGCTACATGCATACTGGGGTATATTTATATATCAAAATCAATATGTAATCATCGATTAATCCCCAATTTTCTAGTGGAGCGTGCGCATTATGTTATTGATCTGTCCGACCGTCTGTCCATCCATCATTCGGTATTGGTTTATGTGTGGTGGCTTAAGATACGTATCAACTTTCTAAACTTAATTTAGTATTTGGGTTTTCTAACACAGAGTGCAGGCCGAGACCACGTATTCGGTGACCGCCGGCCAATTTCCGCTATAGAATAGGGTCCCCTTTTTTGTTGGGATTTCCTTCCATGTGCGTCCCCATGTGAGGGCATTGGTAAGTCCAAACTGGTTTTACTGGGATTACTGATCCGGTGCAGGTTGGGTTCGAGTTTGGAGTCCACCCGAGGGTTTTACATGTGTTATCACATCGGGGTATTAATTCTGGGTCAATATATCACGCCCATATAAAGAGCGTTTAATTTATTAGTTTTTACACGGGAATGTGATAAAGATCGGTTAATCCAAGGAAGTCTAGACGCATATTCTATACCTTTGTTACTCTTATCCTAACATTTTGTAAACTGCCGCAAGGTAGACTGCTCTGGACCTCATTGGTGAAGTTTCCACTACCGGGGTTCAAGACGGGGGTGCCTTTATATGTGGGACTTGCTCATATATTATGGGTATCACAAAACTAATCTATAATGTCATGTAAACTGGACGTGAAATCGGTATTTGTTTCTTAAACTGGATTCCGGATTCCAGGGTGAATTTGAAGCTGGATTCCGGATTCCAGCGTCATTTTAAAACTGCATTCCGGACTCAAGGGGGGAGGGGGAAGGGGCCCTCCTATATGGCATTCATTCTCCTCCCACTTTTAGAAGATTTCTACTTCAGGCTGTAACTACCATAGTCCTATTCATTACTCCATGCTGGAAAATATTCAAATTAGGTCTTAAACTGTAAATATGTGCCATCATGCTCACATGGGGTATACTTATTTTAGTCTTCAAAATTATTATGCTCATGCAGGACATCTGGTTATATTTACACTCACACATGGACTCGCATTGTGTAACATGAAATTACGTCACATGACGTCGCGCACTGACCCAACTTACCAGGGGTGGCACCAGAAAATCCCCGACGGGGGGCTACACTAAATTACAACATATTGCCTGTTGGTATGTGAAATGAGCGCACATAGTGTGTGTGGCGAACCAATGAACAAAACCATATTGAAGTAATTATAGTAAATTAATGCCTTGCTTCTTATATATCTGAACGTAACACATGACACATGATGGTTCCGGGCCGGGCCAAAATGCTAGGGAGTCGTCATAAAGTTTAGCAATACATCAGCCATAATTAGCAGATGAGATAACTCGAAGATTAAAACCCATGAATTGTTGTGAAAATTCCTTTATTCTAGGGAGGCCACTTGTCTTCTGTG
Organism: Siphonodentalium dalli; assembly: GCA_032622095.1. Lineage (NCBI taxonomy): Eukaryota > Metazoa > Mollusca > Scaphopoda > Gadilida > Siphonodentaliidae > Siphonodentalium > Siphonodentalium dalli. Next base: position 158,140,870 of record CP136065.1, on the reverse strand, counting down.
TCAGTTCTAAATTCTAATTTCTAATTTCATTAGTTGCAAGTGCCAGCATGGTGTTTCACTCAAATTCACTGTCGGGGATATAGCTAACATGTGGCCATACTGTAGGTACTCAATGGTTCTATAGACCAATGTGACCATTGTGACAAATGCCAGAGTAGCCAGCAATGATAAAGCACACATGTTTCAATAGATTTTCATTACCACTAAAACGCTGATGATGTAAGAATACAGGGGAATACCCCCGGATTTAATGAGAACATGTGCCATGAATATTTTGTGTGGGATATATTCCGCTGTATGTTCTCTCTCTGACACTTTCCCACACTGACAGTCTGTACATGATTACTTCATCTTATACACACAACCGACTTACATATAGAAAATCCCCTACAAGTCCTCCCTGACGAGGGGGCTAGAGCTCATCAAGTCATGAGAATAACATTGGAAATGGGTACTTTAATAATGCTCTTCTAATCTGCCAATTGACTCAGTTGAGTGTAAATATAAGTAAAGAATGTTGATTTTGTTGCGTTCCATAGAGTATGGGTTGCACACAAAATTTCAAATCAAACTTGCATCCATACTCTATGGAACTCAAGCAAATTGACATCCATTTCTTAAATAGAAAGTACCATCCAATTGTCATAGCTGAAAAATTCCACCTCATCAGTTGAACCATTTAGAAAAAAACTGATTTCTGTCTTCTACGAAAATTTGTAAATTTAATCATTTATTCAGTCCGAAGTAAATCACAGACAGATATATGGAAATGATTCTTCAGACAGAACTTGACAGCCACTTGGTATAATATATGACACTGTGTTTCAAATTTTGATATAAAATTGATGAAAATAGAGTTGAATGAACAAGATTATTTGCTACTGCATCAGAACATGCAATCAGACTCTTTCATATGTCTTTAAAGATATATTATGGACTTGTTCGGGTGCGTGAAACTAATAAGTCAGTCCTCAGGCGCTATGCCAACTGGGGAAATATAGCATTCTACTAGCATCGCCGAAAATCTCTGATAGAAATCGACCCTACCACTCCATAGAAAACATCGTCTGAACTGCTCTCAATTGTAAATATTTACATCTCGATTTGGGACGCAACTGTCAGCGATAAACTAACGCGAATGATTTGGCCAAAGAGACTCATTGCATTTAATTAATATATAAAAATGACGGCGTGTGCTGTAAGTTTTGATTAATATTCATAAATTTAACTACTTTGAGCAAGATTATTCTCCATTTCTATTAGGTCACCCCACCCGAGTGTTTCACATCACTTTAAGATCTACAAAAAAGAGGACTGGTGGACCATGGTACCACACAACTATCACTTTTATTATCAGTGTTTGTATTCATGTTTCCTGAGAACCTAAATAGATCCTGACATCCATCTGCTACACTATTTATTGTAGACATTAAAACATCAATAGAGGGCACTGATAGAGGAGTACATGGACATTATGGTACAAATTACTGCTTCGTGACAATGAATAGCAAGAGGCACCGTGAATTATACCAATATAATTGTTATCTATCACATATATATTGATCAGGTATATTTCTGCTTGTTTTGGGAAAGGGTTCCGGGCACTGACCACTGTGAAAAGCTACACAACAGAGGCTTATAATTGGGAACATATAGAACGTATATATTCTTTGTAAAACTCAGTGTTATCCAATAGTTTAAAGGCCCATTTAATTTTCAAGTTCTCAATTATTATTTTTTTAAAGTGCCTTGATATTCGGTTTTAATAACAATCTATGACATAAAATATTATTAAAATACCGTACTATAATTCATCACCATTTGGAATGTCTTGTGTCTCAAGGTGCCCATAGAGTAATAGAAAATAGCTGAAATCATAGAAACATTTCCCCCATTTCTCTCGCAGAATGCAACAGAATTCAAACTAAGATATGGTGTTATTCCCCTTTACATTGAAAATAATAGACTGCAGAACTGTCCAGATGAAACTTAAGCACAGAACACACGTTGGTACCTCAACAAAAACATGTTCACAGTTTATTTACACCAAATAAGTGATAATACAATGTTTTGGAGCTTCCTCCTCCAAAAGGTATATTAATAAATATGGCATATATATTTTATATAATGTGATCTGGGAGTTTGAAAATTAAGAGGGCCTTTAATGCATTTTTTAGATTCTTTATTCCTATTTTATGTAAATGGAACGAGAGGACTTGAAAATCATCTTAAAAATATTCTTAAAAGGAATGGGAAGTCCTGTGTTCAGAAAATAAGAGCCTTTCTGCGAATTGGGAATGCACAGTGGGCTAGCATCACCAAATTCACCCTCTGGGCCTCATCTACTCTGAAAAGTATCTTTATTATCCAATTAAGAAGTTTTTTAATTTCTTTAGAAACTTTAATCTGTTTCTAGGCCATCGAGAGGATGAATTTGGTGATGCTTGCATGCCCACTGCGGATAGCGTCACTAAATTCACCCTATGGGGACCTCATTCTGCTAATGACTAGTAGAATATTTTGAGGCCTGGACGACTAGTCGGAGAGCGAGTACACCGTGGAATGCTAAAGGTGAAGGTAACTGAAGAATGACCTTCACCTGATACATGTGACATGTTATGAAATGCTGACATCATGTTTATTTGATTTGTACATCATATCTAAATAATTCAATAAACTGGTGAATTAATGGGGACATGGATTTTTGTGAGTGGGAAATTGGTTTAACTATATAGCTGCTGTAGTTCTGGGTTTTTCCAGACCAAATTTGGCGGTGGGATAGCCCTGTCATACACTTGGGGATTTATTTAAAAAAGTAAACACATGACCTATGATTTTTCTTGCATTTTCGTGATCAACTGGTGTCAATCTAGCTGGGTAAACACCACTGGAATAGCCTGCAGGCTTCAATTCAGTGAATTCGGTCGAAACGTTAAAAATGTCGCCTATGGGAAACCATTTAGTTCAGTGATTCCTATATATGTTCAGTCCCATCCACCTGTGGGTATTACCAGTGATAGTGATATTTGATTAGTCAGTGAAGGCCTGGGTGTTACCACAGTTACTTAATAAAATTAGATTAAAAACACTGACCGAAATTCAGAATGTCCACATGTCCACAAGAAATGTAGGCAGGGGATTATCAATTAGATAATTATACAGTGTCAAAATGGCAATATACATGTCCCATTTGCAATGTATTTTGAATAATTTTGAGCAAAATTATGGAGAAATGACTAACTTATCAACAAGCACCACATTTCTCCCATCACATTATTCAAAATAATGTACATGTAAAGAATTTGCTGACAACTTTATAATCACATCTAAAATAATCAAAACATGATATGCAATAAAAGGGACTCAAGGCCTTCTGAGTGAGTTCAAAGCACTTGTAAACATTACTCTTACAGTGGAATTACAGATTAAATCACTGAAATAGGTCTGTTTACATTAACAATGGTTTCAACTCGCAAAATTTTATTATTGGAGAAATATCAATAATGAATATAAGGCCAAACAAAATTATACCTGTGTTTGGGGTCCCACCCTCTCTGAGAATTAGGGTAGGTAGGCAGAGGTAGGTAGATTTTTTTATTATTATTTTTTTATTATTCTGAAATTCTATGGACATTGAAATTGTTTTTGATCTCAAAATACTTAGGATGATAAAATTCAATGTGTATCAATGTAAAGTTTATTTTAATAATCCACTAGAGTGTCAAAATATATTAATTTTTATAATTTTACTTAACAAAAACTCAATATCTGGGCATAGAGGGGATGTAAAATCTACTGGAGGCCCAATAAAAAGTTTAGGGTAGGCACCTTTAAGATAGGGTAGGTAGGGAGACCCCAAACACACATATATTTTGTTTTGGCCTAAGAGCAAAGTTTATCTATTTCTTCATCTTCATGTTCTTCTTAGTGGTAATGTTTTTTACAGACTTTTATATTTTTTGCACATTTACCCACAGTGAATGCCTTGGGTCTCTTTAACACATTGGTCCTGAATGGATTCTCTAATTCATTTCTAACAGTTTATGTTACATTGGAATTGTATATTATTCATTGCTTAAAGACATATTATGTACCTGTGCGGGTACGTGAAACTGGTAAGATAGTATTCAAGAGCTATGTCAACTGGATGAATTAAGCATTCTGCTAACATCACCGAAAATCTGAGGCAATTCGATTGTATTACTCCATAGAAAACATCGCCTGAACAACGCCCAATTGTAAATATTTACCACTCGATTCGGGACGCATCTGTTGGTCATAAACTGACGAAAATGATTTCCCCATCGAGAGTCACTACATTTAATTAATATATAAGAATGACGGTGTTTGTTGTCAATTTGGATAAACTATTTGTAAAAAATACCTACTTTGAACAAGAAAATCAACATTTCTATTTGATCACTTTACCGGAGTGTTTCACATCACTTTAATGATGGATTATCTCTTTAAATAACAAATTTGAAATAGTTGCATGGGTATAATAAAAAATAAATATGAACTGAAGACCCCTGTCCGGAAAGGCTTCTATAATATCAATTAATATTGATTTTATTTCGAATATTTTATTGGGACCGTTTATTTGTCTATTTTTAGAACAGACCATTCGATAGAGAGCATTATGCTGTTCCTATGGCTACATACCGAATGTCAAATGTCCCAGATTGATTGGTGGTATTGTTTTATTCCATTGTTATAAGCGATAATGAGTATAATTAATGTTTATTTGTGAGAAAATTACATCATAAACTTTCTGGTCTCTGTTAACAGTAACCACTATTTTGTTCGTTAGCTAAACAACCACACCTTTTTAGTCCAGAAAATATTCGAAATAAAATCGATAGAAGCATTTCCGGACAGGAGTCTTCAATTCAAATCTAATATTTTATACCCTGGTAACCTGTGGTAACTATATAATACATGTTTACAAAGAGATAATCTAAGGAATGATCAAAGTTCAATAAATGGCTGCTTGTTGAATCTATTACTCACTGTCGGATACCCGTTTAGGTTCGGACATTCCAAGATGGCAGCGCCCACTTAAGCAGATAAACGGTAAGTGTATATATTGTCTCCAAGCAGCAATCAACGACATCTTTTGAGGATACACCTTGAAACAGTTATGTAGGAATTTGTATGCCCAACATATACGTAACACGCCTTTCGCATGACAGGCATGTGAATTGTTGTATTTGGCGTGTCAAGTCGTCATAATTTTTAGAAATTTTATCGAGGCGGCGAAATGTTCGCTTTTTCGTATTTTTTTGGCCCTGAGCTCATGCATCTGCAAATTTATTTATTGTTGTGGGTAGATTAGGTCACCACACATCTTCGGAATACAAAACCGGCGATATTTTTATTGTCTAACTCCGAAAAACGACCTTTGAAAATTTCATAATGTTCAGGTTCGGATTCACAACATTCGTGATGATTTTGTTCAGGTCCAGACACAATTTACATTCAGGTTTGGACTAATTTGGTTCAGGTTCGGACAATTTTAGTTCAGGTTCGGACGCATCAAAACCTTACCTATAAGTGACATGCCGAGGTGCAGTCGCGATCTTATTGTGTGTGTTATTAACGAACATGCATTGTTAATTTGTTATATCTAAATATGTCAGCTGAATATAGCTGGTAAATTCTCCGAATTAATGGGATAAAAGCCACAGTTGAATATTCTCGAGCAATATCTACTATATTCTATAAACCAGCTTGTGGGAATTATTACAATTTACATATGAGCAACAGTGGTATTATTAGTTATCTTCTGAAATATCAGTGATACATGGATATTTAATACCTGGTTCTCGATTTTGAACCCCGAGGCGGAGCCAAAGGGTTTCAAAAAGAGACATCCGGGTATTAAATCTCCTAGTATCCCACGATGTTGGCGGAGCTAACGATTTTGTCCCACATCAATAGCTACCATGTGGTGTGCTTTTTATAGGTTATCAGATAAATTCACACCAATCAGCACCAATAAGAATAAATCAGTAGCAGACCTTTCGATCCTGTTTTAGGTGACGTCAATTAAGCTCAGCGCGCTAGAACAATGTCACGATTGGTGAAACTGCTAGTTCAAGGGTAATTCATAACCACGATGTTTCACGTGCTTTTATACACCCACTGCCAAGAGTTACAGGGACATGGTGCATGATTTAAACGTGACGTTGTTGTCAATCAGATTGTTAGTTACAATCGGTTGTGGGGACAAGCGTTGTTTGTTATATGTTTCCCTATGAAATAGCTGTAATTTTAAATGACATACGATGCGCTCTCTTTCGTCAGGACCTTGGCATGGATAATAAACGTTATCTCACTGTAGATACTTCTGTTTAAAAAGGGAACACAATTATTGACGCGTGTATTATTATCAATGGAACTACGCGAAATTCCGCGGAAGACTGAAAATAGTTTATTACTGCGATAAGTTCTAAAGATAAACAAATGATCCCGTTTTATTACGTATTCAGTTATTTGTTAATTGGGTTTCTGTCTGTAATATTCAACCATTGGGTAGGCACTATTCTCTTAAGCGCATGAAGGAAATTTTCCACCAAAATTTAGAGATGCTTAATTTGCCAACGGAACTGCTGATATTGTTTGCATAAGTTTCGCTACTTCGGCGTCTAAATTCTTGTTTCGATGAACAAATACTTGTAGTTTTGCAGAATTGCTTACCATAAGCATAACATAAAGAGAACACATATGGTTTCTCGAATAATATAGTCCTGAAATATCGCCGCTCGTGAAGATTCGCATATTACAGGTATTATTCGGCAAACCATAGGTATTCTCTATGTTCGCATAGTGCTGAATAGAACGCAACATGTTCGGGCTCTAATTAATAGTCCTGCATAATAGTCGTGTGACAAATGGTTAACTTGTAACTGGATTCAACATTTAGAAATGAGGCAAAACACATAAGGCTTATATTGAAAAGAATATGTTTCGTGTGAATACCAAAATATATCATCCAATTATTGATACAAAACATGGTATATATTGTCTATCTATCAGCAAGTATTTATGGGCAAATTGTGGGAACAGCTATATAATCACATTCATCGTATGAGCAGTCTAACAAAATAGAGTTACTGTTCGTGGCTCGTTTCTGCGCTTTATGTCTGGGGATAGTGTTAATAGAGACCTGTGGTAAATACATCATTACACGGCTTGTTGATGGGGGGGGGGGGGGCCTCGCGGTATACAAGCCTCTACCGGGGCATACCACACAGTATCCCCCATCAAAAAGCCGTGTAACTTATATTATGGACAGTTATCTGTTCATCTATACGTGCGGCGACCTTCGTGGCATCGTATGTGGAGGAGAATCTCACACGCATAAAATAAGAAAGTCCGCCAAATTATTCACGAGTGGGCTAAAACCATACCTCGTGTTCCCCATTTATCGTTTCTTTTACGAATGGAAGATAATCAAATGCACAAAAACGCAATAAGAACGCGACTGTACCTCGACGTGTCATTTTTATGCGAAGTTTTTGATGCGTCCGAACCTGAACCAAATTTGTCCGAACCTGAACGTAAATTGTGTCTGAACCTGAACAAACTCATCGCGAATGTTGCGAATCCGAACCTGAACATTTTGAAATTTTCAAAGGTCGTTTTTTCGGAGTTAGACAATAAAAATATCGCCGGTTTTGTATTCCGAAGATGTGTGGTGACCTAATCTACCCACAACAATACATAAATTTGCGGATGCATGAGCCCAGGGCCAGAAAAATACGAAAAAGCGAACATTTCGCCGCCTCGATAAAATTTCTAAAAATTATAACGACTTGACACGCCAAATACAACAATTCACATGCCTATCATGCGAAAGGCGTGTTACATATGTGTTGGGCATACAAATTCCTACATAACTGTTTCAAGGTGTATCACCAAAATATGTCGTTGATTGCTGCTTGGAGACAATATATACACTTACCGTTTATCTGATTAAGTGGGCGCCACCATCTTGGAATGTCCGAACCTAAACGGGTATCCGACAGTGTTACTGTTTATAGAGGAACGTTAACATCCCTACAAATGAATGAATAAATTATTGTAAAGGAAGTAACTATTCATCAGTGAATACCCAGTTAGTTATCAAAGAGCTAAAGGGATCTTGAACACTCAGTTGGGATTTCATAAGGGCTACAAATAGTGATTAATATTGTCCAAAATAGATATTTCCATACATTAATATCCAAAAAGGTAGAAAACAGTGCCAATTTTATAAAGGAATTTATATTCTTTGACTCACATATTTCATCAACCATTAATTCGTCCCGATTGAATAAATAAACATTTACAATTCACTGAATTGTGTGTAGTTCAGATGTTGTATTCTGAAATGGTACAGTTGATGTGGTTTGAATTTTTAACAATCTATCGCTACATTTGTCCATTAGATATAGTGTCTTTGTACTAAGATATCAGTTTGATTCACTCACATAAGCCCACAATATGTCTTAAACTGTTTGAATCTTTGATATTTCTGACTTTCACAAAATTTGAAACTTTGTGTGGCTTTAAAATTATTGTTTTTGTGAGTCCTAAAAGAATGTGCATCGTTACGTAATCCTGACTGCAACTTTAAATGTACGGATGGCCTTCGCGGCAGGTATTGCTGTTGAAATAGTCACTTCCTTTAAACCGCCATAAACATATATATAAAACCTATCATCTCTGTATCTGTGTATAACTCGGTCACGCTGTTTTGGCGCGCTTATAACTTTTCAACCATGCATGCAATGTAGCCCAAATTTGGACCATGGCCTATATTGTGTCGTAAAAGGTGATTCACAAAATATCACGCCGATTGGTCAAAGCAAACCTGAGGTCTAACATGGTCCCCAAATGCAGTATTTGCACCCAAATAGACACTATTTCTTATGACGTCGTACACAAACCCACACTTGCGTTGCTATTGTATTGACAAAATTTGCATGCGCTCCACCAAAGCGTTGTTGAAAATGGGTGCTATAAATTAATAGAAGTCGAGACTAGAACGTTCTAATCCGTCGTTGGAAATGGGTGCTAAATGGTCTTATAATATGCCACTTCAGTCAGCTTCAGTGTGAATATAAGTAATAGATTGTGTCTTTGTTATAAAAGTTGTGCATTATGTGTGGAATAGAAGGAGTATACATATACGGAAGACGGCAAATTGATAAATAACATTTTATACAATATAAAAATGGGCGCGAAGTGGGCAAATGGGCCACAGTGCAAGGTTCTGTGGCCTTAGGCCTATATACGCTGCTGAATAAAAGCTCCCAAAGGGAGCCTGTTTTAAAAGATAATAATGCATGTGTGCGAAGTGCACAGAGGGGCTTAGTCCACTCGGTCGCTGAATAAAGGCTCTGTTTCAGTTACTGGAATATATATAATAGTAATAAAGAACTATAAGTTGATTTTGTTGCATTCCATATGCGCATGCATATATTTGGGTGGTAGTAGAATCTACAGTTTTTCTGTGAAAAAAAAGTGTTCCCGAGCCATAGGTTCATATATAGCGCACAAAGGGGCCACAGGCCCCTCCGCCGCTGAATAAATGCTCTCAAATGGAGTCTATTTCAGTTAGTAAATACAGTAATAAAATAACATGTTGATTTTGTTGTGTTCCAAATGTGCATGCATATATGTGGGGTACGGTGGTGGTACAAAATACAGTTTTAGTTCAATAAAGTGTTAGTTCCAATGCACCTCCGGTGAAAGAGAAGTATGACCAATCCATTGCTAATATAGAAATGATAATGTGGTCATGACCGCGGAGACCAGAAAGTAACGAAGAACATTTATATACCCGTCATTTTGACGGGCAATCCCCCAGGAGGGGTCTGGAAAAAAATTGCACATATAGGGCCCAAAATTATTTTTTTCGACCCTGAGGGACCCATTTGTGCAAAAAAAATATTTTTTTCCTCCAAAATTTTGGGGACCCACCCCCCCTTTCTCATGTTTTTATCAAAATTTCAGAGGTTGTTTTAGCCGTTCTTCAATAACTGTGTTAACTGCCTTTCAATCCCATTCCACTATCATTTTTTTGGTGCAAACTCTTGCGGTGTACCATTAAGACTCGAGCAATAATTAACATGCTTAATTGATAAACACAGATCAGAAAAACGAAAAATAAACTGTATTTCCAGGTGTTTCCTGGTGTTTTCAGTATCTAACAACAATAATAAAGCATTGTGTGGGTACACTATATGTCACAGATCGCCCTAGACCCCATTATAGCCTTAATATATCGAGTGTGTTGTGTCTGACAGAGAACACTGGCCAGTGTAAATAGTGGTAAACAGGTCATGGGTTCCACAATTATTTGTGCATGACCAAAGAACACTTTAGTCTTATCCACCGGGGTGGCTGGGGAGGGGAATTGTTTTTGGTTAGGTATACACCTAGATATATGGTTATTATACCCCCGATATTAGTCGGCGGGTATATAGTTGACATCTCGAGTCGTCCGTGCGTCAGTCCGTACAAACATTTTGCATTATAACTCAAGAGTCGGTTGTCATATTTTGATGCCCTATGGCATGGTGACAGACCAGAAATGGGGAACGAATATGCATAATATGACGGGTTGTGACCATCAATTAGGCTCCTGCGAATATTCGAGATTCGAGTCGAAATTGCCAACTCGAAATTTCGAATATACTCTGATGGAAAAGTAGGCTGTTTACGGACAAATACACACGTCGATCTTAGCTGTTTTGTGGCATTTAATCAAAGATAATTATGTATATATGCACATAGTAATTCTTATTGTGCATTGCGGATGTTCATGCACATGCTATTAAATATAAGAATAGCCACGATAGGACAACTAAACACGTCTGAATTATAGCTTTAAAATGGTAGCAAAAGCTCGCAGATTGCCAATGGGCCGACGACGCGGTAAATTATAATAGCTATGAGACTGAGCAATCGATAGCTTTATCCGTCGTCTATCCATCTCAGATTCCGCGCTATGTACATGTAATATGGGTGAGAATGTAAGCAACACGTGTTCCCTGTGTCGAAAAGTGCATTCTGGCGCTGTTCCATTTTGAAGTTGACTTTCAGTCTCGGAGCTTTCTTTTACACAGGACAAAATGTCGTCCGTCATTCATGCTTATTTTAAACATGATAAAGCTGCAGGCAGTGCATGGACTTACACATGTGATGAATGCAACATGGTGTATAAATCGCAAACATCTGGGACAACGACCCATCTATGGAATCATCTGTTAAAGAAGCATCAACCACTACATGAAGAGGCTACCCTGCGACTGTTGTTTTGCGTCTTCAAGTTTATAACAACGGGTGTTTCTGAATGCCGATTTGCAATTATGTATATACATGCAAACTGTAGAAATTCCACGTGATTTTAGTTCCGATAATCCGTTTAGAACTTTAGAGGTAATATATTAATCGTTGTGATGGTCGCATGGACGTTTTAATCTCTTTTGTTTTCTTGACAATTATCAATTGAAGTTAATAGTATCTCAAACGATGGTTCATCACCACATAAGTTGTGATGGAACTTCATGCATGTAGTTCATAGACCGTTTCACAAATGGTCTAATCGTTGACAAAACATGCCTAATCAAGAATGCAACACACAGATATGATTCGATATTCGATTCGATATTCGATTCGATTTCGTGAATTCGATTCGATATTCGATTCGATCAAAATATCCAATTCGCAGGACCCTACCATCAATGCCTACCAGATTTATGGGCCCTGTTCGACTTTATGAAATTCAGTCCGTACAACGTTTTTGCAATATAAGTTAAGTGTCAGTTCTCGAATTTTTATGTGGTTTGGTACGGTGATAGACCAGAATGATAGGGGAGGATGTATGCACATATTACTGCATATCACAGGTTTCGCCTATCAATGCATACCAGAGTTACCGGCCTTGTTCCATCCGTTAACACGTTTTGCATTATTATAACTCAACCATGGGTTAAGTTTCCTGAACGCTATTACGGTGGTCCACTGTGAAGTGGGCCGGGATCCTGTGAAATCCAGAATGTTGCTAAATCTGAGGCTAAAGAGTCACTATAGCTGCATATATAGCCCTATACCAACAAGCATGGTACTAACATGCTTACAAACACATTACATGGTCAGTACTTGTAAATTGTTTGAAATAAAACCATTTTGGAAAAAAATTACAAGCACAATTTTTTCAGCCTCTGGACCACCCACCCACCCCGGCCTTATATACGGAATTTATTTGCAGACTCCCCCCTGAATCCCCTAGTAATAAAATATAGACAGACATTGTTCTTATACCAATCATAAATATCTCATAAATATTATGTTATTGTCAAGCTTGTACACTTTGTTAAGTCAACAAAAGCCAAAAATGTTACAGAACCTGGCTTTTGTTTACATAACAAAGTGTACAAACTTGACAATAACCTACTATTTACATGATATTTAATATGATTGGTATAAGAATAAAATATGTCTGTATTTTAATATTCTTTCTGTTTATGGCAGTCTTAAAGGGTGTGACTGTTTTAACAGCATACCCACCGTGAAGGCCATCCGTGCCTAATAACCCTAAACGGCCAGATTCCCCCATTCAGTTATAAAAGTATAAATTTGAATAGTCTATTACCAATTTGGAGGGGTGTTCAGGTAATAAAAGCAGATAATTAACGAGTAGAATGATTCATATTTATTGGTGGGAAATGTTCAGAAAATAAGTTCAACAAATGACTTGTTGAACTTATTATCTGAACATTTCCTAGGGGAACTACTCGTCAATGAGTATTTAGTGTAGAAAGGGTTAATATAGTCTTAATCATATTGAATAAAATAGAGTTATTTCTCTTCCACAGCTTCACCTGCCACACAACGATCAAAGGAATAACAGAGTGCTTCATGAATCTCAAGAGTTATCTTCCCTGTTTGCAATGTATTGGTATGATGATCTCATCATTGAGTTTTAGATTAATTCATGGCACAGTAATGCCCTAAATAATCGACTCCTTAACCACAGCAGAGAGCTTTCCGGTGAATGGCAACAAGCCATATTTCCGACTAAATCCTGAAAAATTACCCATAATTATGCTGTGGTTAAGGAGTCGATTATTTAGGGCATTACTGTAATATTGTATAACGTTATTTAAGTATAATTGTTAATCTGTAACTAAACACTGCTCAGTGACTCATCAGCTATTAACCCTTTCATGATGGAAGCTGCGCTGGTACAGCATTAAAGACCCTGTGGCAGTGCATTCTCTTATTAATGCGAGTCTCCCATAGGCAACCTCACATGTATATATAGCCAGTTATACAAGGTTAAGGTAAATATTGTCAAGCCAATGTAGTCTCTTATATATGCGAGGCACCCAGTGGGAGACTCCCATATATAAGAGAATGCATTGGCACAGGTTTTTTTTGGTAAAATTTCAGCAAGCTCCAGTCATGGAATGGTTAACCATTCAAGTGCCGAATCATTTTTCTCAAATTGCTTTAATTGCTCTAGATATATACAATGTTTTTCTAATACTAATAGTGCATCTTGTGACAATCAATGAGTTACAGTAATGTCCTAAATAATCGACCCCTAAACCAAAGCAGAATTATGGGAAATTTTTCAGGATTTAGTAAGAAATATGGCTTGCTGCCATTCATCGGAAAGCTCTTGGTGATAGCTTTCCAATAAATGGCAACAAACCATATTTCCGACTAAATCCTGAAAAATTTCCCATAATTTTGCTGTAGTTAAAGGGTCAAAACTTTGGGCATTACTGTACATTGTTTCTATCAGGGGCGCCGGAAGCATCCAAGGGCAGGGGGGGGCAGAGCCTACAAAAAGGGCACTTTTCCGCAAAAAAGGGCATTTTCTCCGCAAACTCGGGAAAATAACCATAAATTCATTGTGGCAAAAATCCCTATTTTAATGGTATTTGTCGGTTTTTATGGCCGTTTTGTGATAAAATTGACAAAAAATTAATATTCCTTGTAAAATTGGTGGTATTTGCACCAAAAAAGTCACATTTTGCTATAAAAACACGAGATTAAACACACAAAAAGCATTTTCTGTCTCCAGAAAAAGGGCAAGTCCTGCCCCCGCTCGCCCCCCCCCCCCCCCTTGGTCAAGGGCAGGGGGGTCAGCTGCCCCCCCTCTTCCGGCGCCCCTGGTTTCTATTTCCAACATATGATATTCTAGCCTATGGGGTGAACCGAGCAGCGGGATTGGGGCTGGTACCATAGGAAGAAGTGGCCTCCATGTTCATATAATGGCAACTAAGACCTGCAAATGAGAACATATTTTAACATTGTTGTAGTGTCCTGAGAGCCAACTAAATCAGATCTGACAACTCAGCATTAGCTTAATCTTTATAAAGGCTGCCTCAATATTAGAGCCTAGTTTACAAACATTTGGGTTGAGAATATGTAGATGGAGGAGGGAAAAAGTAATTTAAAAATATCTCCATTCCAAATGGAACTGAATTTCACAAGATTTTTTTTAAACAAGGTTTCCTTCAAATATTAACAATAAACTGAGGTATTTCTTCCCATAAATAGTTTAACCACTTCATTCAATATAAGTGTTCCTAGTAGTTTTTAGATCACTCAGATAATTGATACTAGTGTTTTCTCGTTCATCAAAATGAATTTTCAATATAATATTCATGGATGTCAATATTTGTTTTACCGATAAGCTGATAAATCCTATAGGTTTCCAATGCAAGTGAGTGGTGGTTATTTGTTCTTATACAGGAGATAAAATTTAACAAACAGCTCAATGCTGTTCACTAAAATAACACCCAATGGTACAGTAATGCCCTAAGTAATCGACTCCTTAAACACAGCAGAATTATGGGTAACTTTTCAGGATTTAGTCGGAAATATGGCTTGTTGGCAATAATTCCGACTAAATCCTGAAAAGTTACCCATAATTCTGCTGTGTTTAAGGAGTCGATTACTTAGGGCATTACTGTATGCAACCGCTAACATAATCAATCTCTTAATTGCAGCCAATTGAGGGAATATTTATCCAGTTTTCTTTTTAAAAAAAATTGAATTCAGTATGAATTCACAACACATAAAGCTGTCATTTATAAATGCAATCCAATCCATAATTTGTGTATATATGCTATATTATTATCCATCCCTTTACTAACACTATTTCTGAGTCCAATATGGCTTTTATAAAAGTTATCGGGACTCCAGGTGATGTCACGAAGTAATTATAATAAAAGAGCAGTAACTCTATTGGCAAGTGAAACATACAGATGGATAATAAAAATGTCATTACACAATGTTGTGTACAATATGTGTTTTCTTGTACTCATGCAGGTTGACTTGACGCTGTTCGTCTCGTCCAATATCACTTTTCACCATAACCTGGACTTGTACAAGAAAAACACATACTGTACACAACATTGTACAATAACTTTGTAATAAATGGAATAGAGTTAATATTATCACCTTTTCTCTATCCAGTTAACTGTTTTGAAATGCACAGTGGTAACAGACATCTTAGATAATAACTTGGTTGAGCAAATAAATTATACATTCAATAACATATTGTTTTTTTTTTCACAGTATGGAAAAAAAGTTATAGGATCAATTTATTACCAAGGTTATTGAATTGCTCTTGCCTAACTGCCTTGAACTACTGTTTGTGTTAAACAACTTTATATTTTGTAAACACTGTCTTGACTATCAATGCGAGAGATAGTTCCCATGCAAACATTTTTTTTAATTTCAAACCCAACTAACTGCGAAATGTTTTATTTGGTCTGCTGATTTGCTTTTCAGTCAATATAAAACCAGTTTTTTTGTTCTTAATGGAAAGAAACAGTTAAAAGTTAACTAGCGATACAGACTGCCTTTATGAATATTAATTGTTCTTTTGAGCAGTGAAAGATGGTAATGCACATACATGTATCTAGATGTAGTGAAAAGTATAATTATAAAACTTTCTGACAATTATTTGCTGATCTCAGAAAAAAGAATATCTGAAACTTATTTGATTAGTCGCATTTCCTGAGACGGAATAGAGTGCTATGCCTTGAACATGTTCTTCATAAAAATAAAATCACTGTAGATGTGTTGTTTGTGAATTTTAGCAAGACTACTAGTTTTATATTTATAATAATGCACCATGATATTTGTAATTGTGTCCATGTAAGAAAGCTTTCATTGTTGACTGTGATATGATTTATTTTATAATGCACATTTACTACTGTATATGTTGAAGTGACATAGTAAATCCATATCAATTGTTTGAAAGAATTTTAATTTTATCTTGATTCATGTTTAATAGATATGTTCATATTGAACTGATTTAAGAAATAAATGTAGTTTGGGTGTTTTATTGAAGGATATGGCACTGTAGCTGTCTACTGTGCTCCGTGTCAAATCATGGTATCCTTCAATAAAACAAGCCCAAACTATATCCATTTCCTTTCTTTTTAGCTCAACTTTACTTTGTAATGTTTGAGCTATTGCAATGGCTTGGTATCCATCGTCCATGTGTGTGTGTGTGATTCATCAACAATTTCCTTTAGCACAGGCTACAGGTCGTATCTTTGGTCGGATCATTATAAAATTTGTCACAGCTGTTGACATTGACATGTAGATGGGAACGAGTCATTTTGGGGTCATTCGGAAAAAAAACATGGCCACCAGCAGCCATCTTGGATTTCAAAATTCAATCCATTAGCATGGGCTACAGGTCCTACTGTTCGTCTAATCATCATGAAATTTGTCATGGATGTTAATATTGAAATGTAGATGGGAACAAGTAATTTTGGGGTCGGTCAGCCATAAAACATGACCGCTGGCAGCCATCTTGGATTTTACTCTTTGCATGACTAAATTGTTTGGCACGGGCCGCTGGTCGGATCATAATGAAATTTGTCATGGATGTTAATATTGATCCCTCTGCCGACCTCATTCTGCAAATGTCCGGCGCCACATTCTCAGTTCTGCGGATAATGGAATGCACTTTGTCCGTATGTTCATCAGTCTATCTGCATATATCTCAGCTATGTGTTATCAGATCTCAATATTTGGTACAGATGTTCACCATCAAAGGGATTTCAATCAAAAGTGTGGTGATATTGGCTTTATTCTTGGTTTTTAATTGTCCCCCAAATTATTTTTTCGGGGGACTATTAAAATAGCCGGTTTCCGTCCGTGCGTCCGGAAATGGTTTCCGGATGATAACTTTAGTTTCGGTTATTAGATCAAAAGCAAATTTCATAGGTGAGTTTATCAGACCAAAATACAGATCAAGTGCGAATATGGGTTTGCTCTGCCCAGTTTTGCGAGAGTTATGGCCCTTTTTTTACTTAGAATCTGTAATTTTCTGGTTTCCGGATGATAACATCAGTTTGTGTGATCATATCTGAACCAAATTTGGTATGTGAGTTTATCAGCCCTATAAACAGGTCAAGTTCGAATATGGGTTTGCTCCGCCTATTTTTGCGAGAGTTGTGGCCATTTTTCGACTTGGAATCCTGGCAATTTCTGGATTCCGGATGATAACTTTAGTTTGTGTGATCATATCTGAACCAAATTTGGAATTTTCGTTTATCAACCCAAAATACAGGTCAGGTTCGAATATGGGTTTGCTCTGCTCATTTTTGTAAGAGTTATGGCCCTTTTACGACTTAGGATCCTGTCAATTTCTGGTTTCCAGATGATAACTTTAGTTTGTGTGATCATATCTGAATCAAATTTGGTATATGAGTTTATCAGCTCGAAATACAGATCAAGTTCGAATATGGGTCGATCCACCCATTTTTGTCTGGTTGCTCTCAAATATGGAATATTATTTTCTTATATGAAAATGTAATATGAACTTTTTTCCGATGATTTCTTGTTTATTCACTCAACAGATCATCTGGTAACAAATAACACAGCCAGCATTAATGAAGGTAAATTTAACAAAGAAATATCTAGAGTTTGCTGTGTACCATTTCAAGGGACACTGGTTGGATTGTTCTGAAATTTAGGGTCCTTGTTATCAGAAAAGCTGATGCCCCCAATGAAGCCACATTTTCGGGGGGGGGGGGGGGGGGGGGCTTTTATTTTGCTTTCATCCAGGTGCCCATGTTTCAATTTCCCATCGAGGGGTATTCAATGATCTGTGGTGCAACCTCTTGTTCAGGGGCTCCATGCAGCTCCCCTGGCTCTTGTCTGACTCAGGTGCACTCCTGCTCTTGTTGCTCTACTATGAATCAGGAAACTTTGTATGCATCATTTTGACAATATCTTTAAATTTATTTATTAGTATAAACTATCACCATTTTGTTATCAGGAGAATTTCAGATGTGAACAATCATTTCAGTTTGTACTCTTCTGGTACAAACTATTGTAATGCCCTAAATAATAGACTCCTTAATCACAGCAGAATTATTATGGGTAATTTTTCAGGATTTAGTCGGAAATATGGCTTTTTGCCATTCATCGGAAAGCTCTCACTCAGCTTTCCGATGAATGGCAACAGGCCATATTTCCGACTAAATTCTGAAAAATTACCCATAATTCTGCTGTTGTTAAGGAGTCGATTATTTAGGGCATTACTGTATATGTATCTTCACCCACCCTATATTAGTGGATTATATCATATGTTAAATCCAAACACTCTTGTATATACGGGCTGGGAACATGCATCATAAATTGCTTGAAATGACAGCAAGATATCATGTCTGGCAATTTCAACATTTTTTTTCACTATATTTTCCAAAGATATGAGCAAGTTATTTGCCCAATGAGCTATCCCAACAACATATCTCAGATATACAGTAATGCCCTAATTAATCGACTCCATAACCACAGCAGAATTATGGGTAACTTTTCAGGATTTAGTCGGAAATATGGCTTGTTGCCATTCATCCGAAAGCTCTCGGTGAGAGCTTTCGGATGAATGGCAACAAGCCATATTTCCGACTAAATCCTGAAAAGTTACCCATAATTCTGCTGTGGTTATGGAGTCGATTAATTAGGGCATTACTGTACTACAAAAAAACAGATATTGAGCAGATTTGTTTTTAATGAGATTTTGCCATAAATAATTCATGCCTCGATAAATGTTGACCGAACTACTCGAACACTTATATCTTCTCAACAATCATATTTATGTCGGGACATGATTCATAATGAGCTAGCACAATTTGGTAAATGGCTCATGCGCTATCTTTTTTGGTTGAGATTTATTTATGGAGGTGAAGAAAACAATAAATACTCAGTTTGATGTGAGACATATTGCTGCAATTTTCGAGCACATTAATTATGATTTAAGTTCCCAGCGCTGCTTATATATATCTTT
The DNA here is from genome assembly GCA_032622095.1 of Siphonodentalium dalli. NCBI lineage: Eukaryota > Metazoa > Mollusca > Scaphopoda > Gadilida > Siphonodentaliidae > Siphonodentalium > Siphonodentalium dalli. Next base: position 158,121,546 of record CP136065.1, on the reverse strand, counting down.
TCTCAGGGAGTGAGTCTCAGCAATGACACGGTGTGTTGATGGGTTTGTTGATATGGCATGAGTTCCAGCGCAGAAGGCTAGAATGAGAAGGACAGCCTCGTGTTTATCCTTCTACGATGAAACATCGAAAAACCCAGTGGCACACTGGTCGTTCTGTGTTTATTACATTATCTAAAACAGACTTCCCAGGTTTATTCAGGCACATACAGGGCTTGTTATTTCATGTGTGATGATGCTTTTATTTTATAGTTCCGGTTTCATGGTTGAGGCAAATGTCATTTATATACTGTGACGTCAACGGGACCCATATGGAACATGTGGGGCATACTGATTCGTAAATATGTTATAGCAAGAATATTATAATTCTAGGAACCAAGTCTGCAAATGTGTGTCTGTCATTTGCAGATTGAGGTCCCAAAGAGGGTGAATTTAGTTATGTTATCCCGCATAGTAGGCTAGCATCACGAAATTCACCCTCTCTGGACCTCATTCTGTTTAGGCCTCATCTGAGAAGTATCTATAGTCAAATTAACATTCATTTCAGTTACTTTTTCCCTTCTGTTGAGTTTCTATATCCCCTAATTTGCAGAAGATAAAATGCATAATCAATGTGTCCAATGGGTGAACAATACTGAACATGACCTACTTCTATTAGGGAACTTCAATCTGATCCTAAGTCTCCCATGGCAGTTGAGGCCTAAGCAGAATGATGTTCCCAAAGGGTGATGTTGGTGATGCTAGCCCACAGTTCGGGATAGCATCACTAAATTCACCCGCTAGGGACCTCATTCTGCAAATGACAGACAAACTATTTGCAGGCTTGCTAGGAACCAGTGTGTCATAAAATAATTGACAGGTTTAGATTGTAAAACTTCAAACTTTGGTCTCTGTGACATTCAGTTGATTCATGTGATCGCCAGACCAAAACTGGTTTAGATCATTCGAGTTCATGCGATAACTTCAAATGTTTTGCAAGCGTAATAACGCGAAGCATATATAGTAATACACCTCATAACTTTATATGGTCAATTTGAGTGTACATTTTTAATGATTATAACATCAAATTCTCTCATCGTAGGATACAGAAGTGACCTTTCACTCATGTCGCTGTGTGAATTATGTGAAACTTGATAAATATGATGTATACAGTTATCGATTCAAGCCGAGCAGATAGGGCACAAAACATGCAGCCTCGGATAGTTCAGTTTGTTTTCCGCAAAGTGACCCAGTCATTTGTCTTATTGGCAAGCACTGAGTGTATCTGTGAATATATCAGAAGGGGCTTCAGCACCATGCATATTTCTTTAGCAATCCAAGTTTTAAGTTATATAATCTAAATCTGTCCAATATCATCCATGAGTGTTTAGTATAGAAATGGTTGACACTTCCATGACTGGATCGAGCTTCCGGAAATTTTGTGAAAACCATGTGCCAATGCATTCTCTTATTCATGCGAGTGTCCAAAAGGGAGCCATGCATATATAAGAGAATTCAATGGCCTAACAATATTTACTTTGAAATCTTAAGCTAGTGCATTCTCTAATATATGCGAGGCTCCCTATGGGATACTCGCATATATAAGAGAATGCACTGGCACAGGATCTTTAATGCTACAACAGCACAGCTCCCATCATGAAAGGGTTAAAGCCCAATTTTAGGCAGTGTAAGGGTGTTCCCAAAGTGACAAAACATATATCAACCACGTGTCTTGTCATACTACCGGTATCATATTAAATTATTGTGTGAATTGTAATTAGTATCGATATATAATATGTATAAAACAATCAAATATATTGATACAAACAAGCTGATGGCATTGTTAATATTGATATTGGTGGATATTAAAAACTTAGAATATATAGTGTCTCGTTCATTTTGAGGAGTTATTATATTGCAATCAATTATATGTATATCTGTTGTTTTTCTGGATTTCATTTCTATTAAAGCCCCTCAATGTCTTCATAATAATTTCTGGTTGAAATGAAACGTATTGAAATTCCTATCAAATCATGATTGTATACATTGTAAAATGTCAAAGCATTAACAATTATTCCATACAACAAAGATTTTCTACAAAAATGTTTGAATTAGAAATGACAAATTTTCTTGTAAACTTGGATATGTTACTTCAAAATAGTTGCAATGGGCGTGTTTGCCTGCAATTCAACGGAGGATAGTCGTGGAATTCATGAGTTGATTCCTGTTTTGGATAGTGCATTGGGCATGGTTTATATAATAGCGGCCTGTCATTCAACGGAGGATAGTCGCGGAATTCAGGAGTTGATTCATGTTTGGCTAGTGCATCTGCATTCATTAGATATTTATAAATAGATTTTCTGAGAATAGGTTACATGTATAATTGCATTCCCAACTACGAAATTGTTTTTCTGACTGTTATACTTAAATTTACTACCGTAATAGGCCTACCCACTATAGTCATAGTTGTTGTAGGCCTATATTACTTTGCTGGAAAGTCTAATTTTCATCAAATTTATGAGCTCTTGGTCTTGATTTCGCAGATGTTCGCATCAGTGTTGGTTGGAAAAAGTGTTACAGTGGTGTTTACAAACAAGGATTTCAATACGATGTATCTCGTCACTGTATGATTATTTATAATGAAAATAAGAACTAAGTCAGTGTACATGTATTTGTCCATATTCTTCTTTTGAGGAGCTTTGTATTATTTTTCAGCTTTACCCACCGCGAATGCCTTCCGAAGATTTAAACCTGACAATGAATCATTGGCTTGCAACCTCATTCTCAAAATTGGAAATCCATGGGCCAATAAAATTATGTAAAGTCGCAACCATGCTGCTCCATAAACACTCATTGGATGGGTATCCCATAATGAAGAAATGGGATTTAAATGTGTGTTCTAGAAATGAAAGATTATCCTAAGCTTTTTAACCCTTCCATGACTGGAGCTTCCTGAAAATTTGCGAAAACCCTGTGCCAATGCATTCTCTTATATATGTGATTCTCCCATAGGAAACCTCACATATATAAAGTTAATACATTGACCTACAATATTTACCTTGACCTTGTATGCCAGTGCATTCTCTTTTATTTATATGCGAGGCTCCCTATGGGACTTGCATATATAAGAGAATGCACTGGCACAGGAGCTTTAATGCTGCACCAGCACAACTCCTGCCATGAAAGGGTTAAAAGAGACTATTAATAACAATCATCCATCCATTATGTATGGAGCTGTCCTGATATACAGACTGTATCTAATGTGTCTGAGATGGTCTGATTCTGTGATCTTGTAGAAACCTGAATCATGATGAAAGTTCATTATTTGTTGCTAAAATACGCATTATGGAGTGTGTGGTCAAGCGCAACCATGAAGTGGTTTACTATAGATAGTCATTGATTAACATGAAGATGTTCGCATACTATTCCGAGTAATCCCATGGAACGTACCCAGATATATGATCACCAGAAAAGGATATCTCACCTCATAGCATGTAATGTCAATATAAAGCACTTAAAATTTATGTGCAGTTTCTTTCTAATTATTTGGTGGATTGAATTACAATGGAGAGAAACTTATCCTGTCTCCTTAGATATTCAGGGATTCAAGTTTGAAAACAGTTTTCTTGCTTGATTCCCCGAAATATCCAACTCAACACAGCAGAGTAAGTTTATCTCCTAAAGATAGTCCAAGCAATACTGTAATGCCCTAAGTAATCGACTCCTTAACCACAGCAGAATAATGGGTAACTTTTCAGGATTTAGTCAGAAATATGGCTTGTTATTTCCCCGACTAAATCCTGAAAAGTTACCCATAATTCTGCTGTGGTTAAGCAGTCGATTAATTAGGGCATTACTGTAGATCCCATTGGTTTCTTTTGTCAACAGTGTGATCAGGCCTCAAAATATTGTGCTGAACATTTGCAGAATGAGGTCCCCAGAGGGTGAATTTAGTGACGCTTCCCCACAAAGTAGGCTAGCATCACTAATTTAACCCTTTTCATTCTTGAAGCTTGTTATCAAACATACAAGTTTTTTTTCGTTTTTTTCTTCTCGAAACATTAGAAAGTTTCTTTTTTAGTTTTGTTTCGCTGTATCTCCAAATTGGCTGATGACACAATGCATAATTTAGGTGCTCAATGGGTGCCTATCACCATATTTCCCATCTGGGAACTTAAATCTGTGTCTAGGTCTGCCATAGCAGATGAGGCCATGCAGAATGAGATCTCCAGAGGATGAATTTGCTGACCATGGCCTGCTGTGCACGGATAACATCACCAAATTCACTCTTTAGGGATCTCATTGCAAATTTCCAGCACCATATTTTGAGGCCTGTGTACAGTAATGCCCTAATTAATCGTCTCTTTAACCACTCTTTAACTTTTCAGGATTTAGTCGGAAATATGGCTTGTTGCCATTCATCGGAAAGCTCTCCCCGAGAGCTTTCCGATGAATGGCAACAAGCTAAATCCTGAAAAGTTACCCATAATTCTGCTGTGGTTAAAGAGTCGATTAATTAGGGCATTACTGTAGCTCCATGGTCTGTGTTTCATGTTTCAGATACCCAAGCATTTTATAACATATCTATAAACCAATTCACACTCTGAGGTAAACTGAATAAAGCCACTTTCAATATTACGATTACCTATGGAACAAATCATGGAGCTGCGCGGTTTGATCTGTATTTCTTATACAGATATCCAACCAGGTTATAACCTATACTTATTTCAACTACTTCACACACTGAGGAACTGAATAAAGCTACTTTCTTGATGATGATTATACCTATCAAACATGTAATTAGTACTCAACTACTTCACACCAGAGGAAAACAGAATAAAGCTACTTTCAAATATGATGATTACCTATCAAATATGTAACAAGTATTCAACTACTTGATACGTATGCCATATTCAATCAATAGTTAATTGAATCTTTGTGACGTTAACTTCCTGCTACGCGATTAAAATGCTCATTGAACGTCTGATCACTTACATTCGTCTAATTAGGCTTTATTAGCATTGAACAACCATTTATTCTCTCAAGTTCTTAAACTGACTATGTGTTTCTGCATAAACAGATTCTTCATCCATGTGATAACAAACTGGGGCAGATGTTAAGGGTATTCTAGTCTTCCCCACCCCCTACATAACACTAACAATTACAGTCTACATTGTTGAGTGATCCAGGCCCTCCCATAACTACTACAAATTACATTATCTGTGTTCTAGCTTCACGAGTCACCCGATGCCACCATTCCCATTGTGTATTGTTAGAATTTCACATCTTCCCCACTGCTTTCCTTTTATTAACTCGGATATTCTGTGGATTTCATCAACAGATTATATTCGACTACCATTGGACGGATATTCCTGCCATGCATTATACATCAAGTTTTGAATTTTGGTTTCTGCTATGATATAAACAAACCTAAAGAGTATGGGTTTGATCCGATTTATTTTAAAGGAGTTATGACCCTTTTTTTCAAATTTTTTTTTTAACTTATATAATAATAAGTAAAAAACATGTCATTGACTATTTCATTTGTTTTCATTTAGATATTGATGATTATGATACAAGTTGATAAAAAGGTTCCCAATGTGTCCCTTTAATTTTCATTTAGATATTGATGATTATGATGCAAGTTGATAAAAAGGTTCCCAATGTGTCCCTTTAATTTTTTTAAATAATTAAAAACAATTTTTTTTTTTAAGTTAAAAAAATTTGAAAAACTAACACCATTATAATTCTGCCAAGGGTACCCCGAATCACCACACCAAATTTTTTAAAATCAAATAATCTGATAAAGAAGGCTATGGTATCTAATTTAAAATAAAGATTCATCAATAAACATCACATGATATTAACAGTAGACATGGACATCTGTGCTGCAGAGTTATATCTTCAGATGGTCTGACGTCAGTATAATTGTTATTGGTTTAATAGAGAGGTCAGTGTTCAACATAAACAATTCCTGTGATTTGTTGACAGCTCTGCTATATAATTGATATTAATGGGTCAGCACTGAGGTGGCTTACCTGTATGCTATATTGTTGGTAGAATTTGACACATTATTATTGTAAACTTAAATTGGACTCTCTTAACCCAAGTATTCCATGTCCAGGTCACATTTTTCACATTTAACCCAAGGCTGTGGTGGTTTAGCATTACAGATCCTGTACCAGTGCATTCTCTTATATAAATTCCAGTGACCCATAAACTCCAATAATTTGTGTTATGTACATTTGTCTATAATAGTACTTAACAGTATACTCTATAATTCAACACCAAAACTCTCATTTATGATTCCGATCGTAGTAAATTTTTATCGCCAAGGGATGGGTTAACATCTGCCGATCGTGATCGGCCTCTCGTTTTGATAATCTGTTTGATGGAAGCTCTGCTAAACGTACAAATGGAATGTTATAATCTGTTATAGTCTGTTTGTTTATGCTTGATGAGCAAAGTTTTAAATGAAACCTCTCAAGTATTACAATTGATATGACATCATCATTCTGTTTTTATGTTCCATTCCACAGCACATGAGATTCTTGCCTCCAAGTTGTAAATATTTCACATTCATAAAAATTGAGCAAATTTAAAGGTACTCAATCCGATTAAACACCCATAAGCTACTATTTCTTTGGCTTCGGGGGTAAAAAATATTTGATTCGAGTCGAGAAACCTACCCATCAAAGCTCAGAGTGATCAGATATCGATTTTTGAAGTTTGTTATTTCAATTGTTTGTGGCCCAGAAACACGCCGTCAAAATGATGGTTTCGGTCAAAATTGCGGATGAAGATGGATAACTCTAAAAACAAGTGGTAATACAGCCACATTTCGTGAAAACTAAAGTGATAATACGGTCATTTTCATTGAACAAAATGTTGATAAATAACACGTTTAGGGAAATTTTATACCACAGTTGACAGTGGTTAGCATTATTTTGTTCCAATTAATCGAATCTGATAACTAAAGCGTATTTTGAAGAAATGTTGTTGTTGTCGTATCTTGAAGATATGGGGACCCTCTGATCGGATTGATTACCTTTAACATTTAAAAGATTCATTCAGGGTTCCAGATCTCCAGTAACAACAACATAACAAGTCCAATTTAACACTATTTTCTGCTTTGTTCAGTTTAAAAAAAAAATTTGAAAACCAAATATGACATGTAAACTAGATCTTTTATTACCAAAGATTATCATTGTGTTATTGAAAAATTATTTTAGGTGTCCCTCTATCATCGAAACTATATGAAATAAATGCACAGAAAATTTGATGTCATACAAAATAGTTTCTTTCTTGCAAAACTGTTTGTTCCAAACATGCTATTTTTTTTACACTGGCCCCTAAATAAAAGGTAAAATAGGTTATGTACAAATTAGACTGGAACCTCGAATACACCTTTAAGCCTTCCATGACTGGAGCTTCCTGACATTTTGCGAAAGCACTGCCAATGCATTCTCTTATACATGCGACTTTCCCAAATGGAGCCTCGCATATATAAGAGAATACATTGGCCTAACAATATTTAAGTTCGACCTTGTAAACCATTGCATTCTCTTATATATAAGAGAATGCACTGGTGCAGGATCATTAATGCTGCACCAGCGTCGCTCCCGTCATTAAAGGGTTAAGCATCATAATTTACTGCCCAAAGTTATAATTACCCCATTAAAATAGATAAATTGCAACTAGTTTCTGTTTGAGAAGATATCTGAGAATAAATATTTGTTTGTTTTTTAGCTTTCCATTTTTGTACTGTCATGTGCTAATAATATTTGAACCTAATTTATTAATTTGATGATTTCATAGTTTTATTTACACTGTATTATAAAAAAACTCACTATTACTCACTCATTAAATTATCTACTATTTTCATACAAATCATCCCGGAGAAAGTGGATATTTAAAAAAAAATAAAGAATGTACATGTATCTGTTAAACAGTTTCTCTTTTTCTCAGTCCACATATCTATTATATATTTTGGAAGATCTGTGTGTCTGTCTGTGTGTGTGTGTGTGTCTGTTCGCGATGAACTCGAATACGTCCCAACCGATTTCGATGAAACTTGGTATGTGGGGGTATTTTCGGCCGGGGACGAACATAGGCATATTAATTTGTCCGTGCGACGTCACCTTGACCTTGAAATCGGGTCATTTCAAGGTCAAACGTCCGAATATCACGGGATTTCGATGAAACTTGGTATGTGGGGGTACTTTCTTATGGCGAGTCTCATAAGCATATTCATTTGCCCGTGCGACGTGACCTTGACCTTGAAATCGGGTAACTTCAAGGTCAAATCGACAATTTTGATGGGATTTCGACGAAATTTGATACGTTGGGTTACTTTTGTTCACCGATTGTTTTGGACGGGTCCAATCGTGACCCCGACCAGACCTTGACCTTCAAAATGATCAATTCAAGGTCAAATCGGGTAAAACCGGATGGATTTCGACGGGCACGTTTGTCGGGTACTTTTGTCCGGGCAGTGTTTTGGACTGGTCAAATCGTTACCCCCACTTGACCTTGACCTTCAAAATGGACAATTCAAGGTCAAAGCCCGGACGAAGTCGGGTCACCTTCTAGTCTATTATATATTTTGGAAGATCTGTCTGTGTGTTCGCGATGGACTCGAAAACGGCCGAACCAATTTCGATGAAACTTGGTATGTGGGTGTATTTTCGGCCGGGAACTGGCATAGGCCTATTAATTTGCCCGTGCGACGTGGCCTTGACCTTGAAATCGGGTAATTTCAAGGTCAAATGCCCGAACATCACGGGATTTCGATGAAACTTGGTATGTGGTGGTATCTTCGGTTGGAGAGTGGCATAAATCGATTAATTTGCCCGTGCGACGTGACATTGACCTTGAAATCGGGTCATTTCAAGGTCAAACGCTCGAATATCACGGGATTTCGATGAAACTTGGTATGTGGGCTACATTCGTATGGGGAGTCTCATAAGCATATTCGTTTTCCCGTGCGACGTGACCTTGACCTTGAAATCGGGTCAATTCAAGGTCAAATCGCCAATTTTGATGGGATTTCGACGAAATTTGATACATGTGGGTACTTTTGTCAACTGAGTATTTTGGACGGGTCGAGTCGTGACCCCGACCTGACATTGACCTTCAAAATGATCAATTCAAGGTCAAATCGGGTAAAACCGGATGGATTTCGACGGGCACGTTTGTCGGGTACTTTTGTCCGGGCAGAGTTTTGGACTGATCTAATCGTGACCCCCACTTGACCTTGACCTTCAAAATGGACAATTCAAGGTCAAACCCGGACGAAGTCGGGTCACCTTCTAGTACTATATAAATGCCTCCAAAAAGTAAGTTCCCCGGGGGAGAGGTGGGTCATTGTGAACAAAATTCAGGATACAAGGTGTGGGTGGGGTCTACTAAGCCACCCAATCTCAGATTTTTCCAATGTCATGTAAATGTAAATTTGTTTAAAGACATTTACAACTACTAAAATGAATAGAACATTAATCAAGTGAAGGGGGCTCCCAGTTTCAGTATTTAATAAATACTAGTATGTGTTCTTTATGACACCTTCTGACCTGTTCTGACAAGGACAAAATTGCACTGAAAGCAATTCCATCAGTTCTCACAGGTTATCATTGTTGTTTTTGACATTCAGTTATCCCTGTGATGTCAATGTCAGCTCATTTAATTCATGTTTTATTGTATGATGTTCATCCTTGGGCAGATATGTATGGAATTTCTGGGACCTACTCATATAATAAAAGCTGAGTAACTGAAGAAAACTTGCTCAGTATTCTGTATCTGTAGATATTTCAGTGGTTATAGACACTCTGGTCCAGGTGCTAACAACGCTGAGTAACTTTATAACCCTGTGGTCACCCCCGTAGCGTTACAGCATGTGCACACATCGAGGCATGTACACGGGTCAGCCATTAATGGCTGCACCCGATTTGATAGCTTACTGCACCCACACAACATACTTGGACAAATGTTGTAATTTGGGGTGGGGGATGTTGGCATTTTGCATTCGGATCTTTATTCGGTGATCTCGAATGAGACATTTCAGCCTGACAAACTTGAAACTTGGTATCTGACAAGAGTTCTGATTTTTGTCAGAATACCCTGACCAGGTTGCTATCACCGGTCCGCTAGCACGAGAGACCAGTATGCTTCCGACTTCCCTGCAAAACAAACACTTATCTTTGTGATGATAAAAACTTTTGATTTTGCCAATCCCGTTTCTGCCATTCAAAGAATACATGTATTTTGTTCCTGTGTGTTCCTCAATATTTTACTTGTTATTCCTGGTTCTTCCATGGTTATTGGAACCATTCCAACTTATATTCTCTTTCTCCGTCTCAAATTACAGTACAACGAAAAAAAGTATAGAAATAATTACTTCGTACACAGTGAACTGAATTATTTGTAGGCGTTTTTGTAGTACTGAAATTGAGGTGGAGAAAGATAAAAATAAGGTCAGAATTGTTCCGGTGAGTATAATTTTGTTATTTTCTCGCAAACACCACAAAAATAAGCTCTATTTCTGTGACACATTTCCTGGAAATATACAAGGACTTGAATAGTCCAATGATGATTACATTGTTATTTCGTGCAAATAAGTAGCAATTATTTTTTTTTAACAGCTATTTGTCAGTGTCTCGGCATAAAATAACACCAATAAAACCTAGAGATATGCATGGCTTTGTAATAACTTCATAAAATAATTTTCTTGTGACCGAGTGTTGTCGCCCACTCTACCGACAGTATAACATACGACTTAATTGTAGCCCGTGCCAAACCTGGATTTAGTCATGCAAAGAGTAAAATCCAACTTGAAGATGACTGCCGGTGGCCATGTTTTATGGCCAAATTAACCCAAAATGACTCGTTTCCATCTACATGTCAATATTAACATCCACGACAAATTTCATGATGATCAGACGAACACTCCGGCCTGTAGCCCGTGCTAATGGAATGAATTCTGATATCCAAGATGGCTGCTGGCGGCCATGTTTTTTTTTGCCGAATTGCCCCAAAATGACTCGTTCCCATCTACATGTCAATATCAATAGCCATGACAAATTTCATAACAATCCGACAAAGGTATGACTTGTAGCCCGTGCCAAATGATTTAGTCATGCAAAGAGTAAAATCCAAGATGGCTGCCGGCGGCCATGTTTAATGGCAAAATGACTCGTTCAACTACATGGCAATGTTAACATCCATGACAAATTTCATGATGATCCAACCAAAGGTACGACCTGTAACCCTTGACAAATGATTTAGTCATGCAAAGAGTAAAATCCAAGATGGCTGCCGGCGGCCAAGTTGTTTTGGTCGAATGACCCCAAAATGACTCGTTCACATCTACATGTCAATGTTAAATTTAAATATGATAATTTCATAATGATCTACCTGTAGCCCATGCTAATGGAAATTGTCGACGGACGTCTATATATATATACACGCGCACGAGCATACACGGACGACGGATACCAAGCCATGGCAATAGCTCACACTTTGCAAGTACAGTTGAGCTGTAAAGTTTGAGCTATTTCCATGGGTTGGTATCCGTCGTCGGTATGTGCGAAGACGTCCGTTAACAATTTCCATTTGCACGGGCTACAAGTCATACCTTCGGTTTGATCATTATGAAATTTGTCATGGCTGTTGAGGTCATTTGGCAAAAAACATTGCCGCCGGGCTAAATGCCGTACTGTTTGTCTGATCATCATGACATTTGTCATGGATGTTAATACTGACATGTAGATGGTAACCAGTTATTTTGGGGTGATTCAGCCAAAAAAACATGGCCAACGGCAGCCATCTTTGATTTTACTCTTTGGCAGGTGCTACAAATTGTATCTTTGGTCGCATCATCATTAAATTTGTCATGGATGTTGCCATTGACCTGTAGATAGCAACGCGTCATTTTGGGGTTATTCATCCCTCATCCCTCATATGATCATCACCAAACTTCATATGGATCATCGGGGTGACCTTTAGATGGGAGCCATCAAAGTTTTCCGAATTTCATTGAAAAACGTGGCCACCAGCTACCAAATCCTATGGTACACCCTACAAATGACACCCTGGTCGTCGATAAACTTCACAATGATCTTCAGGATGACCACAAGATGGGAGTAATTTAATTTTACCCTTTGCATAACTAAATCCTTTAGACCCCCTACAGTCCACATCCCTCCTCCGATCATCACCAAACTTCATATTGGTGAGCTATCAACTGTTTTTGTATTTCATTTGAAACCAAGGCCACCAGTGATGGCCATATTGGATTTTACTTTATATATAATCTCTTCATGTTGATATCTACTAGTATCATACGCTCCATTGACTGTAACACATGAAATAATCCACCCTCCAAGTGAGCTATAGTGTCAGACACACAACACCCCACTCCCACTGTAGCCAGGTCCCTGTCCATTTCAGCCATTAAATATGCCTTTTGACTAAAGCTGATAATGGCTATATTACATTTGACATGCCTAGCCTGTAGGTGGCATGAATGAAGTTTGATCCACTGTTGGCTGCTATATGTAATACCTATCTGACAAGAGTTTTAACCCACATATCTTTACTTGTAAAGTTTTAGCTATTGTCGTGGGTTGGCATCCGTCGTCTGTCCGTGCGTCCGTCAACAATTTCCATTGGCTCTTACAGGCCACATCCGTCATCCGATCTTCACCAAACTTCACATGGATCTCGGGGTGACCTCTTGATGGGAGCCATAAATCTTTTCAGAAATTTGTTTTTTTAAAAACATCGCCGCCAGCAGCCATTTTGGATTTCAAATTTGAATCCATCGGCACACCCTGCAGCCCGCATTTATAGGAGAAATTATTTGAAATTTTACAGGCATGTTTAGGACCACCTCTGGATGGGAGCTATCGAATTTTACCGATTTTCGATGAAGAACATGGCCGCCGGAAGCCATCTTGAAATTTACTCTTTGCAACACTAAATCCTTTGACACAATCTACAGACCAGTGAGACCACATCCCTCATCTAATCGCCACCAAACTTCATATGGATCTTCGGGGTGACCTCTAGATGGGAACCATCGATTATTTCCGAAATTCGTTAAAAACATGACCACCACCAGCCATATTGGATCATATTGGATTTTACTCTTTGCATGACTAAATCCTTTGGCACACCCTACAGGCCACATCCCTCGTCCGATCGTCATCCAACTTCATACAGATCTTCTGGGTGACCTCTAGATGGGAGCCATAGATTATTTCTGAAATTTGTTATTGAAAAAATGTGGCCGCCAGCAGCAATCTTGGATTTCAAATTTGAATCCATCGGCACACCCTGCAAACCCGCATATATCCGGTCTAAAAATGTTTTGCAAATTTACAGGCATGATTAGGATCACCTCTAGACGAGAACAGCTACTTTCGAATTTGAACAATTTCGATTAAAACATGGCCACCAGCAGCCATCTTGCATTTTACTCTTTGCGTGACCACATCCCTCATCCGATCACCGCCAAAATGTATATGCATCGTCAGGGTGACCTCTAGATGGGAGCCATCGATTTTTCCAAAATTCGCTGAAAAACATGGCTGCCAGCGGCCATCTTAGAATGTATTCTTTGCATTGACTAAATCATTCGACACAACCTACAGGCCACATCCCTCATACCGATCACCACCAAACTTCACAAGGATCTTCGGGATGATATCTAGATGGGAGCCAACGATATTTTCCGAATTTCATTTTTTTTTAAACATGGTCACCAGCGGCCATCTTGGATTTTACTCTTTTCATGACTAAAATCCTTTGGCACACCCTACATGCATGCCACACCCTCGTCCCTCCTCCAAACTTGATATGGTTCTTTGTTGTGTTCTAGATGGAAGCTGTCCAATTCTTCCGAAATTAAAAAAAAACATGGGCGCTTGGAGCCATCTTGGATTTCACATTTGAATCAATCGGCACATCCTGCAGCCCACAATTAGTGGAGAAATGTTTGAAATGAAATTAATTTCATTTACAAATACTATCCATTTACTGAAACTTTTTTTACTTTCCTTCTTTATCGTTCTGTTGACTGCTCAGCATAACATTTTTTCAGTAACGCCACATCCCCCATTGCTCATTGACACTTTAATTTCAATTAAAATAGCTTCTGAAACAGGTTAAACTGTCATTTGAACTAAAGGAGATCATTTTCCAGTGATTTCAGTATGGTTTTATGCGGTTCTGGTTGGGGGGGGGAAGAGTTATATTATACGTGTGAACGAGAAAAATAAACAATTGAATTGAGTTGCTACATTCTAGTCTGGTCAATAAACCAAAATTTTAGGGTCAACCTAGAATAAATTTGGACTAAGTCGGTTTCTATTCCATTTTGAAGAGAAATATATCCTCTATAACATATCCAAAATCCGCTAAAATCCGCTTTAAGCATTTTCTGTAATCCAAGATGGCGTCCATGATGGTAGTTGGTATCGAAAAATTCAGAATTTCGGTGGCAGGTGCGCCAATTAATACCAATTTAGTAACAAAATAAAAGTCACACAAACAATGCTTAGTCGTAAACCATATCGGTAGAATGTCTGTCCCAATTTGGCCGCCAAAAATGGACAAAATCGAATGAAATTTACAATTTGTGGAATATTGAATAGCTAGTCATACAAGAACGAACAAGCCCTCGAATTATACGAGGAAGAATGATTTCAGAGTATAAGGGGAGCTTTTAATAATCGATGTAAGAATTCTCTCTACTGTGTCTCGCGATAGAGCAAACGAAAGCCAGGTCTCGTACAACGATTAAATATGGACTTTTTGGGCGCCAAGAAACAGAAGAATATTGCAGTTTTATCTGTACTGTTTATCTTGAATCGTGTAATATATGTGTAATTAAACAGTTAAATGGGATCTAATAGGAACGTGTTGATTATGTGACCTTTTCTAGGAGCAGAAATGTATGTAGTGAAAAACAGTCTCACGAATGTGACTGATAATCATTTATTTTTATATCTACAACACCAAATCTGTCAAAATTCACTACTATAGAACAGTATGAGAGCTATTCATATGATACTAGGTAAATGTGTAGATCCTATTGTCCGTGTCTTAAAATAGTAGTCATATTTGCCTCCGGTCAAGTGATTAAACACGAATATTTCGCTTTTATCACATAAATGCATGGTGGTATACCCAGTCTGGGTGAACGTCGACTCTATATTTGAAATATAGAGTCTGGAGCTAATGTTGCCAAAACCATTTCTGTTCAGCGAAGAGCTTCCCCAAAATGACGTCACGGATTAAAAAAAATACATCGATGATTGACAGGTGTCCCCACGTGTTATTTGTTGTGCTTCGCAAACAATGGCCTGTGTCGCGCGACATAAACTTACAGAAGATAATATTTGTCGTGTGTGCGACTATTCTTTTTCGGGAGATGAACTCGCTGCATCAACCGGAAAGCTGCATCCGAAAGCAAAAAATAAGGTCGTCATCAAAAATGATGCTTTAGAACTATTTAAAAGCATAAAATTAAGTCATTTCCTCGGTGTTTAACTTTCAGATGACTTTTTTACGACAAATAATTTGATTTGCAAACCATGTTACAATAAAGTAAATAAAATACACGGACATGAGTGAGTTCTATTTATATTTATGGGAGGCCAAGTTGGTACCATACGCATGCCTATCTATCAGGTCCAGCACATACTTCAAATTAATCGGAATCGTACCGAATATATAATTTCGAAGCCATTTTTTTCTGTCTGTTGACTGTTGTATTTGCAAGCGCCGCTCTGTTACTATATTTAGAAGTGACACTATGGGAGTCTCTGCCCATACGGTTTCATTGGACGGAAAATAATTTACGCAATCAATCAGATTACGGAATCCCGAGGACTTGGAAATGAAATAGCGATGTTATCCGTCAGACCTAATATTCAATGTTGTAATGAATATTTAGGTATGAGTTTACTCAGACTGTGGTATACCATGAACGCAATTTATCAAAATACAAAGGAGTACAATAGACTATCTTCAATAAATTATCAACATAGCCAAATTTGCTTACATACTCTGTGGCAGAGACTCTCTTTATACCTGGAAATTATATGTGCTCAAATGCACTAAGGCCACATATACGAGAAACGTATTACCTTTTCTGCAACCGCATCGCCGCGTTTACCCATTCTCCCCAATGTTACACATATCTGCTGCATACAAAACCATAAATAGCAACATTGAGTGAATGGTAAACGCAGAACTAATAACTTTAAACGCTGATGACCTGATATTTAACGCAAGTATGTGGGTGGCAATGGTAATATAATTTCAAACAACAAGATACTGAAAACTAATAGTGTGCATTGCGTGGTACATATTCCCGTTGTAAAGTGCCGATTGAGGTAATTTGAACAAAATTGTCTACTAAAAAACCGGTTTGGGAGCAGCATGAAAATTAGTATTAAATAAAATGTACGATGTACATTCTCTTCGATCTAGTGAGATAGGGTACTATATTCTGTTGAAGATATCAGTGTTTCTTTACAGTATAATCAGCATTACGACATATATGTGTATGGTTTATTATCACGGAGAGTGTTGAAAATTCCGGAAATATAACTAGTATTTACACAGCAAGTGTGCACTTCAGTTTCTGCGTTACATTCAATAATTAATTATCATTCCAGATGAAACTACCATGCACTGTGTAACGAAATATTACTTCGTGTGGTGCATGCACGAAATAACTGTTTTGCCCGACTGTTGGATACATTCTATGCAGAAAACCCGAACGTAAATCATTGGCTTAACGTACGTTACAGTGGTCGATAAATCATTCAGATATATCTGTTTTAATTATAAGTGTACCTTTAAAGATATATAACAACATACTAAAAACTTACCAATGTGTATTTTCGCTAAAAGGTGGTTATCCAATATGTTGCTTTCGACGTAGCATGGATTGGAGTTGCCGCCATTTTGACAGCCATTTTATCGCCGCGTTATTTTCTGTCCTTGTCGCTCTATTCCCCCACTATACTCTAATATCACACAAACTGGTATAGATCGGATGGAGGATTAATGCGTTCTGGTGTCGCCGATGAGGGATATTGTAGAAAACGCTACTTCACAAGGTCGAAAAATGGGCATTTTTAAAATCTCTGTAAAAAAGCGGATTTTGGATATGTTGTAGCTAGAGGATATGTTCCTCTTCAAACTGGAATAGAAACCAACTTAGTCCAAATTTATTCTAGGTCAAACCTTTTATCCACCAGACTATTCATACACACGCAAATATTCACAACGTTTTGGAGGCAAGTGGAGTGCAGAAATAGAACCGTTTCATACTCGTTCTCAGACACATGGACAAGTATATTGTCATGTATAGCGATACTTTTTGCTGCGTTGAGTTTTCTCGATCAACAATGTTCATTAAATACATTGGGAACCCTGCAATGAGATACGGGAGCGCTGCAGAATTCAAAGATGGATGGAAAGAAATATCGAATGTCCACAAGCGGCTCCAAGTGTAGATATTTCTTTCCAGACACAAATGAGATGTTTCAGATATTCAAACAAAAAACTGTAGGTATTCTTTTTATTATATGCCCCTTATTAATGTTAAAAGTTGCTAAATTAACTCTTATTTAATTATATTATTAACGCCCCTCGTGTGAATACTGTCGTACAGATTTGAGAAAGCTGTGGTTCGCTGGGCGTTTTATAAATAGACAATGGGGTTTTGTTCCGGTAAGTGTCAATTTGCAGTACGATCATCATAATAGTTTTTTGTTCTATCAATCATATCATCACCATCATTACCATGGGACTTTTCGTCCCAATAACATTATTTGCAATGTTTGTTTACAAATATATGTATCGTCATTCGATATTTACTTGTGAGTCACTTGAACATATTACTTGTCGTCGAACTCGTATTTTATATAATAGAAGAATGAGTCTATGTATATTTAGAATTGATCGAGTGCGACAGAGAGTTCCAGCTATTTACCACCCTCTGCGTGAAGAAATATTTTCCTATGGCCTTGTTAACAATGGGCATCTGTAGCTTTTTATTATGTCCTCTTGTTCTTCCTGGTGAATGTCTTTCTAATAGGTCACAGGCATTGATGTTGTAATGGCCATTCAACAGTTTATATACCTCGAGTAGATCTCCTCTAAATCTTCGATATTTTAAAGACATCAGATTGAGTCTTATCATTCGGTCTCGGTAGCATACAGTTTTGCTTTGACGAACTAGTTTCGGTGCTTTTCTTTGTATTTCTCTAACACAATGCTTTGATATTTGTGATGTGGGCTCCATGCAGAGTTACAGTATTCGATGATAGGTCTGACCATGCTTATGTAGAGCGATTAGAAAGTATCGATGTCCAAGTTCGTGAAAGTTCTATTGACTTTGCGGATGATTTGAGAAGCTTTATTGTTTTAGGATATTGTAGGAAGGCTAATCTGGCCGTGTCAAATTTAGCTGGCGATGGGATATCTCGCAGAAAAACACATTTCGGGTTTTCGTGGGTTGTGTATTCGCTGGATGTCTTATAGTTGCAGTATGTAACTATTATGACCGCGTTAATTGCTTTCGATGTTTAGGTATGAAGATTGGTTGGGCCATGCACTATTGAAGATTTTATGGCGGGAACACAATGCCTTCGATTTTTGATCCGCATTTAGAAGCTTTCTGGTGTGATGAATGAGAAACCTGCAGTAATAAGCCGTAGTTTTTTGTAATAATTTGAAGGATTAGTTCTTTTAACGGAATTATGAGGCGGTGTATTCATGAATTTCATGTAAACCAATATATTTTATATTATAATTTATATTTATGGCTAATAATATGATCTTGAGGGCGTTACCATTTCTGATTATGGTTTTCTTGTTAACTCTGCTTAAGTAAATCAGCGATGTATGTAATATATCTAATTTACGTCCATGATTAAAGAGCGCGTGTCAGGGTTTACAGACAGGAAAGAGCCTAGGCCTAAAGTTGAAATTGACACGCTGTAGAAATATCGATTGATCAAGTGGCGTCATAAATTCGTCGCTTTTGATTGGCTACTGAACCGTGTACACAGTGTTCATGGTAGATGTTAATTTCAAGTCAGCTAGCTGTGCGAGATAGATATACGACGATCTACGTTATACGGTAATTTTCCGCTATTTTACAGGCAGGCATATATAATAAATTTTAAAAATCTTACGTTATCTGACAAACATACCCCAGGTATATTCGCGAAAGTCACATATTCGCAGTCTGGTTGATTTTTGATCCGATGAAGACTATAATGTAGGGTGTCGCCCATGCACATATAAATCTAGGTGATTACGAAATATAATAAACGGTGACAGAAAGTTTCCAAACTAATAATTGGGCCAAAAACTTTCGTGATTCTGAATGAATTTAGGTAGTTGAATATAATTATATACTACCGTAGTGGCGAAATCAAAGCTGTAGCGCACTTCCTCCATTACTGTCCTTTACACGAGGCCGAGAGATCTGTGTTTTACAGAAATAAATACATGCAATCGTCGAAACCAAAACAGTATTGATCTTGAGTCAGCTGTAGACCCCCCCCCCACCCCCATATGCGGAATTTTGGTGGTTATGATATTGTTGTAGGACTATGTATACCCTTTAGAATTCTGGATGTTTTCAATCTGGCAATTGTCGCATTGTTGGTTTTCTTGCCATTTGAAGAGAGGTACACAAACTTGTTGTTTTTTTTATAGTATTTATTTTCCATTCACCAACATTACAGCTTGCTAATATTTGAATTTTCCACATGTTGATGGTATTTATTTTTCTACTTACAACATTATTGATACCATATCACATAATTAATGCGAAGTTTTGAAAATCCCGCAAAAAACCATGGAAATTTGAAATTATAACTGAAAATAAAAGAAAAATGGATTTTATTTCAATTCTGATCGTATTTCTCTTACGTACAAGCATATTTCCACTGTCAGATTGTTCTTATGCGATCAATTATATAAGAACGAGTATCTGTATAAAGTTGGTTGGTTTCAGCAACACCGTAATCTAAAGAGCGTTTCCGAATTCAATATGTCCTTGTTGACGTACTTGATACGACAATCTTGTCGTACTTGATACAACAATATTCTTGTAAATCATTATCTGCATGGAAAGTTTTGTAATATATTTTGTCGATAAAACAAATAGTAATAAGGATAACTTAGTATTGAGTTCAAAACAATTCTTCGAATTTAGAGAGCGTCTATCGACTAATAATTCCCCCCCCACCCCCCATTGTTTGCTGTTGTGTGCGGCTCTGTGTCATATTCACAATTTCACAGAAAATATGTTGATTATCTATTATTCGAGAAATATTTAGAAACAATCACAAATAGATATAATTATGAAATTACATATAAGGTGAATTGAATAATTTTCACCAGGTCCAAGATGGCTGCCAAAATGGTGGCAGAAATGTAAAAAATATAATCGAAATCTTAATTTTCATACATATTTTTAACATTGGTTATAAAACAGGGACATGTATAACACAGAGAAAAATCAGATTTATAATCATATTCAGACTTCTGTATAATGTGACACGGGTTCGAAAACAGGTCAATCAATCAAATCGGTGAGGTGTATGGGCATACACGGAACGTATGTGTGGTCATCAGTGGGGTGTAATGGTATACATAAATGGAGTTGTATGATTATGGAAGGGTGTATGTGTATAGTTGGAGGGGCTGTAAATTGTAATTGGTGGGTGTATATGTAGACACGTGTTACTGTTAGCTGTGTGGTCATGGAGTTGGTGTGTGGATAAAGAGAGAGAGAGAGAGGCTGTATGGTCATGGTTCAAGTATATATGCACACATGCAATAGCTAGATGGTCACTGGCGGGGCGTATTGGTATATAGTGCCCTTGTGGTCAAGGGTGGGTGTATCTGTATATGTGGAGTGGTTGCATGGCCATGGAGTGTATGGCAATACAGCAAAGCGAATTGCTGTATGTGCAAGTCTGGAGAGGATGACTAGTCGGGGGTGCAGTGTATTGGTATATCTGGACGGGCTGTATGGCCGTTTGTTGGGTGCATATGTATACCTGGATTGACTGTATGGCCATGGCTGGGATGTAAATGTATATATTGATGCGTTGAGGGCAATATGGAAGTGTTGGTGTGAATATGTTTGGGGTCTGGTTGAAGGGGTGGATCGAGTTGGGAATTCCAAAGTGGACACCTACACCAACGGAGACCCTCTAGTCATGTCCATGTCCACGAACCCGCCCCATCCCTTTCTTTACTAAATACTCATCGACGAGTAGTTCCACCAGGAACTATTCAGATAATAAGTTCAACAAGCGACCATTGTTGAACTTATTATCTGAACATGTTCCATCATGCATTAAATGGGAATCCTGCATCACGTGTATTCTCTTTTCATCTGCTACTTGTCTGCTTATATATTTTCTGCTTATATTTCCTTAGTATCCCTCGATCCATAAGATTAATAGACTATTCCAATATATACTTTTATAACTGAATGGGAGAATCCATTTAGCAAATAAAGGGTTAAATTCCTAGACGATGACTGTCTATTTGATCTTTCTCGGGTTTGCTGTCACATTCACTGTATATATACCACATGTAGCTTGAGCTGCATATAGACCCCCTCCCCTGTGCGGATTTTTGGTGGTTAAGATATCTTTGTAGAACTATATCAGTCCTTCAATCTGCCGGTTGTTTGCCATCTGGTTATGAGGGCTTTATAGAGTTATCGGTCTTTGAATCCAAGATGGCCGCCAACATTGCATATCTGACCAGGTAAATTTCAATTCACTCTGGAAGATTATGAGGTATTAATTCGTGGTATATGTCATTCTATTGACAATTGAGTACTCATTGTGTATATGTATGAATAAATCTCATATATTAAAATAGACCACCGGAAGTGGAAAATATGAGGCTTTTCACTAACAGCTTCTCTGTCAGTTTCTGATGTTTGCAACTGGTTGCGAATTGGGACTTTATTTTGTATTTTTTATATTAAATGATCATTGAGGCAATGAAATAAGAAAATATTTGGGTCCTAGCCCCTTCCGATCCCTAAAAAAATATTTTACAGAAAGCAGTATAAAATTGGGATTCTAGTCACATTTCAACAAGGAATGAGCAGGAATGTAAGTGCATGAGGCATACCATTACCCGTGAATATTCAAAGTCATTGGAACCAAAACTGTTACTTTGGCTCAAAATGGCCGCCAAAATGTAGAAAATTGTAAATATTGCCCCAGCGTGCACTGCAATCGCTTACAAATTGTGGTTGATGAAAACTAATATGTCTGATTCACCTTGGTTAATTTTTAGTATTGTAACTACTAACATTACCAGAAATATTGGATTTTACTCTCACAAACTTGACATAAATATCGGCAAAATTTAACTTTTCAGGTTGGGACAATTAAAAAAAACAAAAGTAAACTGTAACTAACTTTGGTATGAAAGGTCACACTAAGGTGTTTATATACCAAATTACTCAAGATGACTTCCAAAAATGGCAACCAACTTGGGTAAAAAGTTAATTTTTCACTAATATCCTGAACATTATTCTCTGTTGTTCCGAAAAGTTAGAAAATTGTGACTCACTTAGTTATTATGCATGGTAGGTAATAAAATGACAACTAACTATTATATCGGGTTGTCTCAGTTCCTTATGGGGCATGACAAATTCATTTTAAAGTTGCAATATGGAATTTTGCCGAAAAACTCATTTGGGATTCTCAGAACATTGAAACGGAACTAAGATGAACCATAATATGTAGTGGCTATTCTGGCTCATTAGGATAAAACTCTATCAACTTGATACAAGAGGGAGGCCAAGATGGCAGTCAGGGAGTTACTGCATTGTTATAGGTGAGGTGAATATGTATATATGGAGTTATTTTATGGTCATGGATGATGTGAATGGATATACTGTTGTGGTGTGTGGATATAACGAGAGTAGCTACATGGTCATCTCTGTGTTGTTTATGTGTATATATGGACTGAATATGTCATGGGTGGGATGTAGAGGTGTACCTTTGTGGCTGTATTGTCACAGGTGGGTGTACATGTATACATGTGTTGTCTTTGAGATCACGTGTGCGGTATATGGATAGATAGGGAGTGGTTGAATGACAATGCAGTGAGTATAGTGTACATGGAATGGCAGTGCGGTCATGTATATGTCTGCCTGTGTTATAGCTGGGTGGTCGTTGGCGAGTGTGTGTGTATATATAGGGAGTGCCCTTGTAGTAATGTGTGGGATGTATATTTATATGTGTCGTGGGTGAATATTGTCATTGGTGGATGTATAGGTATACAGGGAGTAGTTGTATGATCATGGATTGCGTGTATGAGTATACAGCGAGTGGCTGGATTATGTGGGGTGTATATACAAGTCTGGAAGGTATGATTGACCGTGTGTGTGTGAAGTATTGGAACATCTGAACGGACTGTGTGGTCATTGGTGATGTGTATATGTACTACATGTACCTGGAGTGACTCTATGGTCACGTGTGGGGTATATATGTATATATCGAGTGGCTATATGGCCATGGGTGTTTGCGAATAGGTATATAGGGAGTGACTGTGTGGCCAGTAGTTAGATGAATAGGTATACAAGGAGTGACTGTGTGCTCACCAATGTGGTGAATAGGTATACATGTAGTGACTATATGGTCATAGGTCAGGTGTAGGGGTATACATGGTGTGCATGTAGGGTACTCATGGCTGTATGGTCATGTGTTATGTGTACAGGTACACACACGTGGCTGTATGGGCATGGGTGAAGTGTATAGCACTTGTGGCTATATGACAATTGGTGAGGTGTGTATGTATACCTGGAGTGACTCTATGGTCATGGGTGGGTGTATATGTTTATCTGGAGTGGCTAATTCGCAATTGGCGTAGCGAGTATATATTCAGGGAGTGATCATATGGCCAATAGTGAGGTGAATATGTGTACCAGTAGTGACTGTGTGATGCATGTGGTGAATAGGTATACAGGGAGTGACTATATGGTCATGGGTCAGGTCTATGAGTTTACCTGGTGTAACTATATGTTGATTCAAGGCTGTACGGGGTATATGGGTATACACCAGTGTGGTTGTATTGTCATGGGTGAGGAGTATATGTATAAAGCGAGTAGTTATATGACCATTGTTGTGGTGCATATGTATACCTCGAGTGACTCTATAGTCATGGGTGGGGTGTATATAAGTTACGGGACGCTTAGTGGTCGGATATGGTGTCATGTGAGGCGAAGTGAGATCAATATTAGGCGAGGCCATATTTATTATGTCAGCTCTTGCGATTAGCCAATCAGACTCGCCTAATATTGATCTCACTTCGCCTCACATGACGCCATATCCGACCACTAAGCGTCCCGTAACCTATAATATTGAGTGGCTACTTGGCGATGGATGTGGAAAATATACACGGAGTGACTGTATGGCCAATGGTGAGGTCAATAGGTATACAGTGATTAATGTATGCTCATGAATGTGTATGTGTACATACAGTGACGATATGGTCATGTGTCACGGGTAGGAGGTATACCTGCATTGATAGATGTATGGTCATATGTGGTGTTCATGGGTATACACAAGTATGGCTGTGCGACGATGAATGAGGTGTAAGTGTATAATGCGAGACTATATTGTCATCTGTGTGGTGTTTATTTGTATATGGAGTGACTGTATGGTCCTGGTGGGTTTTACATGTGTACCTTGGGTGGCTATCGTTTTCCACAATAACTCTATGATATGTTAATAGATAGAGAGTTCACGTCAGAGAGTCCTCCTTCTTGATGGTGTTTATGCACAATGGAGAAATGCTAAACGGGTTTCCTGACAATAGTTGATAAATTTTTATGCTAATGGGCTAGAGTTGCCACATATTATTGTCCCTCTCAGTTCCGTTTCAACGTTCTGCCCATTTCTTTTTAAAAACATGGCCAGAATCCCAAAAGACGTTTTCGGCACAATTCTACACTGCATAATTTAAAATTAAATGTTCATGTCCCATAATGTACTGTGACAACCAGAATATAATATTCAGTTGTCAGTCGATTAACTATCATGTCTAATAACCAATTGTGTCGCTCTTAGCTACCTTTTCGGATCAACAGAGAATTATGTTCGGATATATGTGAAAATCAACTTTTAACCCAATTTAGTTGCCATTTTGGAAGCCATCTTGAGTAATTTGCCATAAAATACCTTAGTGTGACACACTTAAGATATATCAAAACAATAAACACCTTTCATACCAAAGATAATTACATTTCACTTGAAAAAAATGGTTCAAACCTGAGAAGAGATTTGTTTCCGATATTTATGTCAAGTTTGTGGGAGTAAAATACAATATTTCTGGTAATGTCTTTGTTACAATAGTAACAATTAACCAGAGTACATCAGACATGTTAGTATTCAATGTATGGAAGGCAGAATAGCCAATTTTATTCATCAACCACAACTTGTACGCGATTTCAGGACACAGTGGGGCAATATCTACCATTTTCCATATTATGCCGGCCATTTTGGTGGCCATTTTGAGGCAAAGTAACAACTTATATTCATATGAGTTGGAATATCCATGGGTAATGGTATGCCTCACTTACTTTCCACCGTTCTCCTCATTCCTTGTGGAAATATGACTAGAAACACAATTGTGATTATTTTCTGAAATTTTATACCGGTTCTGTAAAATAAAAACAATTGAGGGGTCGGAAGGAGCTAGGACCCCAATAATTGCTTTTTTCATTACCCCAACGATCAGTTAATATGAAAATACAAAAATAAGGTCAGAATCCTCAACAGCAGAAACTGATCTAGGAGATATTAGTGAAAAGGCATCATATTTTCCACTTCCGATTTTAGGCGGCCATTTTGAATATATGAAATTTATTCATACATATAAATAAGGAGTTCTCATTTATCAATAGAATGACATATCGCACGACTAAATAACTCAAAAACTCCCTGAGTGATTGCGAATTAACATTTACCAGGTCAGATATTCAATTTTGTCGGCCATCTTGGATTCAATGGCCTCGAAACATGTGAAAAATGACTACCTATATACATCCATGTGCTCGTGGAATGTTATAGAAAACTGACCTGGCCTATGTTCTCGTGAAAAATCATGGAAACATCGGCATTGTTCATAGTTTAATAACGTTCTGCATGCCTCAGTTCACACACTGTACTTTTTCAGATTTATCTTCAAAATAAATAAAAAATCATATCATCGGTGTCACTTTAAGAAAAATATCGAGTTAGGTGACCATGTAACGCTATTGACACACACACACACTTATTATATACAGTTCGAATGAAATTGAGTGTGAAAATATACATATAGTTTTAGTATTGATTTTGACCGAAATATTTCCCCTACCCCAATAAGGATTTTATCGCAAAAAGAACAGTAGTTTGTTGAAAATCGCTATAAAACGAAAAAAGCCCCACGCCCGAGTGGCAAACAAGCAGAATAATGTGTGAAATACATCCATCTATCGTAAACACATAGTCGGAAAAAATCCGCATAGGGGGAGGGTGGCCATATGGCAGCTCACAGTTTAACAGAGGAGCTCAAGTTGCTTAATTGAGATTCAACTGTGTTACTCGCACGGGTCCGTCTTGTGGTGTTTGATGTGCGCGACATAGTGCGTTGCGGGCATACTATAGAAGTTAACTTCTCGCGATAAGATGCGCTCATGGAGACGTAAACCAGAAAGTCCAAACAAAATCCTACGACGTCGCATATGGCTCCGAACCCCATCAACAACAGGTAAAGGTAATGCTCTTTCTGTCTGAACCCGTAGTTTGGTAAATAATCTGATACCATATCAGTAATGGCCTGCGGAAGGCCAAGAACTCCTATCAACATGGTACATGTTAGTACCATGAACGTGGTCTTGGTGTTCGTCTTCTGCGCAGACTCGAACTTTCCGCTTCCGGTTTGTTCTCCGATTTGCTTCTTCGTGTAGCGATACAGTACACACATCAGTAAACTGTCGCTGAGGAATATCCCGGCTAATGGCGTGCAAAGAAACATTGGAACAAACAATCTCTCGAGCCCCGTATACACGCCAGGGTTCTCTGTGTAGAAGTTGCTCGTGCTGAGGATATAAATCGTCCCTCCACTCCGAAGTTCCATGGGAATTACGACAAATTTTAACATATTTACTGAATGCACACCCATTACTATGACAAATAAAACGAGAACTACCAAGATGGTCGCCTTGCTTGACCTTGACCTTTTGAAGCGCAACGGAAACGAGACAGCAACCAACCGCTCAATAGCTAGCGCCAGACCAGCGCAGAAATAAAACCGTTTCAGACTCGATCTCAGATACATGGACAAGTATATTGTCATGTAGAGCGATACTTTTTGCTGCGTTGACTTTTCTCCATCAAGAATTTTCATTAAATACGTTGGGAACCCTGCAATGAGATACAGGAGCGCTGCAGAATCCAAAGATGCTAGATAGATGCTAACTGAACTCCGCATGCTCGGGCGGGTGTAAATGAAAACGTTGATACCATTGAACACGATTCCAATTACACACAGGATGAAGAGAATATAGTTAATTATTGTTATCATCGAATCATATCTGGCTTTAGTTATTATAGCCCCGGCAAATGGGTTTATCCCTCTGGATGAACGTGGTTGCTCCCTTTTGGAAGTGTCGTTCTCAAACTTACTGGTACAGTTCATATCTGTATCCGCACCAACGCCCATGCTACTGCAGTCAACATAATCTGTCGTATTTTCTATATCAGCTTCTTCGTTGATCTCGGATGTTAAATTTATCATATATGGAAATACGCTGCAGTTGTATGGGGCCCTCGAGCAAGGGTCGGCGGATTGCAAAGTCGCATCACTGACATCGGAAGCCGGAATTGTTGTGATCCTCACCTCATCTGAGCAGAGTGGTCGCATCGAACACAGAAGCAGTGGCAGCATCATTGTTGCTGGTATCTGACGACCCATCGTTGCAATGTGGAACATCAGAATAATATATGCCGGTTTCGGATATATAGTTGATATTATCGACAGATATATAGGTCGTACTGGCCGATCTGCATGGGGAAAAAGAGTTATATTATACATGTGAACGAGAGAAATAAGCAATTGAATTGAGTTGCAACATTCATACACACGCAAATATTCACAGCGTTTTGACGCCAAGTAAATTAGTGACACAGACGACATGTAACGGTACCCGGTTGGCCGGGATCTGCTCTGTAAAAAAAACTTGAGGTTGCGAGTCGGTATATGATCAGAAAAACACATTTTCCCATGAATCATTTTATCCAGTAAGTTACAAATCAAATGTAGGCATATTTTCTGAATTTGCTCGGCGATAATATGCATACCATATATATTCAAAATAAAAGAAATAATAAATAGAGATTATCTACAGTTTATGTTTGAATACCGAAATATCTTCATGAGTGCCTGGAAAGAAATATCGAAATGTCCACGAGCGGCTGCAATTATAGATATTTATTTCCAGATACACATGAGATGTTTCAGTTGGTATTTCAGTTATTCAAACACAAACAAAATGTACTCTTTTTATTGTATGCCCCTTATTAATGTTAAGTTGCTAAATTAACTCTTATTTAATTAAATTATTAACTCTACTTAAAGTAAAGCAGCGATGTATGCAATGTATATAATTTACGTCCATGATCAGTGTTTACAAAAAGGGTCCACGCAGGCCTAAAGTTGAATTGACACGTTATAGAATTATCGATTGGCTAAGTGGCGTCATAAATTCGTCGCTTTTGATTGGCGACTGGCGGCGCGTGTAGCGGTGTATTCCTGGTAGTTGTTAGTTACTTGCAAGTCAGCGAGCGACAGTGAAATAACAAAACGCGATTTCACTGTAGCTCGGAAGAGATAGATACGACCATCTACGTTATACGGTAATTTCCGCTATTTTATAGGCATGCATACATAATAAATTAAAAAAATCTTACGTTGTCTGACAAACATACCCCAGGTATATTCGCGAAAGTCGCATATTGGCAGTCGGGTTGATTTTTGATCCGATGAAGACTATAAAGTAGGATGTCGCCCATATATAAAACTAGGTGATGACAAACTATAATAGATGGTGACAGCAAGTTGGCAAAATAATAATTGGGCCAAAAACTTCTCCGATTTTCGTGATTATGAAAGA
Organism: Siphonodentalium dalli; assembly: GCA_032622095.1. Lineage (NCBI taxonomy): Eukaryota > Metazoa > Mollusca > Scaphopoda > Gadilida > Siphonodentaliidae > Siphonodentalium > Siphonodentalium dalli. The sequence continues at coordinate 158,092,340 of CP136065.1, read as the reverse complement.
ATTTAGGTAATTGAATATATACTACGTAGTGGCGAAATCGCCCACTTCCTCCATTATGTCCTTTATACGAGGTCGCGAGATAGATGTGTGTTTTACAGAAATAAACACAATCGTCGAAACAAATACAACAGTGGAAGCTACAGGCCCCAACAACCTATCGCTAGAGGAAAACATTTCCATAATTATGTCCATGCAAGTCAAAATCCATATTATAAACTGAACGAATATATGTCCAACCCAAACAAAAAAGTCCATTAATTATAGAACAACTGTACATCGTGGTCAATCTTTCCTCGATCGAATCGAGAAAACTTAGGGAAAGTGGGCTTCATGCCCCTCAATAAAGAAAGAAACCTTATCAAAACGTAACAAAATAGAAAAAAAAACATATTTGTCTGCACTAACACGCACAGTCATCATCCATTCATTCGCGTAATTGTGTATAGGAGTTGGTACCAATAACTGTTTGCTTATGGCCAAATCTTATATTCTCATTCATTATTCTATACTGGATTTACAGTATTATTATTCGCAAGCATATTATTAGCTCAACTTTACTTTGTAAAGTTTGAGCTATTGCCATGGCTTGGTATCCGTCGTCCGTGTGTGTGTGGGTGTGTGTGTGTGTGACTCGTCGACAATCTCCTTTAGCACGGGCTACAGGTCGTACCTTTGGTCGGATCATTATGAAATTTGTCATGGCTGTTGACATTGAGATGTAGATGGGAACGAGTCATTTTGGGGTCATTCGGCCGAAAAACATGGCCGCCAGCAGCCATCTTGGACTTGACTCTTTGTATGACTAAATCCTTTAGAACGGGCTACAGGTCGTACCTTTAGTCTGATCATCATGAAATTTGTCATGGCTGTTGATATTGGAATGTAGATAGGAACGAGTCATTTGGGATCATTCGGATAAAAAACGTGGGATTTCAAAATTTAATCCATTAGCACGGACCACAGGTCGTACTGTTCGTCTGATCATCATGAAATTTGTCATGGATGTTAATATTGACATGTAGATGGGAACGAGTAACTTTGGGGTCATTCGGCAAAAACACATGGCCGCCAGTAGCCATCTTGGATTTTACTTTTTGTATGACTAAATTCTTTAGCATGGGCTACAGGTCGTACCTATAGTCTGATCATCATAAAATTTGTCAAGAATGTTAATAATGACATGTAGATGGGAATGAGTCATTTTGGGGTCATTCGGCCAAAAAACATGGCCACCAGAAGCCATCTTGGATTTTACTCTTTGTATGACTAAATCCTTTAGCACGGACTACAGGTCGTACCTTGGATCTGATTATCATGAAATTTTTCATGGCTCTTGAAATTGGAATGTAGATTGGAAAGAGTCATTTTGGGTTTATTCGGACGAAAAACATGGCCGCCAGCGGCCATCTTTGATTTAAAAATTCAATCCATTAGCACGGGCTACAGATCGTACTGTTCGTCTGATAATCATGAAATTTATCTTGGATGTTAATATTGACATGTAGATGGGAACGATTAATTTTGGGGTCATTCGGCCAAAAAACATGGTCGCAGCAGCCATCTTGGATTTTACTCTTTGTATGACAAAATCCTTTAGCACGGGTTACAGGTTGTACATTTAGTCTGATCATCATAAAATTTGTCATGGATGTTAACAATGACATGTAGATGGGAACGAGTCATTTTGAGGTCATTTGGCCAAAAAACATGATCGCCAGCAGCCATCTTGGATTTTACTCTGTGTATGACTAGATCCTTTAGCACATGCTACAGGTCGTACCTTTAGTCTGATCATCATAAAATTTGTCATGGATGTTAACAATGACATGTAGATGGGAACAAGTCATTTGGAGGTCATTCTGCCAAAAAACATGGCCGCCAGCAGCCATCTTGGATTTTACTCTTTGTGTGACTAAATCCTTTAGCACAGGCTACAGGTCGTACCTTTAGTCTGATCATCATGAAATTTTTGATGGCTGTTGAAATTGGAATGTAGATGGGGAAAGAGTAATTTTGAGGTCATTTGGCCAAAAAACATTGATCGCCAGCAGCCATCTTGGATTTTACTCTTTGTATGACTAGATCCTTTAGCACATGCTACAGGTCGTACCTTTAGTCTGATCATCATACAATTTGTCAAGAATGTTAATAATGCCATGTAGATAGGAATGAGTCATTTTGGGGTCATTCGGCCAAAAAACATGGCCGCCAGAAGCCATCTTGGATTTTACTCTTTGTATGACTAAATCCTTTAGCACGGACTACGGGTCGTACCTTGAGTCTGATCATCATGAAATTTTTCATGGCTCTTTAAATTGGAATATGGATGGGAACGAGTCATTTTGTGGTTATTCGGACGAAAAACATGGCCGCCAGCGGCCATCTTTGATTTAAAAATTCAATGCATTAGCACGGGCTGCAGATCGTACTGTTCGTCTGATCATCATGAAATTTGTCTTGGATGTTAATATTGACATGTAGATGGGAACGATTAATTTTGGGGTCATTCGGCCAAAAAACATAGCCGCAGCAGCCATCTTGGGTTTTACTCTTTGTATGACTTAATCCTTTAGCGCGGGCTACAGGTTGTACCTTTAGTCTGATCATCATAAAATTTGTCATGGATGTTAACAATGACATGTAGATAGGAAAGAGTCATTTTGAGGTCATTTGGCCAAAAAACATGGCCACCAGCAGCCATCTTGGATTTTACTTTTGTATGACTAGATCCTTTAGCACAGGCTACAGGTCGTACCTTTAGTCTGATCATCATAAAATTTGTCATGGATGTTAACAATGACATGTAGATGGGAACGAGTCATTTGGAGGTCATTCGGCCAAAAAACATGGCCGCCAGCAGCCATCTTGGATTTTACTCTTTGTGTGACTAAATCCTTTAGCACAGGCTACAGGTCGTACCTTTAGTCTGATAATCATGAAAATGTTTATGGCTGTTGAAATTGGAATGTAGATGGGAAAGAGTCATTTTGGGGTCATTCGGACAAAAAACATGGCCGCCAGCTGCCATCTTGGATTTTACTCTGTGTGTGACTAAATCCTTTCTCTCTATTCATTGCTCATCACACAAAAATTACCTTCTTTACAAAGTTGAGCTACAGTGTCATGAATGTATGCCTTACGACAAAGCTACACAACCCATTATTAGTTTATCATACAGCATAGATCATATAGAAATTTAGTATTTTCGTTATTTGGGTGTCAGAATATGAATATTGTTTTCAATGCTTTGACAATTTCCAACGCTTACTGACAAGTATTCATTTAACTTTGGCATGTTATTGAACTAATACCACTGTAATAGTAATGTCTACATAAAAACGACTCCGATACGCAGGACTCTGTATACATGCACCGGAGAGCCACCTTGATACTTTATTTCACTCAAATAATACAATCACATGTGTAACAGGAACTATTTTAAACAGGATCCAATCTCATTTGTTGAAACACATAAACACCTCGGTCTGGAACCCCAAGCTAACTTAAAATGGAATAATCACCTAAATGGTATATAAAAAACAGAATAGCCTCACGCTCAGCACAGCTCCGAAGATTTAAGTATCAGCTTGACCGAAGATCGCTTGAAAGCATTTATAAAACTTTTATCCTACCATTATTTGATTACTCCGATGTAGTCCGGGATTGTGCCCCCAAATACCTAACCGAGAAGCTCGACCGATTACATTGCGATGCCGCCCGAACAGTTAGTGGCCTCAAACGATCAGTGTCCAATATAAACCTCCTAAATGAAGTTGGCTGGCCAACACTGAGCAAGAGAAGAGATATCCATAAACTACAAGCAATGTATAAAATAGTAAATGACGATGCCCCCGAATACCTACAAAATCTTCTAACACATAGATCATCTGAAGTCTCTGGATATAACTTGAGAAAACCGGGAAAATTATATTCTTACTTCTGTAACACCGAGCATTTAAAAAAATCATTCTCCCCCGCTACTTTAAAATCGTGGAATGACATACCCACAGAAATAACAGATGCCGAATCTATTGCAGACTTCAAATTTTATCTCGAATTAATAGATCCTACAGTAAAACCACCATCATACTTCTATACAGGTCGTAGAACGCTTAATGTCGCCCATGCCAAATTGCGTAATAAATGCAGTAGCCTACGTTCAGATATGTTCCAAAATTATATCTCTGACAGCCCCCAATGCCATTGTGGAAATCCATGCGAAGTTACTTACCACTACATCTGGGCGTGCTGTCCCCTATTTCACACCGAACGAATGGAAATGTGTCAAAAATTATACCAAGAAGGACTGAAAATTACACATCAATGATTTACTTCTCGGAATTCCCGATATCTCAAATAGAAGAAACAAAATTCTCTTCAAAATAGTCCATCGATAAAATTAAATAACAGCGACTAAACGATTCGAAGTCGGATAATCAAACGCATTTCAGAATAGCCACGAAAAGCAAATTAGTCACAAATCGGTTTTGGCACCTCCCACCGGCACCCCAAACCGCGAACCCACTCATTTGTAAATGTAAATATGTTTAACCTATATATGATTTTGAATCTTTCCTTCGCCATTTTGTATGAATAATATTATTGTAAACAGGGAGAGGGGCAAAGTAAGTTTTGTAACTTTTCCCCAATCCCTTTTGTATTATTCGATATACAAATAAAATATGTTTAAAGTAAAACAGGAACTATGGAAACATCACTGATTTTTTCCAGCCAGAATGTCTAAATAAATTAATGGGAATCCATATGGTATTTCTGTGCTTGTCGTCATAATTACGATCACATCTCACAAAATGAACAGTAGACAATTCCAACGTCGGAGTACATTTCTTAATAAACTGTATTAAGAAATATTACGAACGTGTTGTTCGTAACATTTCTTAATACAGTTTAGGGTAGTGTTTGTTTTTCCTCAAGTTATCGAATTTCTTGTTAAATATCTAATGTCTCTAAACCAGTTTCAATTTAGTCAACCAGATAAGTTTTTGATTGACATGGGAATTAAAAAAGAATAGAGCAAAATACGGGAAAATAGTAGAGAAAACGTAACATCAGGCGACGAGACACCATGACACCGCGCAGGCGACAAGATTGAGCAATATATACGTCAAAGAGAGAGCAAGCACCTTCGCAGCATCGAAAGGTGTCCACATCGTTGTAGAAGGGTATACGCTTTGAAAATGAGCACAATGGAAGTGACGTCAATAGATCCACTCTCTAATGGTGCCTATCGATTTACTAACAATGTTTCGCAGCAAGTGACTACCTATAAATTATGAGGCAATTATGATGTAACCTAACTCCGATTAGGTATCATATACAAATTATCGGGTAGGGTTCGCTATTCCGAATGTTCATTATTCCGAAGGTTCATTATTCCGAAGGTTCGCTATTCCGAAGGTTTTCTATTCTGAGCGTATTTAACCAGAAATAAATGAAAATTGCACCCCACCACAAAAAACACACGAGGAATGAAAAATACTATTACGCTAGTATTCACATATAGAACATATATACACCCACTTCTAATTCCCAAATTGTTCCAGATGAGTAAGCGATGCATAAAATTATAGCCTACAGTAGAACACGAATGTATTGACCCCTCGTGCTTCCGTGAAGACAGTATCAGTTTATCGTTTATTATGGAAAGTTGAAAACACGATGACTGAAATAAACTACATGTAAGAGATATAGTTTTTCAGAACTAAAGAAACATCAACATTAAAGGCCCACTTAATTTTCGAACACCCATATCACATATATAACATATATGCCAGCATATATACCATTGGAAATAGGAAGCTCTCTAACACTGTATTATCAGTTTTTGTTGAGTTAACGACGTGTTTTTGTGCTTAAGGTTCATCTGGTTTTGTTGCGCAAAGTGTATTATTTTCAATGGAGGGGGAATAACTCTATATTTTAAAGATAGTGTTATTCCCCTTCAATTGAAAATACATTAGGTTGGATTATGTTGCATTCTAGGAGCCATAACGGGGGGAACTTTTTATGATTTAAGCTGTTTTCTATTTCTCTATGGACATCTTCTTATACAGACGTTTCAAATGGTGATGAACTATAGTGTTTTAATCATATTTTATGGCACAGATTGTTATTAAAACCTGATATCAAGGCACTATAATAAAAAAAATAGTCGGTGACTCGAAAATTAGCCTTTAGCTGGCGTATTCTTGCCTCTAAGATTATTGAGATATAACGGTATACGTGATGACATTAAATCGTATGGAAACATAGCAATTGTGTGGGCTGCCTGACGTGCATATGTTTTGGGAAATAACGTAATAACATTTAATCTCAAGGAAACCCGCGAAGAAAAAAGTTGATCACATTTATTGTTTGAATGTTTTAAGTTATTTCCTTCATAAAAAGAGTCTTCGTGATAAAGAACCCTCTCAATACTTTAGAATATAGAATTAACCTTTAAAATAAAAAAAATCTTCGGAATAGCGAACCTTCGGAATAGAGAACCTTCGGGATAGCGAACCTTCGGAATAGTGAACCTTCAGAATAGTGAACCTTCGGAATAGCGAACCTTCGGAATAGAGACATGTTCCCCAAATGATCAAGTATCTTTACAAATTATTTTAATTCAAGTTGAATATTTGTCGATAAAACGCGCATTATGAATCCATGCAACCATGACATCATGAATTTTTTTAAATATTTTTTCACAAGAACGCAAAGATGTACAGTGTAACTCAGAAAGTGAACAAAAGGTGTCGGAAAATTAATCGATTCTGTGAATGAATGAATGTCAATGACGCGCTGATCAACATGACTGTGTTCAGTTTGTGAGCGTATCTAGAGATTTGATGCACAAGTAGTATTGTAAAAAAAATTAAAGAATAAACCGTGCCGAAACGTCCAAGTGGTTGGGCCGAAACAACACTGCAAAAAATAATTTCCTATATAAACGCGTTTGATTAAAAACACCTGAGAGACACACTTATAAGACATGTGGTCTGTTTTAGTAAAAACACACGTGTTTTATAATTAAAGCACCGCAGTCAGATGCTCGTAGCCCGTTTATATATAACCATGGGTATATGCGAGATATAACCGTATACAAAAAAAAAACGCCGTTCTTTTTACCGTGGATATATTTATCCATGGTGTGCGTGCCTGCATGTGGTTGTCCGTAACATGGTGCCCGGTGTTATTGCTTTGAAAGGTAATCATGTTCGACTGGTGTTGTCAGATTGGTAATATGAGATTAGCGGTTTCTATGTCTTGTCTGGTCACATTTACTGTTTGAACTTTGTCTGAAATAGACGCACTTTTTATACTAGAATTTGCGCAACAGGAGCGCATGGGAAATCGCACGTCGAGTTGGTTTAAGGGTTTTTAGAAAAAGTATTTATATGATATAGACAGAGACGTGCCGACAGGGGTTGGGGTGTCTCACACCCCCAACTTTGGTCAAAATGTTCAACAGTTGGAAATTTCATACCTGCCAAAACATTAGTTGGAAATTTCACACCAACATTAAGTTGAAAATGTTCTTGTAGTTTGATTTTCAAACAATTTATTTGCATATTTTCCTATTTTTGGTAAATATTTTGGACTGAAATGGTCATCAGTCGGAAATTTCCAACCTTAGGAGGGTGACAGGTTGGAAATTTCCAACACTTGGACAATGTGTGTCCTGATCCCTCCCCCGTGGCCAGTCAAAAAACTGCTAGTTAATTTAAGAAAATAATATTGTCATGCATTTGGTCAACATTGTCATTGGAATTGTCATCAGTTGAAAATTTCCAACCTAAGTGGGGGTGTCGGGTTTGAAATGTCAAACTCTAGGAAGGTTTGAGGCTAGTCTAGATGCTAGGATTTTGAGATTTTCTTGTTCAGATTAAAAAAAAATTGCACACCGGGCCGACTATCGTTGTCATTGTACCTCCCCCCGTGGCCAATACAAAACTGCTAATTAGTTTAACAAAACAATATTTTACTTCATTTGGTCAAACTTGTGGACTGAAATAGTCATCAGTTGGAGAGTTTTCCAACCTGAGGGGGACCCGTGTGTTCTCTATGGAATCCTATTAGGGCCACTTGCTAATGGCGCTTTCTGCGATTTCGGCGCGATGCGCCGAAAGCGCCGAAAGCGCCGAAAGCGACAAAAGTGCGCCATTAGTAACGCGCCGAAAGCGACAAAATATGCGCCGTTACGGTGCACTATTTGTCGCTTTCGGCGCACTTTTTGTCGCTTTCGGCGCTTTCGGTGCGCGCGCCGAAAGCAACAAAATGTGCGATATTAGCGCATGTTTCGGCGCGCCGAAAGCGACAAAATGTGCGCCGTAACGGCGATCATTTTGTCGCTTTCGGCGCATTACTAATGGCGCACTTTTTGTCGCTTTCGGCGCGCGCCGAAAGCGCCATTAGGCATACATTAGGTCCACTCCCTAATGGCGCGCGCCGGAAGCGAAAAAAAAGTGCGCCATTAGGGTATGTTTCGGCGCGCGCCGAAAGCGACAAAAAGTGCGCCGAAAGCGCCATTAGCAAGTGGCCCTAATAGGATTCCATAGTTCTGTGTCCTTGCCAGTAGTTACTCGCTAATTAATTTAAGAAAAAATAGATCGGGGTGTAAATTTGTGTGGTGTTATACCACTAGATGTTGAGATGTTTTAATCTCATACTGGACCGAACCATCTTTTTCACCCCCCCCCCCCGCACCCCGCACGACAAGTGGCCACAATATTACTGGTTCATTTGGAATAGTCTACCATCTGGTAGTCTGTGAGGGAACATTTGGGAAAAATCAAAGGGCGGGGGGGGTGCAAATTGATTTACGCAAACTTATTAGTTTGGTGTGGTTCAATGGGGTGGGTGCAGTTGGAAATTCCAAGGTGGAGACCACCCCAACGAAAACCCTCTAACCAAGTCTCGAGTGCCAAATATCCCACACTCAACCAGGGGTGCCTCTCGCAACTTTAGTTTCTGCCCTCGGCATAGGCTTATTTGTTTCTTATCCGATAATACACTTCACCGGCGGCAATGTATTAACCATACTCTGAAATAAAATAATTGTGTTGTAGAACTGATACGGAAGACCGATTGTCAAAAAATTCAACATCAAAATACACAGGGCAAGACTTATCGATCCAAATTGTGGAGTGTGTTTTCGTTGTGTGTTGTTCGCATATACCCATGGTTATATATAAACGGGCTACGAGCATCTGACTGCCGATGTGTTTATAAATATTTTATTCTCAAAAACAAATTTCGGTACAATTCAACAAATTGTTCAACATCATCTTCAAAATGTTCATTGGTTAACTAGTGTTTCGATTGGTCGTCAATTTGATAAGAACACAAAATGTTCTTAAACTCATGGAACTAGGTTGTTTCGAACTAGTTCGATGTGATCCTCGTGCAAATAACTGGTCGACGTTGAATGAATGTAGAATATTATATACATTTATAATTAAAGATGGATTTGTTTGCGGAGATTGAGATTTATTTTATATTTGACTATAATTATTATTAATTGTCATTTTTGAATCCACCTTGTTTCTTAACACTTTCATGACGGGAGCTGCGCTGTTGCAGCATTAAATATCATGTGCCATTGATTCTCTTACTTATGCGAGTCTCTCACGGGGAGCATCGCATATATAAGATAATGCATTGGCTTACAAGATCAATATTGATTGACCAATGTATTATCTTGTATATGCGAGGCTCTCTATGGGAGACTCGCATATATAAGAGAATGCATTGGAATATGGTTTTCGCAAAACTTCAGGAAGCTCCAGTCATGGAATTAGGGTAAAAACCATAAATGACTCAAATGTCGTATAATGGTACGAGTCTTTGGTTTCTTGTAAATCCATATTATAATATTTAAAGTCACGTGGTTACTGATAAATCCATTGTGAGAATATTAAAAGTCACGTGTTTTTTTTTAATCCAATGCTGTGAATTAAAAAATGTTCTGATAAATCATGTGTATATAGTTCCTGATATAATCCAGTGATTCTTTATGTGTAGTCCAATGTCGTGCAGTTCCATATACTGTATATCTAGTTATACGGTATAGTCTATAGACCATATTGTATGTTGAACTTCTATATATATATATATATATCCTATATTTCGTCGTATGTAGAATCCATGTATATCCCTATAATGGCTCTGAATCCCATATTTGGGACCATCTCCGAGGTTTTGGAGAGAAGTGGTAGTTTAATCTTCTGGCTCTGTTTTGAGTACAAGATGACTGATCATCAGATCACTGATGGAATCTCTGTGCACGGAAAGCTTGTGTTTCAGTTTATCACTGCATGCTCTTCATAATATTAAAATCATGGTTTCAAATATCAGCTCGTGCCGTTATACAACTCGTGTGCTCCGTCAGTCCTCCATTTGTGTACACCAACTGCGTAATATCTGGCCAGTTCCTTAACTTTTCCGTCTCCTGTAATATTGCCTGGTCATTCAGAATCGTGAAACAATGAAGATTTAAAATTAATTAATTAAACTTTAGTGAAAATATCTGAAAAGCAAACAGCAACTTAGATCATTCGTATATATATAGTGGTCATATTATAAACCGTTTAATACGGATACTTGTTGATATTCTGACTTGTGTTGACAGGGAACATTATAATATTAAAAACTAATGCAGGAACCATTGAATTGATTAATACACGGGAAATTTTCATCATTGTAAGAGACGCAAATCAAAATCGCTCACCAAAGTCTCTTAAATCATGCAATCGCGAGCTTGGACATTCACCAACCCGTACGTGCAAGACAGATACATAATATACGGTCAGTAATAATGATCTTAGAATAAAGGGTTTGAAACTTATGTGCCGCTTTTAATTTTGATTTACCACTGGTGAGACTAGCCCCCAAAACTGATTCTATATTCTTGCAACTCAAAAAGATACACGCGTAACTGAGAGAGTTTGAGATTTAGATAGTGTCACCCTATCCATTTCAGATGACATGCACATATACAATATATCCTTTTCATTTCGATATAGATCGATTATATCTGCATTAGTTCTTACTAATACCATAGATATAAACTTACCTCAATTTCACGATACCACAAAATCCAAAGAAGACTGTTATTCTATGAAGAATTGATTGAACATTGAGTTATAAATATCACAGACAAATAGATACAGTAAACAGACACAATGCAGAGTGTGATTTAAATGAGACCAAAATTAACTGGCTTTCCATGCGTGGTAACTTAGCACAGATGTTATTCCATCCAAAAGTCACCTAAGTCTACCATAGCAATGGTATTGTATTACACCCAGCAGACTATTTGATAGACAAATCACAGCATGATACATGTCGGGGAAGTCGCTCGCGCGTAGTCATAAACGCTGGGTGTTTTAGACATACATCAATATATAAACGCTGGCGTTTTATACCATACGAAACAAGTGCAATTAGCCATAAATATTTGTTTAAAACATTTATTACCACATATATTTATTTTAAAGTTAATTTGTAGTTGAATTAATAAATTGGACAATTGTATTCAGATTTTAAATTACAGTGCTGCACTGTCGAAGATATATAGTAATGCAACTGTTTAAAACATGTCGAATGTTTTATTATAAACACTAGCGATTTCATATTATACAAATAAACACATGATCCGTATATTTATAAACACTACCAATTTTAATAAAACATGTGACACGTTTATATATCTTCAATTTTTTAGCAGTGAACCAAGTGCCGAAATCTAAGGTACCGAAACGTCCTGAAAACCAGGTGCCGAAATGTCCAGGTGCCGAAACGTCCTGCACCCCCACACGATGTTGGTTCACTGAATAGACCCCGAAATTTGTCTGATGTCTGAAGAAAATATCGAATTATTTTAAAAGTGATAATTGTTCCATTCTTTTTCCCCTGTTTGCGATATGAGCAATTAGAGTTACCCCCCGCCAGCAATCAAATGACCAGAATCTATGCATATAACTCGGAGCTGGTTATGGGCATGTGTACATTGATACCTCAAAGGAATCCTGCTTCTTTATAGTGTTCCCAATATCACATTAAAGGGGTACTGTACACTAAACACGGCCATTTTTTGGGACAATCTCCTTTTATACTCAACAGAATATATGCAACAAATGAATGCATTTGAGCCATGGATGAGAGCAAAATACACTCATTTACATTATGAACGATACAAACAACATGGTAATTTAGTGAAAATGAATTTATGATAGGAGTCATAGATTCATTTTCATTATAATTACCATGTTGGTCGCATCGTTCATCGAGTAAATGAGTGTATTCTGCACTCATCCATGGCTCAAATTAATTCATTTGTTGCATATATTTTGTTGAGTATAAAAGGAGATGATCCCATAAATGTCCGGATTTAGTGTACAGTACCCTTTTAACCCCAAACGCGTGGGCATATTTTTTTAATTTTAGGTTACATGACATTTAAGCTAGGTCTTGTTCCAACACAACCCTTGAATTCGTTAGGTTCTTTGAAGAACCAAACTTAGGATTTGGTTCCAGATGGAACCAAAGCAGTGTGCAACCAAACTGTTTGGTTCTATATTGGTATTTGGTACCCCGGAGAACCAAATTGGCAGCTGTTTTCTTAGAGTGCAGAGCAACATCACGATTGGTGGAAACTGCCAGTTCAAGGATCATTCATATACCCCCGATGTTTCACGTGCGCATACACCCCCCGATGTTTCGGGCACGTTCTCTTATACCTCGCTGCCAAGGGTGACGGGGACATGGTGATTTAAACGTGGTGTCATAGCCAATCAGATTGGTAGTTAGAACCGGATGTGAGGACAAGATGTTATATTATGCAATTCAAATATTAACTCAACATTACGATACAAATCCTCCTCTCATAGAGGCACGCTAGACAATATAAGCTAGTTGGTGATTGGAGAATTTAGAGTGTTGTGTGAACTTATGAATATTTTAGCAGTTAGTGGTACCGAAATGGACAAAAAAGTAAATAATGTTTGCAACCTCTCAAATGTATTAGAATCCATTGTTATTGTCATCTCTTAAAGGGGTACTGTACGCCAAATGTTGTTGTTGGTTTCTATAGTCTCAGAGTCGGAGAATAAGGTAAAAAAAAAATCATTATTTGAAAGTCTGTTGAGTACGAAGTAGTGTTACGGATGACAAATTTACCGGAATGCAAAAATACAAATTGTCGTTGTCGAGTAATTTTTGTACAGTTTTCAACCAAATGAATCAAATAAAAGTTATATTATATGCATACTAGTCCCATATAATCATTTAAGTTATTGTATCGTCGCTAGTCAGTTAGTGGCTTGAGTGTTCTCCCCGTATCATCATAATATTTTAAGCGATCGTGTGTGCGATCGGTTTAACAATCCAGTATCCCTCAATTACTTTATTTGATTACGGACATTCGTAATTTAATTGACGCCATTTTATGGCTCCAGTCATAAATTCAATTTATATCAAATTATTAACTTTTAAATTATAAAATTTTAAGATAGCCTATTAACCTGAGCGTTTACAGAATACATCTTCGACTCAATTTACTTATGTTTCTATATATTATCGATATTAGATCGTTGTTGTCACCGGAAATTTAATGAAAATGGCGTACAGTACCCCTTTAATGCTGCTCAGATTCTACATACAATGAAGATGATGATATGTGAAATTCAAGATGTTTTGCCGGATAGATCCAAAGAAATTCTTTGTTAAAATTTCTTGCCATCTTTGGCTGGATTTATGCAAAACGTGTGTCTCACCTTAATTATGTGTCAGCTAGAAAGAACAGTCAATAGGGCCTTCTATTAGGATTATTTACGAAATAAGGGAGATATTTGACCAAATGTTTTAAATGACTTTAAATAAACTCTTTTTAAGCTTCCGACCAAAGTTGATCACTTGTGGTGTTGTAAATTATTCATAAAAATCTACGTTATTTCTTCAAAGTACGTTCTATATAGATTTATCACCCTTTCGATTAACTCAGGATACTCATTTCGAAATACAATCCTAATCTCGCGCAGCACATGTTACTGCGATTGAATAGCAATCGCTATCTAATTGTGAACACCGATTAAGTATATCATTTGCTATAATCGTGTGCGCATTAGGTTGTGTTTTTTAAATAGTTGAAACATGATTTGCATGAAAATAAGTTCCATATAGAATTTTTGTTGTTGAAAGCGCTTCCGGGAAAAGATGGAGCATCCACCCTGTAGGAACTGTTACATCGGAAATCGTTCTATCGCCAATTTGTGATGGTTCTTGACTGATTTGTGACGGTTCCTGATGATCCAAGTTATACATTTTCGTGAGTTTTTGACAGTTAAAACGCAACTTTTGAGCCATCTAGGTGATAATTCGATTAGTTTGTCCATTCCCTTCACAATCTATGGTCCCAAATAACGTAAACATAATGAAAATCCTATTGTGCGAGTAATAACAACGACGAAAACTGCGAATTGTGATATCTCGATCGGTTCTCTCCCGATCGAGTCGGTTCTCTCCCAATTTAATCGGTTCTGTCCGGGAAATACGATGACTATTATTTGGAAGTGTACGTGAAAATAACCAAGTGAGCACAACGAAATATCAATTATGTTGAATTTACACCACTTATGATCAATTACGGTGAGTTACACTGCCTTCTTATATATAACTAGAAGGTGACCCGACTTCGTCCGGGCTTTGATCTTGAATTGTCCACTTTGAAGGTCAAGGTCAGGTGGGGTCACGATTTGACCCGTCCAAAACACTGCCCGAACAAAAGTACCCGACAAAAGTACTCGTCGAAATCCATGCGGTTTTACCCGATTTGACCTTGAATTGATCATTTTGAAGGTCAAGGTCAGTTCGGGGTCACGATTTGACCCGTCCAAAACACTCAGTGGACAAAAGTAACCCTATGTATCAAATTTCGTGAAAATCCTATCAAAATTCGCGATTTTACATTGAATTGACCCGATTTCAAGGTCAAGGTCTCGTCGCACGGGCAAACGAATAGGCTTATGAGACTCCCCATACGAAAGTATCCCTAGACACTAATTTTCATCGAAATCCCGTGATATTCTTGCGTTTGACCTTGAAATTACCCGATTTCAAGATCAAGGTCATGTCGCACGGGAAAATTAATAGGCCTATGTCACTCCCCGGCCGAAAATACCCCCACATACCAAGTTTCATCGAAATCGGCTAGGTCGTTTTCGAGTCCATCGATTACAGACAGACAGACACACACACACACACAGATCTTCCAAAAATATATAATAGACTAGAAGGTGACCCGACTTCGTCCGGGCTTCGACCTTGAATTGACAATTTTGAAGGTCAAGGTCAGGTGGGGTCAAACACCAACACCCCAAAAATGGTGGAAATCGGACCAGCGGATACCGGGAAATCGGCCCAGCGGATACCGAGATACCCTATGCATCAAATTTCGTCCGTAAAAATCCGCCAGTTTAACCCGATTTGATTTCCACTCAAGTATATAAACGCGCCTCATATACACACGCTCATTAATTATCAAGTTTCAACGTATGCTTTGACCTTGAATTGACCATTTTGAAGGTCAAGGTCAGGAGGGGTCAAACACCAACACCCCAAAAATGGTGGAAATCGGCCCAGCGGATACCGGGAAATCGGCCCAGCGGATACCGAGATACCCTATGCATCAAATTTCGTCCGTAAAAATCCGCCAGTTTAACCCGATTTGATTTCCACTCAAGTATATAAACGCGCCTCATATACACATGCTCATTTAATAATTATCAAGTTTCAACGTAAAGATAAATTACCATCGGTGCCCGAGATATCGCCAAGACGTCTAAAACAGTCAAATGCATCGGCCGGTTAAGCGTTAACGTGATCTAACGTTATGACCTCTAACGACGTCATAGAAGTTACGCTTTGTTTTTATCCTGATGGAAGATAGTACCACTTCTTCTTGATAATTGAGGCAGATAACTAAAACGGATACATACGCATTACATATCGTTGGAAAGAGGAAACACGAAAGATTCTCACGGTGTCATTATTATGACTGGCATTTTAGTATTCGCGCTGTTTCGAATCGATTTGTAAGCACCGAACTCAAGCGAAAGTCCCGTAACACAGCGTAAAAACAGATTTGACCTCGGCACGTGAAAAGTTGACATCGGATATGAAAATCAATAGGCCTATGTCACCCCCCGGCCGAAAATACCCCCACATACCAAGTTTCATCGAAATCGGCTCGGCCGTTTTCGAGTTCATCGATTACACACACACACACAAACACACAGATCTTCCAAAATATATAATAGACTAGAAGCTGACCCGACTTCGTCCGGGCTTTGACCTTGAATTGTCCATTTTGAAGGTCAAGGTCAAGTGGGGTCACGATTTGACCAGTCCAAAAACACTGCCCGGACAAAAGTACCCGACAAACCTGCCCGTCGAAATCCATCCGGTTTTACCCGATTTGACCTTGAATTGATCATTTTGAAGGTCAAGGTCTGCTCGGGGTCACGATTGGACCCGTCCAAAACAATCAGTGGACAAAACTAACCCCACGTATCAAATTTCGTCGAAATCCCATCAAAATTGGCGATTTGACCTTGAAGTTACCCGATTTCAAGGTCAAGGTCACGTCGCACGGGCAAATGAATATGCTTATGAGACTCGCCATAAGAAAGTACCCCCACATACCAAGTTTCATCGAAATCCCGTGATATTCGGGTGTTTGACCTTGAAATGACCCGATTTCAAGGTCAAGGTCACGTCGCACGGACAAATAAATATGTCGAAATCCATCCGGTTTTACCCGATTTGACCTTGAATTGATCATTTTGAAGGTCAAGGTCAGGTCGGGCTCACGACTCGACCCGTCCAAAACACCCAGTGGACAAAGGTAACCCTACGTATCAAATATCGTCGAAATCCCATCAAAATTCGCGATTTGACCTTGAAACGACCCGATTTCAAGGTCACGTCGCACGGGTAAATGAATAGGCTTATGAGACTCCCCATACGAAAGTATCACCACATACCAAGTTTCATCAAAATCCTGTGATATTCTGGCGTTTGACCTTGAAATGACCCGATTTCAAGGTCAAGGTCACGTCACGCGGGCAAATTAATAGGCCTATGGCACTGTCCGGCCGAAAATACCCCCACATACCAAGTTTCATCGAAATCCCGTGATATTCGTGCGTTTGACCTTGAAATGACCCGATTTCAAGGTCAAGGTCACGTCGCACGGGCAAATTAATAGGCCTATGTCACTCCCCGGCCGAAAAGACCCCCACATACCAAGTTTCATCGAAATCGGCTGGGCCATTTTCGAGTCCATCGATTACAGACAGACACACACACACAGACACACACACATACACAGATCTTCCAAAAATATATAATAGATAATGTTTAATATAAAATCAAATCCGAATGATTATACACCCGGGCCAATTTGTAGATGCGACACTAACTTCACAGATTATCTATGAACTCAAACAAACCTTTAACAATATACAGTTGACCTTGAATTGACCCGATTTCAAAGTCAAGGTCACGTCGCACGGGCAAATGAATATGCTTATGAGACTCGCCATAAGAAAGTACCCCCACATACCAAGTTTCGTCGAAATCCCGTGATATTCGGGCGTTTGACCTTGAAATGACCCGATTTCAAGGTCAAGGTGACGTCGCACGGACAAATTAATATGCCTATGTTCGTCCCCGGCCGAAAATACCCCCACATACCAAGTTTCATCAAAATCGGCTGGGCCATTTTTGAGTCCATCGATTACACACACACAGACACCCCCACACACACACACAGATCTTTCAAAATATATAATAGGTTATGTGTCAACAGCAGTAACAGAATCATTCACTTTATTGTGACGCAAAGCATGCAATTTGACATGAATGGTCAATGTGAACTGCGAAGACTGATTTTTTCCCCAACAAATCATTCATAATGGAATCAGGGAGCTAAATGTGTTCCAGAGTCGGGGAGCGGGTACACCGTGGAATGCTAAATGTGAAGGTAACTGAAGAATGACCTTCACCTGATACATGCGACACGTTATTAAAGGATGACATCGCGTTTATTTGATTTGTACATAATATCTAAATAATTTAAACTGGTGAATGAATGGGGGAATGGATTTTTGTGAGCGGGAAATTTATTTAACTGGCTGCTGTAGTTCTGGGTTTTTCCAGATCAAATTTGGCTGTGAGATAGCCCTGTCGTAGACTTGGGGATTTATTTTAAAAAGTAAACACATGACCTATGATTTTTCTTGCATTTTCGTGATCAACTGGTGTCAATCTAGCTGGGTAAACATCACTGGTAAGGCATGCAGGCTTCAATTCAGTGAATTTGGCCGAAACGTTAACACTGTCGCCTATGGGAAACCATTTAGTTCAGTGATTCCTGTAGGTCGACTGATTCAAAATGGCCGCCACTTTTTTTCTTCAAAATGGCCGCCACTGTTTTTTTTCTCAAAAAGTCGCATTTTTCAGCTTGTATTAAACTTATACGAACCACGTGACTTCCATTCCTTATTCCAACATGGCCGCCGCCCATGCAGAGGGGTTCATATAGGTGACCCATGCCATTTCTCGGTTCCTTTATATATTAAGGTCAAACAAAGGGTGATGTAAGTCCCCCCCCCCCAAGACGAATTAAAGAGTCACCACAAACCCCACCCGATCCAAAAATGTGCTTATTGCTTGGTTGTTTTATTTGTTCAGTCGTTCCTTGTTTACGTATTATATAGTTTTTTGTTATTAAATAACATTTGATCTTTTAATTTGATTTATTTCATTATTTATTCCTATGGGATAAAAATGGTTGGAAACTAAAAATTGTAATCAGATGTAATCGAAAAGTAATCAGTTACATTTTACTAAAGTAATTGTAATCGTCTTGGATCAACTCTAAAGAAGAGTTGTCCTTTTGTATATGTCAAATATGGTTAATTACATGTTTAAACTGTAGAAAAGTATGCAAATGTTGGTCTAAAAACAACAAATTCCCCACTATTAAATTGTTGTCAAATCAAACAAAGAGAACAATTTCAACATATTGTTGGTGTTAAATTTCAAACCAATCTATTGTAAGATAAGAAATTTGTAACTATTGAACATTTTGACAAAAGTTGGCGATAGACACCAATTAAGCACCCCTTCCCACCCCACCACCACCACAATCACGTCATAGCCTATCAATGATTCAGTTGTTCGTGATTTCATAAGTTATATTCATGTCTGGGCGAAAAACATGTGAAATATTGTCACACCTGGATCTTTCAATAATGCCCAGATTAAGTAAATGAATATAACATTTCGTATTCTCCTGATAATATATTTATATTACCATTGGTCATTTATATAGGAGGGCATGATTATGATACTGTACTCATCGCGACTTTCAATATTTTATTTCTGCCTATTAATGTCACTTAATCTCCCGTATTAGGTATATATTGTGTTATTTCTTAATATACCTGTTCTATTATGCAAATTACATAAGCTACGGTCATTATCTGGTTTAAAATGTCAGATACACAAGACGATTTTTGGACCAAAGTGCAGAAATCGTTTGAATAAATCTCATGTACAGAACCGTCACAGCCACGATTGTTTGAAATAGAACCATGACACGCACCCGTGTTGATTACGAGGCCACAGTTCCCAATTATCAACCCCTATATATCGGGATACTTTCTCAGCTATTTTACAGAAGAATAACACGGGTATACTTTATAGTCAGTGTTTGTCTTCAGAATGCGTTTCATATTTTATACGCCACGAAAAACAAAGAAATTGCGTCCACGTGGCTTGATTTTCAGTGATAACATGTTGATATTTACGCGTTAACTCGCTAATATCGAGTTAATTGTGGTCTAGAGTTCAGGTTTCGATAACACGGCACTTCTGCAGCCTCTGTTCATTCAGGAAAGCATAATATATTCAAGATATTTATAATTATGCGTGATTTTGTCACAAAAATGATTATTTTCAATCAGAAGGAACCGTAACAAATCAGTCAAGAACCATCACAATACCGGCGATAGAACGACTTCCGATGTAACAGTTCCTATACAGTGTGAGCAACTTTAAAATTCAAAATGCGACTTTATACTCACTTGCAAATCAAACGATTATTTCCAATCTGCAATCAGCAGGCAGCTCTGTTAAACAAGATTTTACAACAATTTGTTTTTTAAAGCTATATTCCAGGAAATATATAGGCTCAGCTTAATCTGGTTTTCGATGTCATTCGGTCGATAGTGTCATTGTGTTATCAACCATCGGATATGTCGGATATGTGTTTGGTGACCGAATTATTCAGCAAAGATGAGTAGGTGTGTGAACCCACTCCGAACAAATACCTATCAAGATGTCTTATTATGTCCAATGGATGAAGACACACAGGAAGAGATTATCTGGACATTGCGACAGGTTTTGTGAAATGGTTTATTACTCACAGACACAATGTGGCAACATGAGAATTATAGACCATTAACACAGAATATAGAACAAAAATATAAGGATCGGCCATCATCACCACCACAACGTCAGTAGTAATGGGGGCCACTATGGCCCAGTACCCCCCAGTGGGGGCCACTATGGCCCAGTACCCCCAGTGGGGGCCACTATGGCCCAGTATCGAATACTGGACCATCTAGGACCATAGATGGTCCAGTATTCGATACTGGGCCATAGTGGCCCCCACTGGGGGGTACTGGGCCATAGTGGCCCCCACTGGGGGGTACTGGGCCATAGTTACCCCCTGAGGATAGATGTTCCTGTCATTGATGTGCCATTTCTGATCGAAAAAATGAAAATGGACTTAGACATTTTTTCATTACTAATTTAAAGTTTGTATAATTCTGACCAGAGATGACACATCGACACGAACAGAATCAATTGGTGGGGATCCTACAGTGAAAACGATTTTGTTGAAATTTATCATTTATTTTTCAAAAACAAGAACAAGAACAATGAACAATAATATATTATTATACATCAATAATATTAACAAAGAACAATAATTTATGTACAAAACAAGGTCTCAGATTTGAAGAAACTTAATTGAACATCCTACAACATCCTACGCTGAATCAATAACAAAAGAGTCTATTTTGTGGAGTTGTTGACACATTCGTTGTTATCTGGTCGTCGTCTTCTTTGCGTTGTATGTATATCAGCCGTCGATGTCCTGGTGAAGTTTAATTCAACAGCAAATTTGCTTTTCTGTATAATCGACCATAGTGCTTTCCAAACCATCGAACTATTGTTCTGTCATTCTTGAAGAAATCCCGAGAATTGAATAATCTTTTCATCCTCTTTCCTTTCATCATGTGGTGGAGTGCGAATATACAATATAATCCACACACATTTGTCGCACGATGTTGATATCGTGTTGTATTCATAGTCCATGCTGATGAGTTCCTTTTTATGAATGGTAACATATATCGTCTCGGTGGTGGTAGTCCAAATGAGTCGAAGTATACAGCTGATCTTCCCTTGAATAACATCAATGTCCAGTGTTCTCCTGGCTGATCCGATGAGTGCGTGTTCACAATATATGCTTGAATATGCTGTGGTTTCTTCTCTGGTAACAGATCTCTAGCACAAACATGTGTGTTAAGTTTACACAACCAGGAATTGTCCAGAATATATTGAAGTTCAGCTGTCTGCATCGTTGTAATTCTCTTTGACTCGCTGTGACCACATCAGAGTCCACTCTGTGTCGAATTTTTTGCGGTTGAGCTCCATACTGTTTCTCAGATGATCCCACATGATGAATGCTTCGAACTTCTCCTTGCAGTGTGGGTTTAACCATATCAGCTTCGGGAACCATCTTTCCATAACATTGTATATGTCAAGTTTAATCAGCGCTAAGTCGATAAACTGGTTTGTCCAATCATCAGTTGTAGAGAACAAACACAGAACATGTTCACGTTGACTAGGATGTTCTATTTTACATCCTTCACAGTTTGCTGACACTTCCTTGCGAATAAGTTCTTGTAGTTCTTCAATCATAGCGTTGTTGGTATTCTTCATAGTAGTTCCATAGCTGTGATGTGAACTCCATCCTAATAGTCAGTAAGCACTTCTCTCAAAGCTGTGATCTCTATTTCACTGTCAAATTCAGCATACACCAAACCGTTGACGGCTGTAGTGAGAGCTGTCAAGAATTGAAGCTCCAAACGCAGGTTCCCTGTCTTTATAGGATGTAGATGCCCCTCGTCGCTTCCTTGGTCCGGTGTCAAGTCGAAACCCCACAAACAATAACCATTCATATATTCTTTTAAATTAATGCCAATTGATTTGTTAACACCAAACATTCCTAAAGATTGATACAAAGATAAATATGATCTGAGACATTGTTTTGTTGCGAATTTGGTTCAAATGGACGGTTATGTATTGTATGACCGTCTTGACTAACTTCCAATTTATTCAAACTGAAATGTTTGAAGTGGAATGGATTGGTACCCAAATCTCCATTCATATCTTTATTTTCGACCAACGCAATAAAAACTCTCTTTGGTAATTGTCCTTGAAATAAGTGGTCTTCAATTTTTTATCTAAGTCCAGTACTAATTGTGAAAGTTTTTATTTCTACTCGTCTGATAGGTATTTTCATTTTTGACTGGACAATTTCTTGATTTAATTTATTTGAGACCGCTGGAAAGAGACTAACTGTTCTGACATGGAACACTGCTGATTCGAAAACAATTTGTCCATCCTCGGCGCCAATGAGGCAAAATTTTGATGGTGATCTGTTTAATCTGATACGAATTTCAATTCCATTTGGTAAATATTTTTCATGAAGAAACAGATCAGTGTGTAAGCGTCCACATAGTTCAACAATTTTACTACCACCGATCAAACTTTCTCTAGAAGTTAATCCAGCATTAGTACCACCTTTGGTACTCTCTTCAAAATGTTCTGCTGTATCGCCATACCACATTTCTAAATTTGCTAATTGATTATCTTTATATTCTGGAGAGTATCCCAACAGATTTTCGAAATATGCTTGGTATGGGTAAGTGTCAGAATTCGAAGTTATCAATTTGTTGTTCAAGTAAACATCAATACTGCTGAACATACTATGAAAGAAATTGTTAACAGGTGCTAATTCCGTACCAGCCCCCAAATTAGTTCCATCTTTTTTGTAATTTTGAATTTCACATAAAGATAAGATTGATTAATATCTGTCCACTTTTCGGTTTGAGATGGTATGACAAACTCTATCGGAGCAGAATTATTCAGCGGTGCAATCAGATGATTTTCGATCCACTGCGATTCTGACATTGTAGCCACCATTGGTGGAACATGTGTTATATCAAGTTCCGATTTATTGCATTCGCATGATCCATTTACCATTTGTGCCATGATTAATCCAAAATATCAAGAGCTCGACTGCTAGGATGTTTTTTCGACTGACTTTTTCGGCGTTTGACAGCTGAATGATTCATTTTTGAATTCGCTACTCTTTTTCTAGGTTTTTGTCTCGAGTTCAAAATTTGATTTTTAGCTTGTGTGCCAAAAGATTTTAAAGATTTTTTACCTTCAGACATCAACGCTTCTTTCGGACTTTTACCTTGATTAATAATTTCATCTGCAACACCAAAAGTGTGTTTTTTCGCAAGTTGTAAAGCTGTCCGACCAATCGGTTTTAGAAATGGTACAGCAGATCTCATAAGTGATTTGAAAATTGAACCAATACCGTTACCATATTGCCGTGGTACACCTCTATACACAGGGAACATTGTTTTTAGAATTCGTCTCGTTTTCTGAAATGCAACTTCGCCAAAGACTTACCACCAATAAACTGAATTGATTTTCCTGTGTCGCCACTTATATTTACACTAATTTTGTCAAAGTAAGACTTTGAAACTGGAACATAATGTAAATTTAAAAATTCATGTTTTACATGTAATCCGTCGATATCTCTTTTAATTCTGAAAGAAACAACTCGTAAAATTTGTACTTCAACATTTCCAACAATTGTGAAATCGGCAATATCAGAATAAACAAACATTAGATTATGACCAACATTCATATCTACACCAAACGGAAATCTATTATTTGAATAAAAATCTTCAGAAGCGTTTTCAGTTTTGTAACCCAACTTGTGCAAAAGACATTGTGGTAATTCAATTCCTAGTTTTGTGTTACTTAAACTCTTGCGAATAATTTTCACACGTTTTGTAACTTTTGAGTACTTGATGTTAAATCCGTATTCGTTTTGCATTGCTTCTCCAAGTGTTTCATCAATTACATCTTGCATTGTATCAAGTAAATCTGCCGCAGAGGTATACGAACCTTTTCGTATCTGTATTTCAAGTGCATGAACGCCATCAGGTCTCGTAAATATCTTTTCTTCAAAACGATTTTTAAGAACAGACAGTATTATTGCATCAGTTGTAATCAAATTGAATTTACACGAATCCCCTGTAACATTGTATGTTTCTGAAGGTGTTATCAGTTCGACTAATGCAACTTCCCATTTTTCTTTATCAATTTGAATTGGTTTTGGTAATTGTACAGTAAAACAACATTGAGTATTGTTTGGATACATTACCATTGAACTGTCGCTCGGAATTGTAATGTAGAAACAATTCATACTTTCAAAATTTCTGCCGACTGATTTTTCAAATATTTCAAACGCGGTGTTGGTAAAATGTATCCCAAAGAACTACTGAGTAAAATTAACCACAGTTCGTTATTTTCACTTTGTAAACTTAAATGAACAATTGCTGTAGCGATTATACCAACAATTATAATAATTTGTGTAAAATATGTTACTTGATTTTTTGCAATTTTTTCTCCACAGATTTGAAATTGTGATGGAGCATCCAGAACAACTGAACCATTTTGAGACATGTTAAAAGTTTTATACCAAATTTGTGGCAGGAATCCAACTGTCAAATTTTTTAGGATAACCAGCCCAATGAACTTTAATTTCTCTAACTGATTTACCAGCAACTTTTCTTGAACGTTTACCAACAACTGATTCAATTTCGTAAACTTTATTATCTTTTATATGTTGAATTTCTTTACCATAAAATGATCCTGCGATGTTTTCACCATCTAAATCTACTAATTTGTAAGTTAATGGTGTACTTTTACAAACTCTACTAATTTTGAAAATTTCTTTTGTCCAATTTGGAAGATATCCTTTATCAAAAGTTCTCTTTGTTTTATTTATTCTAACAAAATCTCCAACTTTCAAGATCTTATCTTTTTTCGTTTTTAACTTTCCATAAAGATTTCTGGAAACTTCAATTTCATTTTCTCGAGTTACTAAAACTGGTGCCATCTTAATACTTCTATGAAAACTTTTGTTGTAAGAATTCACAAAATCGTGCAAAACATCATTGTATTTCAAAGTTTGATTATGTGTAAAATATTTCCACATCTTTGTTTTCAATGTCCGTTGAAAACGTTCAACTATACTTGCTTTTGTCTCTGGATTCTCTGTTGTGAAAAAATGAATTTTCTTAGATTTCAAAAATTGTAAAAATAATTTATTTTTGAATTCTGAACCTTTGTCAGATTGAAATGAAACAGGTTTTCGTTTTGATGATTTGAGAATTTTCTGAAATGTTTTAACTAAAGTTTTACCAGTTTTGTCTTTAATTTTTTCAACCCATGCAAATTTTGAGAAAACATCAATAACACAAAGTAAATATCTGTAATTGTCATTGTGCTTTTGCAAAGTTTGCAAATCTGCCAAATCAGCTTGCCACTGAATATCAATTCCTGCAACAATAGTTTTACGTCTGCGAAATTTCCGAACAATTGGTTTGTGCAAAGTATATGTTTTTTGCCATTGTAACCATTTTTTAACATCTGAAAGTTTAATTTTGTTATTTGTTTCTTTCGCATTTTTAAAAAGTTGATTTGCTCCACTGAAACCACCAACTTCTTTTGGATTCTAGTAAATTTCAGTTAGAAGTTTGTCAAATTTTATGTAAGTGGGGACCATTCTTTCAAAATAGATTTTCTGGTTTTAGGAAAACTTTGAGTTGTGAAAATATCAACTGAACGTTTTCTTGACTTGCCACTGCTAGGAGTTGCATGAGGTGTATGAAACTCATCACCAGTGTGACCTTCTTTTAAATGTCTTTGTATCCACAACCATCGATTCCTGTTACCTACATAATCTTGTGGTACATTAAGTTCCCCCAATCCACGTAGGAATGTTTCATAACCAACTGGGTCAAAACCTTTTCGGTGACGAACAACATCGTTTATCAAATCAATTATATTTGATCCAGTAACTGTTTCTGTTCCATAAATTAATTGTCCACAATCATCCCATCTACGTTTAGGATTAGTTGACAACAATGTTAAAATTTGTTGTGCTTTACCACGAAGTTTAGATGGCACACTTTCCAATATATGTTCACTCATGTTCCCAAAGTTTTCAGATAACTTTTGTTCAGGTAAACGGAATTTTGAATTTAAAGATTTTTGTGAAGTTTTCAATTTGTACAAATTTTCTCCAAATAACTGTGACTTTTCTGATTCAGAAATATTTTTATCATAAACTGATTTCAATTCTTTGTAAGAATCTGAAACATTTGAAATTGCAGGATCAGGAGGTAATTGAGGTTTATTCATTTCTGACATTTTCCATTGTTTGAAATCTTCCAACATTCTGAATGGTACAATAACCATTTTCTTCATATTTATTTGAAATTTAGTTTTTACAAAATATTGTTAACAACTGCACCTAATGTTTTGCTAATCAATGGAGCAAGAAATAATAATGGTAAAAAGCCACCTTTTTGATTAAAAAATTTCTTCTTTTGTTGCAAAGGTTTGTTCTTGTCTGCAAGATATCTGAGATGTTTACGCTTCGAATGTAACTTGCGGTTCTGAGCTTCATTCAGTTTTACATTACCTTTTAAAAGATTTTGACAACATTCTGAAATGCAATCCATCACTTGTTTCGGAGCATCGTTGATCATTTTCTTTTTATATGCAGATGGAACTTTACTCATTGCAACAATCAACTCACCATATTTTCTTATCAGCGGTGCTTTCCTGCTCTTAGTTTTTGAAGGCATCTTCACAGTCTAAGTAGTTGTCTCAAAATGAGCAGAAAAATTATATGTTTCATCTTTTATCTTTTCTGATTGAACCATTCTAAAGCTTCGAATGCAGATTTCGATGCATCAGACAACGGCATAAATTTTGAAAATTCAAGATCAATAACTGGTTTTTTTTGTAACGGTTGATGTTGAGGGTTCTGCTGAGAAGGTATAGATGTAAATTTAGAATGTTGATTTTGTTGAGTTTGCATCGGTGTAAACTTTGAATGATTTAGAGAAAGTTTTGTTTTACGTTTAGAT
Organism: Siphonodentalium dalli; assembly: GCA_032622095.1. Taxonomy (NCBI): domain Eukaryota; kingdom Metazoa; phylum Mollusca; class Scaphopoda; order Gadilida; family Siphonodentaliidae; genus Siphonodentalium; species Siphonodentalium dalli. The sequence continues at coordinate 158,064,957 of CP136065.1, read as the reverse complement.
TCTTTTTGACTACCCCTTTGTTGTGTTTGCATCAGTGTAATCTTTGAACGTTTTGGAGAAACCTTTGATTTACTTTTAGATTGTCTACCAGTTTGTTCAAATGAATTTTTCAAAAGACTTCTAATTAAAACTCCTCCAAGGAACCCACTACCACCTCGTTGTAAAATTAATTTGCGTTTTGTTTCCATATCAGTTGATCGATCAGAGATTTTTTTAAGAACATTTTTATTTCTCTGAAAAAACTTTTTTGTCTGTGATGGTAATTTCCAAGAAATAATTCAGCTGCAAAAGTGAAGAAATTTATAATTTGTGACAGTTCATCATGACTAAACATCTCGGTGGACGACATGGTTCTAAAATGAAAAAAGTAACAACAACTGAATTTATACTTTTGAATAAATGACAGGACCTCGGTCATTAGCTGTCAACCATTTATGGAAAATATCAGTTCTAATTCGCAAATAATTTTCTGTTCTAGGATGAAAATCTACTAAAATATATCCATGATTTATTGAAGTTGCATCTTCGTATGCTTGTTTCAAATGATTGGTTTGCATTTGATGAGCCAAAACTTTTATTTGATTTTTATCTCGAACGCTTTGAAATAAAACCATGTAGTGTGCATTCAAACTTATAGTTTTGCTACTTTTTGATTTTTGGAACATGTTTTGAGTAATGTAAATTATTGAAGCATTTCGATGGTGTCCTTTTCTAGTAAACCAAAGCATTATTTTGTCTTCATCTTGTTCCCCCATCATGTCATCGAAAACAACAAGATGAGGAAATGATTTATCTGATACAATTTCCTCATCATCGTCTGGAATACCATCGATAAACTCAACGTTATCAATTTCTTTTATACGATTGTATGTGTCTTGCCATTCTTTGTAACACCAAACTATTTTCTTTGGTGGTGTTTGGAATAAATCGTGTTTAAATTCAATAACTTTTTTAACAAATTCTGTTCTACCTGATCCACTAGGTCCGCTGATAAAGAAATTACACGGATGTTGGAAAAGTAAAGATTCTTCCATGTTGTCACTTTGATGTCTAATCAGAGAGTGAACTTAACGACGTGTGAATTTAGTTCTTAAAGAGAAATCTCCAAAGCTGTAAACATTTCCATACATTTCAATAATCCAATTATCATAGTCTTCTATTCTTCTGTACTTTGTTCTGTAAATAAAAAAATCATCCCCCAAAATGTTTTGAATTTTTGCATATGTTGACATTGTTTTTGTTAACAAATACCCATAGATCCTAGGATCTGATTCAAAAGTTCCCCCAGCAAGAGGAAAATGATCTTCATACTTTGTATAATGAATATAGTCATGTTCATCAAAAGTTCCTAAATCTATATCTAAATGGTGTTGATCACCACCAAATGTCCAAAAATCAGATATTTTTTCAATGAGAAAAAATGTTTTGAATTTAATAAATGATTCAATATATTTTTGAGAGAAATGAGAAGATATACTTGACTCAAGATAGGCCAATCTCTGTAAACATTCGCCGACATCACAGCATCGTAGTATTGCTTTCTTTTCTCTTTCAAACCAGACTTCTTGTAATTCCTTCTTTATCTCTGGAATAAGCGTTGACTGTGCCACCAAATATCCATAAATCTTCTCAGCAATTTCTGGAGGTACTACTCCTGCCAACATCTTGACATGAAATGACTCAACATCTCCATCCGTATGGGTATGTATGAATACCATTGACGAGTTTTCGTTTTGTGTACACCGATCTGAAAGTTTTGGTTTGACACTCACTAATCAATTGATGGTTCTTTTGTCTTTTAATTCTGGAAGGATACTCAACAACAGTTTTGAAATTTTCACGATCATTAACACATTGTACCATTGTTTCAAAATTAACTTTTTGACTTGTGCTGTAATCAAGAGTGATACCTTTTACCTTACATTTGGTGTATCTTCTCCCATCTTTGATGTATTCATATCCGTAGTTCTTTGGCCCAAGTCCAACAAATTTGACAATCTTTGCATCTGGATGTTCGTCGCTCCAGTTCCCCAATCTTCCTTCGATAGTTTTGATGTTCTTCTTTGATGGATCACTGACATACATACAGCTGTCTGTATCAAAATACAGCACTCTATCTCCAAGTTGTTTTAAACTTTATACAATTGTAATCTTGCATACGCTGTAACAAAAGAAGCAACAACAACATTTGCTGAATGATGAGGTTCAATATTATCTAAAATATCAACATAATTTACCAGAATGAATTTGTCACCATCAAGAAGTGTAACATTTTGAACAATTATATTGTTACTAGTAAGCAATTCAAAATAACGTGATGGCTTATCCACATACTCTGTTTTTGACATAAGATTTCTTTGTGCATTCTTACCCCATATACAATTAATCATAATTTTAGATATTTGGCGTTTTCCTGGATTCTTCTCGATGTTCTCCAATTTTATACCCTCAGCTGCATAATAATCCTGTACAAACTTTTGCTTCTGTTCTTCTGTCTCAACACCAAATGGATAACCACTACATTCCTGTTTGATCTTTAGATGTTTGTCGATATAGGATTTGTATATTTCATCTGTCCAATCTGTCCAATGCCAAATTTGGTACACATCAAGTATTTTGTAGCCAACATCCATTGCTTTGAATAATTCTGGCGTGGTCCACACTCCGGTTATAGCTCGATCTTCTTCTGAATGGTTACATGTCTCGTCCTCATTGACGGCACAAGTGTTGCACAAAGTAAAAACCATTTTCTTGTTACAATGAATCGGTAGAACTGGAATATACAATTTCGATGGTGGTAAAATTGTACATTTAACAAGGCCCGCATAGTCTCTAATGTGTTCTTGATCGATCTGCTCTTGGCTCAAAATTTCTGGATGTCCAACAGGGTAGAATTTATATTTGTTGCCATATGGATACAACGAACACACATCGATGAACTTGATTTCTTTTGTGGAATTTTGATCAATTTCCTCGTACAATTTGATGGCATTTGTACGTCCACCAAACAATGCTTCTCTTGGCAAAATGGGGTCTCGATGTTTGTAGAAAGATTCCATTTGTTGTTTGAATTTCACATCCGATTTCATTCTTTCGTCGATCTGATGCTCCCAAATTGATTCAACTCTGTAACCAAGACTTTCCAGTTCATCTTTCTTCTGTTGAGTTCTTGTATATAATTCTTCCATGGTGAGCATCGTATAGGGATTCTTGTATTGTCTGTTGTTGTAACATTTTGGACATCCATGAAACAGACATCTATTCATCTCAAAAACTGTTCTTGTGGCTTCCTCATATCCATCGACGTAGTGTCCACCAATCTTGATTTCTCCTCCATTCAAAGCTTGCTTGATTGTTATCATACGTGACAATGATAGATGTTGAAGCCAACGTATCGCTTTCATGGAATAGTTTTTAGCACATGGGTATCCACCATCTGGAATGATTCCGATTGTTTTCTCTGGCATTGAATTCTTCCTCCATGCCAAATTGCAAACTTGCGCCAATGTTATTGACTCAATGAACGGGTCAATCTGTTCTGTTTCCAATATGTATTTCCTGAAATTTCCACATCCACGGCGAAGAATATCCACGTCTGATTTGCAGTACTTCTCCATCTCTTCTTGGAAGTTGAATATCACGTAATTTTCTATTTTCTCATTGTACCATTCAAAGAATTTCTCTCGATTTTCCACGCTCATCATGTCTGGTTTGTAGTAATCAGAAGACAAGTAAGGTCCAATGTAATTTTGAAACTTTGGTGAATTCGCCCAATGTGGAAAGTGTCCTTTCGCCATCTCATTCAGCTGAAAAGTTTGTGGAAACTTTGAAAGCGGCATCATCAGAAAACTCAGAGAATCAATAACTTTCACGCTGTTGCATTTTAAACTGAGAATTTTGTTTCCATTCATGATCAGTTCTGGTTTATGAATTCCACTATGTATGAGTGCTTGAAGTAGAAACTGTGCATCGTACCCCTGAGCATTGTGTGCTATTGCAACACATCCTTTGTGATCTTGGTGGAATAACCAGTTTGTGAAGTCTGTTAAAACGTTGTCACCCTTGAATACAAATTCTCTGGAATCCGGTCCGCATGTTTCACATTTTTCTTCGATTGGTTTGCACATGCAATCTCCACAAGCGGTATGTGCAACACAGAAGTTTGGAATATGAACACCTGTGTCTTGTCTGCATTCAAAGTCAAAGAATACATATGGAATCTTTGCAGGTTTCTTTTCCGGTGATTCATATTTTGGAATGTAGCACCTGTGATCTGCTTCAACGATTTCTTTGCAATGTTTGCATTTCTTCAACCCCGCACATATATGTCTGTTTGATTTATTGATGAGAATTTCTTCATCACAATTGTTGCATAGTTGAACCAAATCACATATTTTTCTTTTCTGTTTTCCTTCTGTCTTCAAATGGTTGTCGAAACAAGATTTACTTCTGAATGATCGTCGACACGTTCTACACTTCACCAAATTTGTGAAATTACACTGTGTCAATGACCAGCATGCACAAACAAAACTGCATCGATGATCGCCACGACTTTTGAATCCAATGTCACAGAATTCACAGTAGTAGTTGGTGCCTAGAAATCCTTTGATTGATGTTATGGTGTCGAAGTGATTGTTGTTGTAGTAGATGTGTACACATTTGCTCTCCGAACACATTTCTGCAGGTTCAAATAGAAATCCGGCGCCAGCAAATTCATTGTGAATTTTCACAACATATTCTGGATACAATATTTCTTGAATCTTGTGGAACTCATTGATACTGCAAACTGTATCGTGTGGAATGCCAGCACCGGTTGAGTAGATTTTTTGCTGCATCTGTTTGTGCTGTGTATATTGATTGCCTTATTCTTTTCCATTTCTTTGACCAGCACGCAGATCCATCACTATCTGCCTTACACATTCCGACGACAATAGATCTTGCCATACACATAACATCATCAGCAGTTTCAATCCGGACAATACTTCTTTTTACTTTTGTCAGCTTGTTCTTGTCTGCAAATGGTCCATAATGTAGTGAGTGTCGTGTACCACCTTCCGGAATATCTGTAACGAAGATTTCGAAATTGAGTGCACCGTCATGAATTGTAAAGTCTGCATTTGATTGAACCACATTTTGAATATTATCCATGAGTGTCCCACCATTCAATTCACTGGCTTTTGTGAATGGAATGAAAATGCTCATATCAAGTCCTGGATGATTTATCGTAACTCTGATTCTTGTCTTCTCATTTGCTGAACATTTCTGTTTCAATTCTTCTGTCAACTTCTCAAATATCTCTGTAATGTTCTCGATTGGATCTGTAAATTGCTCGAATTTCACACCAAATTGTCGTGATGCTGATTTAAATTTTCTGGAAAATTTCTCCGAGTTCAGCTCCAATTTGAAATATTTTGTTGGATTGAACACAACACGCTCTCTAGCCAGACTTCTCTTTCTCTTCCCACCAATTTCTCTATTCTGTCTTCGACCGCGTCCAATCTGCCCATCACTTGAACTTTCTTCACTTTCTCCCCCATCAGTTTCCATATCGCTCTCTTCACTTTCTGCCTCATCAGTTTCCATATCGCTCTCTTCACTTTCTGCCTCATCAGTTTCCATATCGCTCTCTTTACTTTCTGCCCCATCAGTTTCCATATCGCTCTCTTCAATAACTGCAGGCCTTGGTCTTTTTCTAACAATATCTTCTTCGCTGGTGGCGTCGTCTGATACAGGTCTTTTAATTCTCTTAAACATTTTTGTCTTGAGTTTTGTCAGCAAAAAATATTGCGACTGGCTTCTTCGGAGTTGAAGTGTAAAGTGTAGAATTACACCTGCTTTTATAGCTTTTATAGCATTCGCGATGAAAATGCTATAAAAGCAGGTGTAATTCTACACTTTACACTTCAACTCCGAAGAAGCCAGTCGCAATATTTTTTGCTGACAAAACTCAAGACAAAAATGTTTAAGAGAATTAAAAGACCTGTTTCAGACGACGCCACCAGCGAAGAAGATATTGTTAGAAAAAGACCAAGGCCTGCAGTTATTGAAGAGAGCTATATTGAGCTACATAAAGAAGATTCAAAAAAATCTACACAACCACAGACTAGAAAAATTCAAGATAATCTTGTCGAATTGAGACAGATCTCTACCAATTTGTTTAAACTTTGTAACAAAATGCAATGGCAAGAGAAACAAGAGAAAAACAAAGCTGATAAAAATTGGAAACCGCCATATGGTTACTGTTACAAATGCGGACAAGAATCCCATTGGTCCTTCCATTGTAAAACAGATTTCGGCGACAAAAAAAATGTGAAAACTATACAAAAGTCTACAAGTAGTAACAATACAAGAACAAATGCAGATATCAAAACTGAAGAGATGCCTACAACATCAGATGTTTCCAAACAAGACCGACCTGTTGATCCTACGAATGATTCACAGAACAAATCTGAAGATAAACATCCAGAAATTGAAAATTCCAAGAAAACTTCCAAGAAAAAGAAGCTGAGACCATTCTACATTCCAAAAACAGATAAACGAATCGACACAAACAATTGAAAATTATGTTGTGTGAATAAATTATGAATTGAACAATCGTGTTTTGTTTTTTCAGCTATGAAAGAGTAACCTTTTGGGAAATGTGGGTGGCCCTGAAAAGGGCCGTTTTCTCTTTTCCAGGATTCATATGAATTCTGACAAATCAGGATATATCCCGTTGGGATTAATTGTCACAGACCAAGTAGGATTTGATCTGTGCGCCGCACCAGCCTGAGCAAAGCTGTCAATCGTGATATGTGACAAGATCTCCACGAGATCAAGATTGCTTGATTCTTGATCACATACTTTAGGTAATGGTCGCCGGCGAGCCAAAAAATCTCTTAGCATCTGCTTCTGAACCATCTTTTGTTCAGGAGAATCCTGCCATTTCCTATATCTTCTTATTTCCGTCTCCTCTGACGAATCTCTCTTCCTCCACAACTTCTTGAGAAATTTCTTTAAAGACGGCATAATGAATGAAGTTCACTGAAAAAGTGAAAATATTTGTATACATTTGACACGGGCGACAATGAAATCACATAATACTTTGACGTTAAAAATGACAAATATTTCCTGACGTTGTGTTTTTTCAGAACCGGATCACCATGCATATTTTTCTTGATCATTATTGCATAGCGATCAAACAAATGTTTTTAATTTCGTTAGATCATTATCTATTATTTGGTACACATGATTGATATATTTATTACCTCGTTAGGCAAATATGGAATGTTTTTCTAGTTTTTGGTTTTGGAATTGTACATATTTTATACATAAAAACTGAACACAAGAAACATACTGAACATTTTTCTTGATCATTGCATTTGATAACTTTACTTGGTCATCGTTTATGAACGAAGATGAATTCATATGTTAAAACATCTTAATTAATTGTATATACTATCATGAATTTAATCTATAACATATCGAAATGGTGAAACTAACAGATAATGCACTGAAAAGAAACACAATGTCAGGAAACATTTGTCATTTTTAACGTCAAAGTATTATGTGATTTCATTGTCGCCCGCGCAATCGTGATACAAGTTCAAGACGGATCTTCAGACTTATTCTACATTCAAAGATGACTGCAATACCCGAACCCTTGATGGCGATACTGAGATGAACTAGGGGGATAACACCGCAGATAATGTGGGACAGGCACGCAAGAGAAGTGACCGCCCGTTCAAAGCTGATCGTGCAAAAAAGAACAGCGGGGGAACAAAAGCAAAATTCGCACTCTGAGAAAAATGGGGAGTGAATTTTGATGGCGTACAAAACGGCCCTTTTCAGGGCCAAAACAAAAACGGTCCTTTTCAGGACCAACCAATTTTTTCAAAAAGAAAAACTTTTAGCATTGCTTAAGAACTAATAATGTTCCTTGTACCCTATGTTTCGTTTTGAAAAAATCACGCCACGAATAATTTAAAAACAAAATATACTTGCAAATATTTGTTGTTGAATAAATTATGAATTGAACAATCGTGTTTTGTTTTTTTAAACTATGAAAGAGTAACCTTTTGGGAAATGTGTGTGGCCCTGAAAAGGGCCGTTTTAAAATTATCATCTGACTTTAACACCGTTTTGTGTTTTTCTTATATCTTGACATATCTTTCCCATGAGAACCGAGAGCTTTTGCAAATTCATCACTTTTCTCTGTATCTCTAGATTCTTTACAAGGAAGATGAAATCTGACTTTTGTCTCAGTAGAAGCCTTCATGATACTCTTAGTTTGTTTTTCTTTCGTCGCCGATAATTTTCCTTTTTTGATCTGTTTCTGCTCTTTCGATCTCTCAACATCATGAACCCTGATTGGGATATCTATCTGTTCTGCAACGAAACGAAGATTCACTTTCACTTCTTGATGCGTTACTTGCGTTTTCACGTCAATATCCCTGCGAAGGCATCTCAGTTCATCTAAAATCGCTTTTAAAATGAGTGTATCACCACCTATAGTCATTGTCGTATTAGCTTGGACTGATGACTGTGGCGCAGCATATGTATTCTGTGCAACAGGACTACTGTATATCTCAATCTGAAGAAATTCTGTTAACGGAACCATCTCTTGATAGCAATGCAATGTAAGGTTGATCAAATTCGAAAATATTTGTATACATTTGACACGGGCGACAATGAAATCACATAATACTTTGGCGTTAAAATCGACAAATATTTCCTGACGTTGTGTTTTTTCAGAGACGGATCAGCATGCATATTTTTCTTGATCATTATTGCATAGCGATCAAACAAATGTTTTTAATTTCGTTAGATCATTATCTATTATTTGGTACACATGATTGATATATTTATTACCTCGTTAGGCAAATATGGAATGTTTTTCTAGTTTTTGGTTTTGGAATTGTACATATTTTATACATAAAAACTGAACACAAGAAACATACTGAACATTTTTCTTGATCATTGCATTTGATAACTTTACTTGGTCATCGTTTATGAACGAAGATGAATTCATATGTTAAAACATCTTAATTAATTGTATATACTATCATGAGTTTAATCTATAACATATCGAAATGGTGAAACTAACAGATAATGCACTGAAAAGAAACACAACGTCAGGAAACATTTGTCATTTTTAACGTCAAAGTATTATGTGATTTCATTGTCGCCCGCGCAATCGTGATATATGTTCAAACACGGCAGCGAACAATTTATTCTGCATTCAAAGATGACTGCTGTAAACATAACCGATCTTGACGAGATAATGGGCGGTGGGGTATACTGTAAAGCAGTGTACGGTGAAGAAATATCGCTATTTTGGAGGGCACTCAGCCTTGGGATTTACGGGACGACCGATAGATGGATGGTTCTGAGAGATGCGGCAGTTGGCCTGTACTACACAGAGAGTGACGAACTTGGTGCGTCGGCACAAGACTTACGACACGCACCACTTTTGGCCGAATCAAGATTGATGGTTGAATTAGCAGCGACTGTTATACAGCGACCTATCGTCATGTTTGATACTACCAAAAGCGGCTACAAATCAACACCAAGATTCAAGTCATCAATACCTCTAGTGTGGATCCCCCACGTTTGCCACGAGCATTATTGTGAATGCAAATTATGGATGAGGAGAGGAGACAAATCAATTGAAGTTTTGGCGAACAAAGAAGTTCAATGTGGCGGATTCTAAACTATAACAAAAATAAAACGGCCCTTTTCAGGGCCACCAAATGATCGAAAAGATACTCTTGATAGCTAATTGATATTTTCCAAAGTGAGATTTTCCTTTTGAAAAAAATAATTCTAAGTCCATTTTCATTTTTTCGATCAGAAATGTCACATCAATGACAGGAACATCTATCCTCAGGGGGTAACTATGGCCCAGTACCCCCCAGTGGGGGCCACTATGGCCCAGTACCCCCCAGTGGGGGCCACTATGGCCCAGTATCGAATACTGGACCATCTATGGTCCTAGATGGTCCAGTATTCGATACTGGGCCATAGTGGCCCCCACTGGGGGTACTGGGCCATAGTGGCCCCCACTGGGGGGTACTGGGCCATAGTGGCCCCAAATGGGGGGTACTGGGCCATAGTGGCCCCCACTGGGGGGTACTGGGCCATAGTGGCCCCCACTGGGGGGTACTGGGCCATAGTGGCCCCCATTACTACTAACGTCGCCTAAGCCATATCACCACCACCACCACCATCATCATCATCATCATCATCATCATCGTCATTATCATCATCATCACCATCACCATCATCACCATCATCAACATCATCATCATCATCATCATCAACATCACCATCATCATCATCATCACCATCATCATCATCATCAACATTATCATGATCAACAACATCATCACCATCATCATCAGCATCAACATCATCATCATCATCATCATCGTCGTCGTCGTCATCGTCATCGTAGTCGTCGATCACATAATCATAATCATCGTCATCATCAGCAACATCACCACCACCATCACCACCACCACCAGCATCATCACATAACGGGGCTGGATGAATCCAATACGGTCGCGACTCAGTGATCTCGCTTAATAAGTATCGATTTATTCAAGACTAGCTGAAACAGCCTTTATTCAGCGTCGGATGGACCTGTAATATTCGAATGTTTGGAACAATTTAAAAATTCGAAAACGTGCAGTACATACATCGTTTTAGCTCAACTTGCCAGTCAAGTTTGAGCTTTGCAATGGCTTGCACGTGCGTCCGTATGTATGGACGCCCGTACGGATGTGCGTCCGTCAATTTCAGTTAGCACACCCTACAGGTCACATCTCTCATCCGATCGTCGCAAAACTTCACATCGATCTTCGGGGTGACCATTAAATGAGATCTTACAATTTTTCCAAATTCTGTTGAAAAACATGGAAGCCAGCGGCCATCTTAAATTTCATATTTGTAACCATCGGCCCACAATTATCGGCGAAATGTTTTGAAATTTTGAACGCATGTTTGGGATCACTTCTAGGATATGAGAGCTATTGAATTTGAACGATATTTTGGAACACCCTACAAGTCATATCCCTCATCCGATCGCCATGAATCATCGGGGTGACCTCTATGTGGGACCGTACCATTATTTACGATTTCTGTTATAAAACATGGCTGCCAGGGCCATCTTTGAGTTTACTCGTTGTATGTCTTCATCCTTTAGCACACCATACAGGTCACATCTCTCACCCGATTGTCACCAAACTTCATACGGATCTTTGTGGTGCCCATTAGATGAGCTCTTACCATTTTTCCGAATTCTGTTGAAAAACATGGACGCCAGCGGCCATCTTAAATTTGATATTTGAATCCATCGGCAGACCATGCAGCCCACATTTATTGGCGAAATGTTCTGAAATGTTGAAGGCATGTTTGGGATCACTTCTATGTGGGTGCTATTGAATTTGAACGATTTTCGATAAAAAACGCCGGCAGCCATCTTGGATTTTACTCTTTGCGTCATTAAAGTCTTTGGCACACCCTACAAGTCACAGCCCTCATCCGATTGCCACCAACATGTGTTTGGATCATCGGGATGACCTCTATATGGGACCTTACACATTATTTACGAATTATGTTATAAAACACGGCTGCCAGGTCCATTTTTTATTTCACTCTCTGTATGTCTACATTCTTTAGCACAACATACAGGTCACATCTCTCACCCGATTGTCACCATACTTCATATCGATCTTCGGAGTGACCATTAGATGGGATCTTACCATTTTTTTGTGAATGATGTTAAAAAACATGGCCGCCAGCGGCCATATTGGATGTCACATTTGAATCCATCAGCACACCACGCATCCCACAATTTAAAAATCGATTTTCAGTAATTCACTTGTGGGGTGCAACCCACAAGTCACTCAAACAAAAGATCGCACCTCACAAGTATACCCACGTCGGTACGTCCTTCCGTCCGTTAAATTTTTGGTTTCCGATCGATAACTCCAGTTTGGATTATTTGATATGAACCAAAGTTGGTATGTGTATTTCCCAGCTAAAGATGCAGGCCAAGTTCGAATATGGGTTCCGTCCAATTATTTTTACATGAGTTACGGCCCTTTTTCGACTTAGAATTTGACTGTCTGTTAACATTTTTGGTTTCCGACAGATAACTCCAGTTTTGATTATTTGATCTGATATGTGTATTTCCCAGCTAAAGCTACAGGCCAAGTTCGAATATAGCTTCTGTCTAATTATTTTTACATGAGTTACGGCCATTTTTCGACTTAGAATTTGACCGCATTTTGGCATTGAAATTAGGGGTATATAGATAAGATTTTCTTCAAATGTAAGCTCAAAGTATTATTTTATTTTGCGGTAGTACAATTAAAAATGGCTAAAGGGCCTATTTTGCCACGCCCTAGCGATGCTCTTGTTAACTAATTGTTTTTAGTGGGAATACCATCCCAAATGTATTCCTTGTTTCCAATCTTGTTTCAATGTCGATTTTAGAGTCACTAAAATTGCTAAATATATGTGCCATCCCACCGTGTACCATTTAGTCTTCACCATTATTAACTATTGATACATATAAATGGCGTGAAACAATTCTATCCCAATCTGCTTCAATTATATTAATATAGGTATTAAAGGTACTTTATTCTCTCAAACAAAACATGCATAAACCTGCCTAAACAACAAATCTAACCCCATGCAACATACTTTTGAGCGTGATATTGTTGTACAATCCAGTGTTAAAACCGGGTGACTTCCAGGTCCATGCGTATTGTGTAGCAATGTGGTGAGTTAGGATGAGATTAGACTACATGGGTTACTATTTGTGTAATACGCATGTCGCTCACACAGGGTAAATCGTTCTACGGGGGCTAAAGCCATATTATACCAATGTTATTCCATGACAACTGAGTCAGGCATATGCCTTTATTATTAATTAAAAAAATTATATCGCCACTTAAGAATATAAAATAAAACGTTATAGGAAACCCATGAAACCTAAATAATACAGTATCACTCTGAATCATGCATCTGTCACAACCAAATATAACCAAGAAAACCATAATCAGAAATGGTAACGCCCTCAAGATCATATTATTAGGCATAAATATAAATTATAATATATATAAAATATATTGTTTACATGAATGCACCGCCTCAGAATTCCGTTAAAACAACTAATCCTTCAAATTATTACAAAAAACTATGGCTTATTACTGCAGGTTTCTCATTCACCATGCACACCAGAAAGCTTCTAAATATGGATCAAAAATCGGAGGCATTGTGTTCCCGCCATAAAATCTTCAAGAGTTGCCCAGCCATTGTTCATACCTAAACATCAAAAGCAATTAACGCGGTCATATTAGTTACATACTGAAACTATCAGATATCCAGCTATTACACACCCCACGAAAACCCGAAATGTGTTGTCCTGCGATATATCCCATCGCTATAGCTCAATTTGACACGGCCAGCTTAGCCTTCCTACAATATCCTAAAACAATAAAGTTTCTCAAAACATCGCCATATATAGTCAATAGAACTTTCACGAACTTGGACATCGACACTTTCCAATTGCTCTACATAAAAAAGCATGGTCAGACCTATCATCGAATACTTTAACTCTGCGTGGAGCCCACATCACAAATACCAAAGCACTGTGTTAGAGAAAATACAAAGAAAAGCAACGAAACTAGTTCGTCAAATCAAAACTCTATGCTATCGAGACCGAATGATAAGACTCAATCTAATGTCTTTAAAATGTCGGAAGATTTAGAGGAGATCTAATCGAAGTATATAAACTGTTGAATGGTCATTACAACATCGATCCCTTGACATATTAGAAAGAAATTCATCAGGTAGAACAAGAGGACATAAAAAGCTGCAGATGCGCACTGTTAACAAGGCCATATATAGGAACAATATTTATTCACGCAGAGGGTGGTAAATAGCTGGAACTCTCTGTCAAACTTCGCTGTTGAGGCTCCAACACTCGATCAATTCAAAATATACATAGACTCATTCTTCTATTATATAAAATACGAGTTCGACGACAAGTAATATGTTCAAGTGACTCACAATTAAATATCGAATGACGATACATATATTTGAACACAAACATTGCAAATAATGTTATTGGGACGAAAAGTCGCAAGACTTGTTCCGTATTATGATGATGATGATGATGATGATGATGATGGTGATGATGATGGCATCTCCGCAAATTCGGGGACATCCGCAAATAGGGACCTACTGCAAATGGTCACACCGATCAGCACCTAATTATCGAGCCGGTAGCTGACTCGGCTATATCCGACTAACCTCTTTAAAATACGTATCAATTGAGATATACGCACCCGTTCCATCATTACAATCAACATATTTCGACTATTTTAGGGGATCTCCGCGAATTCGGGATTTCCGCAAATTGACTTCCGCAAATATGGGACCTACTGCAAACTGTCACACCGATCAGCACCTAATTAACGAACCGGTGGCTGATCCGGCTGTCTCCGACTCTTTAAAATACGTATCAATTGTCATACATATGTACGCATTTTACAAATTATCTTTTTCATTTCTTCTATTTGTAATTGGCATAGCTTACGACAAACCAAAATCAACGACAATAAACGAAATTGAAATTCAACTATACATTTACCGGACCCGGCTCTACAACGTTTAATGCGTCCCAAAAACAAATTCTATAAATAAAACCCCCAGCGCCCATATGATACCAAGAAACTCGACATTATTAAACACCCGGAGCGCAAAATTACTCTATAAAACCTTTGCTCTTACTGGTTCATTGGTGCAAATTGACGAGTATACAAATTCGTATCAAATTTAGGGCCCCCACATCTCTCACCCAAACGGCACCAATTTGGCGTATCTAAACCACATGATAAGATTTCTCGTATAACGGAGAAGAATATTTATCAATCTGGTGGAAATCGGCGTTAAACATATTGTTCATCTTTTTTGTGTGTTTTCCTCTCACCAACTATGCATCCTGGCTCGAATGGCCCCACCTGTGACAGTTTGTGACATCCTTAAACCAGACAGTTAGACTCCTGATATCATGGAGATGATTATTGATATGTTTGGTACTAATCGGCGACTAAATCAATTTTGATCAAATTATGTGCCCACCCACCCCCATCTCTCACCAAAACAGCACCAACATGGCGTCTTTAAATCACACGATCAGACTCCTCGTATTATGGATAAGAATGCGTATCACTTTGGTGGAAATTGGCGCTAAAATTATTGTGTATCAATTTTGGTGCCCCTCTGCCTTTCAGTTCGCCCCTGACTCGAATGATGCCACTTTTGACAGATTTAAGCCACACCATTAGACTCCTCATACCATGGGGATGATATTGTATAAGTTTGGTGGCAATCGGCGACTAAACCCATTCTTATCAAATTGAGTACCCCTCCCACAATCGTTCATCCAAACGACAGCAATTTGGAGTCTTTAAATCGCACAATTAGAGTCCTTGTGTCATGGAGAAGAATATATATCAATTTGGTGGAAATCGGCGCTAAAATTAGTTTTATCAATTTTGGTGCCCCTCTTCCCTTCCGTGCATCCCTGACGCGAATGGCGCCACTTTTGACATATTTAAAAAGTACCATTAGATTCCCCATATCATGGGAATGAATATATATAAGTTTCGTGGCAATCGGCGACAAACATTTGTTCTGCCCCTTCCCCTTTTCTGCCCCTGACAACAGCGTCACTTTAGAAAATTCTAACCCGCACCATTATCTTTCTCATAAAAAGTTACCCCTAGTAGACCCGTTTGGTGCCATCTAGATGGTCCCTCGGCGCTAAACTTAGTTTATCAATGTTGGTGCCCCTCTCCCCTTCCGTGCATCCCTGACTCGAACGGCGCCATTTTGACATATATAAACCACACCATCAGATTCCTTATATCATGGGGATGATTATATATAAGTTTCGTGGAAATTGGCGACAAAAATAATTTCTGCCCCTCCCCTTTTCTGCCTTCCATACTGACACGATCATACCAACAAATTAATGTGTTAGTCCCATATAACAATTAGCCAGTGTTGTAGTACTAGTACACTAACAAAAAAATGCAAAAATACAGGGATCCAAATGTGTTCTAAATGATATATGTATGTAGATAAGAGTCTATATGATGAGATTAATAGTGGACAAACATGCGTAAATTTCATTGCAGAAAAAAAAATTGCATTAGTCTAACTTACTCATTTTTTCAAGCCCCGACATACCCACCCACACCCGCCTTGTGTCTGAAAAAAATATCCACCCCCCCCCCCCCCCCCTGAATTCTGTTGAAAAACATGGCGCCAGTGGCCATATTGGATTTTAATCTTTGTATGACAAAATCAGTTTGGTGTTAAATATTAGATAGACATTTGTGAACAACGCATGGGCGAGCGTCATAATGAACAACGCATGGTAGACTGTTTTGATCACGTGCCCCAAGCTGTATGGCCCAGTGACAGAGACACACCCACGGTAGACTGTTCACTTGATCAATCGGAATGCGATTGACAGTCAGAAACTGATTATGAGTACTGTAATATTCATGATAGAATAATGAATTACGGGACAACATCTAACACCGATCTCTATCAATTAACTCCGCTTGATGACAATTTGGAGCATATCACAGCGGACCGTGAGTGTCGTGGTGTAGTTAAAAAAGACCACATTATAACGCTAGAGACTAAACCCCTATCAGATATCTTAAAAGACGCACGAGAATTAGTAGATAACACCAATGAAAATAAATGTTCTTTATCACATAACAATGACTCACTTGATTATGATCAGGGCGATACTATTGATTGTATGAATGAATATTTGCACGAAAACTATTGTGATGACATTAATATTACAGATACGCCATGTTTGTGTAAAAATAATTATCTTGATGTAGCTGAGATATATATCCATTCGAACAAGACCTCAATTCCGAAAACAACGAAGGAAATTTCGAAATCTTGTCCTTAAATGTGTGTGGTCTTCGAAAAAGACTTGAATATCCGGATTTCCAGGAATTTTGTTCTAAATACCATGTCTTATGTCTATCGGAAACAAAAACCGATGACTGTGACCACAGGAGCTTGGAATTTGGTCAAAATCCCTCTTTTATTGGCAGAACCACCACCCGGGACCATAGGTCACGGAAGGAACGAAACACGAATTTGTTGCCACCCATTTTGAACTCAACTGTATTCCTACAAAAAATATATTTTCACTAAAAACTTTTGGTACCTCTTACACCTTAGATGCCAATCTACAACATTCCATAGGTATATTTTTCCAGTTCTTCGAAAACCTCACTTTATTTCGGTAATGTATTGTAAATTCACCAACGAACACAAATCTGCGACACCTCCATCATCCGTTGTAGAATCTGAATGACAAATGGCACAAAACCATTTTTCCGGAATAACAAAGTCGGAACGAAATAAAATCGAAACCTAATTTAAAGCCCGCGAAATTCAAAAATATTTGAAAGTGCGTGCGGTTTTCGAACTTAGGCGCCAGAAAACTTAAATCAGTTTATGTTTGCGTCATACTATGCTCGTTTTTGAAGATCTAATCCTGATGTTTTGTGCATTTTCCTGAAAATTTCTGTATTTTTCTGTGTCTGCTGTTATCATCTCATGAAAATGACGACTACCCAAGAAGATATTCTTCATTTGACTGAATGGTAATTTGTACAAATATTTCATATATAATTTATTTCTATTTATGGCACGACCACGTGGTATTGTTTTTTTCTTCTTGTTTTATGTTCGTTATGTACCGGTAGGCCTATATGTACTACTTGACTTTGTAATGCTACTGGTTGCAATTATTGGTCATAAGGGGACCAAAACTCTCTCTCTCTCTCTCTCTCTCTCTCTCTCTCTCTCTCTCTCTCTCTCTCTCTCTGGAGAGTGTTTGGTGGTTTATGTGCCAACCGGTCCTGAAACAGTGATGTGGGGACACTACTTTCCAGTGGCGTTAGAAGCACGTGCCAAATTAATAGTAATGCCCCGACGCACTGTCTATCGGTAGCCCTTTTCAGAATATGAACTCTCTCCACGCAACCAGAATAATCTTGAATCATATCCACGAATGAGATACAGGTTTATGGGAACAACATTCGGGGAAGATATGGTTTATGGGCCAGAGAGACATTCCTTATATGGGGACCTGATTTTCAGAGAGCAGGTTTGTGGGACTGGAAAACTATATATATGGGGACGTGATTATGAGAGTAGGGTTTATGGGCCAGAAGATAATCGTTTTATGGGACTGATCACTGATTGTGATAGGCCTAGTACACTCTGTACACTCTGTCTATATAATATATGCTGTCCGTCGTGTTAAGCGTGTTTAGCAGGTTTATCGGGCCATGTGAGGGCCAGTAGGTTCTGAGGCGCCGGAAGAATGGGGGCAGAGCGGGGGGCAGCTGACCCCCTGCCCTTGGTCAAGGGGCGAGCGGGACAGGACACGCCATTTTTCTGGTGACTGAAAATAGTTTTATGTGTTAAATCTTGTATTTTTGACTAGTTGTGTGATGGCCAAATCAAAAATCTAATTAAAAGACAAACTAATGGAAATCATCTTTCTCCGAGAAGTCTGAATAAACAAAAAACGAAATGGAATTCCTGACAATACTGAATAAATCAGCGCGACCGTTGTTTCAATTTTATTATCTTATTTATCAAAATAATCGTTGACAATTTCTGCAAGCGACCTATATTCAGCATTTTCAGAAATTCCATAAGTTTTTCTTTTAATTAGACTTGTGATTTGACCATCACAGATGTCGACCAGATTTTGTGTTTAGCAATCTCTAGCTGAGCAAACGATGGATGGATTTTCATAATTATAGTATGTGTCGGAGAGCAGGTTTATGTGGCCCCTGGGTGAGAGTGTAGTTTTATGGGGACGCCATATCAGAGGTTTATCGGGCACACCGTGTGGGAGAGTAGGTATATGGGGGCCCAAAATATAGGTAAGGCAGTAGTTTTATGAGGACACCGTATCGGGGAGTAGGTTTATCGGGAACGCTGTGTCACATGGGCCCACATGCGATTAACATGACGTATATACCAGAGCGGGGGGGGGCAACCGACCCCCCTGCCCTTGGCCAAGGGGCGAGCGGGACAGGACATGCCATTTTTCTGGCGACTGAAAATAGTTTTATGTGTTAAATCTTGTATTTTTACAGCACAATCTGACTATTTGGGTTCAAAAACCAGCAATATCATTATATCACAAGGTTTAGTAATTTTGTGAAAATTTTATAACACAAATGGTCGCACAAATAGACGTCACAAAAAATATGACCGATTAAGATTTAATTATCTGGTTGACATATATTGTGTGATGGCCAAATCAAAAATCTAATTAAAAGAAAAACCAAAGGAAATCATCTTTCTCCAAGAAGTCTGAATAAACAAAAAACTATATGGAATTCCTGACAATACGGAATAAATCAGCGCGACCAGTGTTTCAATTTTCAATTTATTATCTTATTTATCAAAATAATCGTTGACAATTTCTGCAAGCGACCTATATTCAGCATTGGCAGAAATTCCATAAGTTTTTCTTTTAATTAGACTTGTGATTTGGCCATCACAGATGTCGACCAGATTTTGGGGAGGGAATTTTGTGTTTAGCAATCTCCAGCTGAGCAAACGATGGATGGATCGATTTTCATAATTATAGTATGTGTCGGAGAGCAGGTGTATGTGGCCCCTGAGTGAGAGTGTAGTTTTATGGGGACGCCATATCAGAGGTTTATCGGGCACACCATGTGGGAGAGTAGGTATATGGGGACCCAAAATATAGGTGAGAGAGTAGTTTTATGAGGACACCGTATCGGGGAGTGGGTTTGTCGGTAACGCTGTGTCACAGGGGCCCACATGCGTGTAACATGACGTATATACCAGAGTGGGGGGCAGCTGCCCTTGGCCAAGGGGCGAGCGGGACAGGACATGCCATTTTTCTGGCGACTGAAAATAGTTTTATGTGTTAAATCTTGTATTTTTACAGCACAATATGACTATTTGGGTTCAAAAACCAGCAATATCATTATATCACAATATTTAGTAATTTTGTGAAAATTTTATCACAAAAATGGTCGCACAAATAGACTTCACTAAAAATATGACCGATTAAGATTTAATTATCTGGTTGACATATTGTGTGATGGCCAAATCAAAAATCTAATTAAAAGAAAAACCAATAGAAATCATCTTTCTCCGAGAAGTCTGAATAAACAAAAAACTAAATGGAATTCCTGACAATATGGAATAAATCAGCGCGACCGTTGTTTCAATTTTCAATTTATTATCTTATTTATCAAAATAATCGTTGACAATTTCTGCAAGCGACCTATATTCAGCATTGGCAGAAATTCCATAAGTTTTTCTTTTAATTAGACTTGTGATTTGGCCATCACAGATGTCGACCAGATTTTGTGTTTAGCAATCTCTAGCTGATCAAACGATGGATGGACTTTCATAATTATAGTATATGTGTCGGAGAGCAGGTTTATGTGGCCCCTGAGTGAGAGTGTAGTTTTATGGGGACGCCATATCAGAGGTTTATCGGACACACCGTGTGGGAGAGTAGGTATATGGGGACCCAAAATATAGGTGAGAGAGTAGTTTTATGAGGACACCGTATCGGGGGGTATAGGTTTATCGGGAACGCTGTGTCACAGGGGCCCACATGCGTGTAACATGACGTATATACCAGAGCGGGGGTGGTGGCAGCTGACCCCCCTCTGCCCTTGGCCAAGGGGCGAGCGGGACAGGACATACCATTTTTCTGGCGACTGAAAGTAGTTTTATGTGTTAAATCTTGTATTTTTACAGCACAATCTGACTATTTGGGTTCAAAAACCAGCAATATCATTATATCACAAGGTTTAGTAATTTTGTGAAAATTTTATCACAAAAATGGTCGCACAAATAGACTTCACTGAAAATATGACCGATTAAGATTTAATTATCTGGTTGACATATTGTGTGATGGCCAAATCAAAAATATAATTAAAAGAAAAACCAAAGGAAATCATCTTTCTCCAAGAAGTCTGAATAAACAAAAAACTAAATGGAATTCCCGACAATACGGAATAAATCAGCGCGACCGTTGTTTCAATTTTCAATTTATTATCTTATTTATCAAAATAATCGTTGACAATTTCTGCAAGCGACCTATATTCAGCATTGGCAGAAATTCCATAAGTTTTTCTTTTAATTAGACTTGTGATTTGGCCATCACAGATGTCGACCAGATTTTGGGGAGGACATTTTGTGTTTAGCAATCTCTAGCTACGCAAACGATGGATGGATTTTCATAATTATAGCATGTGTCGGAGAGCAGGTTTATGTGGCCCCTGAGTGAGAGTGTAGTTTTATGGGGACGCCATATCAGAGGTTTATCGGGCACACCATGTGGGAGAGTAGGTATATGGGGGCCCAAAATATAGGTGAGAGAGTAGTTTTATGAGGACACCGTAACGGGGAGTAGTTTTATCGGGAACGCTGTGTCACATGGGCCCACATGCGATTAACGTGACGTATATACCAGATCGGGGGTGGTGGCAGCTGACCCCCTGCCCTTGGCCAAGGGACGAGCGGGACAGGACATGCCATTTTTCTGGCGACTGAAAATAGTTTTATGTGTTAAATCTTGTATTTTTACAGCACAATCTGACTATTTGGGTTCAAAAACCAGCAATATAATTATATCACAAGGTTTAGTAATTTTGTGAAAATTTTATCACATAAATGGTCGCACAAATAGACTTCACTGAAAATATGACCGATTAAGATTTAATTATCTGGTTGACATATTGTGTGATGGCCAAATCAAAAATCTAATTAAAAGAAAAACCAAAGGAAATCATCTTTCTCCAAGAAGTCTGAATAAACAAAAAACTAAATGGAATTCCCGACAATACGGAATAAATCAGCGCGACCGTTGTTTCAATTTTCAATTTATTATCTTATTAATCAGAATAATCGTTGACAATTTCTGCAAGCGACCTATATTCAGCATTGGCAGAAATTCCATAAGTTTTTCTTTTAATTAGACTTGTGATTTGGCCATCACAGATGTCGACCAGATTTTGGGGAGGGCATTTTGTGTTTAGCAATCTCTAGCTGAGCAAACGATGGATGGACTTTCATAATTATAGCATGTGTCGGAGAGCAGGTTTATGTGGCCCCTGGGTGAGAGTGTAGTTTTATGGGGACGCCATATCAGAGGTTTATCGGGCACACCATGTGGGAGAGTAGGTATATGGGGACCCAAAATATAGGTGAGAGAGTAGTTTTATGAGGACACCGTAACGGGGAGTAGTTTTATCGGGAACGCTGTGTCACATGGGCCCACATGCGATTAACGTGACGTATATACCAGATCGGGGGTGGTGGCAGCTGACCCCCTGCCCTTGGCCAAGGGACGAGCGGGACAGGACATGCCATTTTTCTGGCGACTGAAAATAGTTTTATGTGTTAAATCTTGTATTTTTACAGCACAATCTGACTATTTGGGTTCAAAAACCAGCAATATAATTATATCACAAGGTTTAGTAATTTTGTGAAAATTTTATCACATAAATGGTCGCACAAATAGACTTCACTGAAAATATGACCGATTAAGATTTAATTATCTGGTTGACATATTGTGTGATGGCCAAATCAAAAATCTAATTAAAAGAAAAACCAAAGGAAATCATCTTTCTCCAAGAAGTCTGAATAAACAAAAAACTAAATGGAATTCCCGACAATACGGAATAAATCAGCGCGACCGTTGTTTCAATTTTCAATTTATTATCTTATTAATCAGAATAATCGTTGACAATTTCTGCAAGCGACCTATATTCAGCATTGGCAGAAATTCCATAAGTTTTTCTTTTAATTAGACTTGTGATTTGGCCATCACAGATGTCGACCAGATTTTGGGGAGGGCATTTTGTGTTTAGCAATCTCTAGCTGAGCAAACGATGGATGGACTTTCATAATTATAGCATGTGTCGGAGAGCAGGTTTATGTGGCCCCTGGGTGAGAGTGTAGTTTTATGGGGACGCCATATCAGAGGTTTATCGGGCACACCATGTGGGAGAGTAGGTATATGGGGACCCAAAATATAGGTGAGAGAGTAGTTTTATGAGGACACCGTATCCGGGAGTGGGTTTATCGGTAACGCTGTGTCACAGGGGCCCACATGCGTGTAACATGACGTATATACCAGAGCGGGGGGGGCAGCTGACCCCCTGCCCTTGGCCAAGGGGCGAGCGGGACAGGACATGCCATTTTTCTGGCGACTGCAAATAGTTTTATGTGTTAAATCTTGTATTTTTACAGCACAAACTAACTATTTGGGTTCAAAAACCAGCAATATCATTATATCACAAGGTTTAGTAATTTTGTGAAAATTTTATCACAAAAATGGTCGCACAAATAGACGTCACTAAAAATATGACCGATTAACATTTAATTATCTGGTTGACATATTGTGTGATGGCCAAATCAAAAATCTAATTAAAAGACAAACTAATGGAAATCATCTTTCTCCGAGAAGTCTGAATAAACAAAAAACTAAATGGAATTCCTGACAATACTGAATAAATCAGCGCGACCGTTGTTTCAATTTTATTATCTTATTTATCAAAATAATCGTTGACAATTTCTGCAAGCGACCTATATTCAGCATTGTCAGAAATTCCATAAGTTTTTCTTTTAATTAGACTTGTGATTTGGCCATCACAGATGTCGACCAGATTTTGGGCTCAGCAATCTCCAGCTGAGCAAACGATGGATGGATTTTCATAATTATAGTATGTGTCGGAGAGCAGGTTTATGTGGCCCCTGGGTGAGAGTGTAGTTTTATGGGGACGCCATATCAGAGGTTTATCGGGCACACCGTGTGGGAGAGTAGGTATATGGGGGCCCAAAATATAGGTGAGAGAGTAGTTTTATGAGGACACCGTATCGGGGAGTAGGTTTATCGGGAACGCTGTGTCACATGGGCCCACATGCGTGTAACATGACGTTTATACCAGAGCGGGGGGGGGCAGCTGACCCCATACCCTTGGCCAAGGGGCGAGCGGGACAGGACATGCCATTTTTCTGGCGACTGAAAATAGTTTTATGTGTTAAATCTTGTATTTTTACAGCACAATCTGACTATTTGGGTTCAAAAACCAGCAATATCATTATATCACAAGGTTTAGTAATTTTGTGAAAATTTTATCACAAAAATGGTCGCACAAATAGACGTCACTAAACATATGACCGATTAACATTTAATTATCTGGTTGACATATTGTGTGATGGCCAAATCAAAAATCTAATTAAAAGAAAAAACTAATGGAAATCATCTTTCTCCGAGAAGTCTGAATAAACAAAAAACTAAATGGAATTCCTGACAATACGGAATAAATCAGCGCGACCGTTGTTTCAATTTTCAATTTATTATCTTATTTATCAAAATAATCGTTGACAATTTCTGCAAGCGACCTATATTCAGCATTGTCAGAAATTCCATAAGTTTTTCTTTTAATTAGACTTGTGATTTGGCCATCACAGATGTCGACCAGATTTTGTGTTTAGCAATCTCTAGCTGAGCAAACGATGGATGGATTTTCATTATTATAGTATGTGTCGGAGAGTAGGTGTATGTGGCCCCTGGGTGAGAGTGTAGTTTTATGGGGACGCCATATCAGAGGTTTATCGGGCACACCGTGTGGGAGAGTAGGTATATGGGGGCCCAAAATATAGGTGAGAGAGTAGTTTTATGAGGACACCGTATCGGGGAGTAGGTTTATCGGGAACGCTGTGTCACAGGGGCCCACATGCGTGTAACATGACGTATATACCAGAGCGGGGGGGGGGGGCAGCTGACCCCCTGCCTTTGGCCAAGGTGCGAGCGGGACAGGACATGCCATTTTTCTGGCGACTGAAAATAGTTTTATGTGTTAAATCTTGTATTTTTACAGCACAATCTGACTATTTGGGTTCAAAAACCAGCAATATCATTATATCACAAGGTTTAGTAATTTTGTGAAAATTTTATCACAAAAATGGTCGCACAAATAGACGTCACTAAAAATATGACCGATTAACATTTAATTATCTGGTTGACATATTGTGTGATGGCCAAATCAAAAATCTAATTGAAAGAAAAATTAATGGAAATCATCTTTCTCCGAGAAGTCTGAATAAACAAAAAACTAAATGGAATTCCTGACAATACGGAATAAATCAGCGCGACCGTTGTTTCAATTTTCAATTTATTATCTTATTTATCAAAATAATCGTTGACAATTTCTGCAAGCGACCTATATTCAGCATTGGCAGAAATTCCATAAGTTTTTCTTTTAATTAGACTTGTGATTTGGCCATCACAGATGTCGACCAGATTTTGGGGAGGGCATTTTGTGTTTAGCAATCTCTAGCTGAGCAAACGATGGATGGATTTTCATAATTATAGTATGTGTCGGAGAGCAGGTTTATGTGGCCCCTGGGTGAGAGTGTAGTTTTATGGGGACGCCATATCAGAGGTTTATCGGGCACACCGTGTGGGAGAGTAGGTATTTGGGGGCCCAAAATATAGGTGAGAGAGTAGTTTTATGAGGACACCGTATCGGGGAGTAGGTTTATCGGGAACGCTGTGTCACAGGGGCCCACATGCGTGTAACATGACGTATATACCAGAGCGGGGGGGGGGGGCAGCTGACCCCCTGCCCTTGGTCAAGGGGCGAGCGGGACAGGACATGCCATTTTTCTGGCGACTGAAAATAGTTTTATGTGTTAAATATTGTATTTTTACAGCACAATCTGACTATTTGGGTTCAAAAACCAGCAATATCATTATATCACAAGGTTTGGTAATTTTGTGAAAATTTTATCACATAAATGGTCGCACAAATAGACGTCACTAAACATATGACCGATTAAGATTTAATTATCTGGTTGACATATTGTGTGATGGCCAAATCCAAAATCTAATTAAAAGAAAAACTAATGGAAATCATCTTTCTCCGAGAAGTCTGAATAAACAAAAAACTAAATGGAATTCCTGACAATACAGAATAAATCAGCGCGACCGTTGTTTCAATTTTCAATTTATTATCTTATTTATCAAAATAATCGTTGACAATTTCTTCAAGCGACCTATATTCAGCATTGGCAGAAATTCCATAAGTTTTTCTTTTAATTAGACTTGTGATTTGGCCATCACAGATGTCGACCAGATTTTGGGGAGGGCATTTTGTGTTTAGCAATCTCTAGCTGAGCAAACGATGGATGGATTTTCATAATTATAGTATGTGTCGGAGAGCAGGTTTATGTGGCCCCTGGGTGAGAGTGTAGTTTTATGGGGACGCCATATCAGAGGTTTATCGGGCACACCATGTGGGAGAGTAGGTATATGGGGACCCAAAATATAGGTGAGAGAGTAGTTTTATGAGGACACCGTAACGGGGAGTAGTTTTATCGGGAACGCTGTGTCACATGGGCCCACATGCGATTAACGTGACGTATATACCAGATCGGGGGTGGTGGCAGCTGACCCCCTGCCCTTGGCCAAGGGGCGAGCGGGACAGGACATGCCATTTTTCTGGCGACTGAAAATAGTTTTATGTGTTAAATCTTGTATTTTTACAGCACAATCTGACTATTTGGGTTCAAAAACCAGCAATATAATTATATCACAAGGTTTAGTAATTTTGTGAAAATTTTATCATAAAAATGGTCGCACAAATAGACGTCACTAAAAATATGACCGATTAAGATTTAATTATCTGGTTGACATATTGTGTGATGGCCAAATCAAAAATCTATTTAAAAGACAAACTAATGGAAATCATCTTTCTCCGAGAAGTCTGAATAAACAAAAAACTAAATGGAATTCCTGACAATACTGAATAAATCAGCGCGACCGTTGTTTCAATTTTATTATCTTATTTATCAAAATAATCGTTGACAATTTCACATCTTCATATCTATATCGCCTAGTTGGAAGGTTTAAACTGAAAGTGTCCCTTTAAACATCTTGATTTTTACTTTGCGGCATAGTTAGCAAGTCGACTGGGGACTGTGGGGAGGGTGTGTATGAAATAAGTTATGTCATAGTACAGAAATAAATGCTAGTTTATGAGGTGAGTCAACCTCTCACTTCATAAATTTCCTTATGTCATTTGAGATGGAAATATTTCACACAAGACCTCAGTAGTCGAGTAATTTCACGAATGCCAACGTTGGTAGATATTTCACGTTTTCCACCAGCTAATGCGCTCTAGCCTCTTGTACCATATGCCGGTCGTATACACGATCATTTCGATATATCACAGGACTACATGGCCATGTCGCAAATTTGAGAAATCAAGATTTGAATATACTCGTTTTACTATATTGAGGGAATGGAATATCGCCTCCTAACATCACATTGGTCATGATGTTCCAGATTATGCTGGATTATGTTATTTAAAAAAAACTATGATCAAGAGAATTTAGCTTTCTTTCAGTGCATAATAACTGGCATATTGCAGAAATTATAACATACAACCGATAACATCTACAACCAAATCATGCACTTTGTTTATAGCGATTGCCGACAAACTAAAAATTGCCCTTTGAAACATTATTTTTACTTACGTACTAAATCTTGAAATTGCCCTTTAAAAATAATATAACTGTTATGATGAATGTGTAGTTCGGTGTAGCTAATTTTATCTCTATACAGCCAATATATAGCATTTGGAGCCCCTCCCCCACAATTAGCTTGTATGTAGCCCTAATTGTTATCAAAACTCGAAGCTGTCATCACTGCACATCAATCGACCTTTGATCCATGTGTCCCTGCGAATCGGATTTCTTTGATCGAATCGAATCAGGTAAATGCAGTGGTGAATTGCAGGGGGAACGCGGGGGAACGGCGTCCTCTCACTTTTTTTACTTCTGCTTATATCTAATATACAAACGACGTTCCCCCACAAAGTTACCGGCCAATTCCCATCACTTAATTTCAGTGTAAACGGAAGTCGACGTCGCATTAATTTAACATCGTCTGACTCTGAGCTGAGTATATATTGTGTAAGTCTCGCTGAGTCGTGAATTCGATAGTATAATTGTGCCTATTTTAAAGAATAATCTAATAGCAATTTCTTGAAAATTATTTTGTTGAGATGCAAGGAAATGCATTCTTTGGACGTCTCATTTGCAAAATTTGTCCCATTTAGGGAAGTCTTTCATGTAAGAATCACGAATCACGAAGCTTCTCCGACACCTAAACATGTACCAAATTGTAAAATTCCCGTTATTTTGTCAAAGTCTACACATTTATAGATTACAACTTTTAATTTCAGACTAATTTTGCATATAATATAACAGCACCAAGCTTGTAGAATAATATCACTTAATAATATTGTCTTTGTGGCTGTTTTTAATAAATAAGGATGCATGTTATTACTTACGTTTATAGTCCTATAAACGTAATCCTTAATTGAATAGGGAAACTAAAATATGTTTACACTAATAGGGAAACTCCACACTATAATGCCAATTGAGTGGAATTTATTTCAGAATTGCCCTTCTTTGTTATCAACAAAATCTTGTCACTCATTGCGGTCAGAATATTGTGTACAAACATTCATCTATCAATACAATGTTAATTTTCTGGGAGTCAGATCTTGAACCTCTTAATCATAATAATATCGGAGTGACACCTTACGTTCTATTTAAAAATCACAAGTTCGGCACGTTCCTCCAGTTGACAGCTGAAAGACTGGACAGGTCAATATCGTAGCAAATTATACCTGTACATTCTTACGTTATGATATTACCCATCACATTAATGATTGTTTTGATAAACGTGTTAAAAATTCATTCTGCATATCCAATAGAAAATAAACTATTGAAACACCAAATTTCATAAGACAAACTCCCCATTATTAGGTAGTGGGTGATCATATGATCGAGCTATCTCACCTAACCGAGATATAAATACATAAATACGAATGGTGAAAACAACCCCTATACTTACGTCGAATCGAAGTGCCTGTTTTGGTGACTTTCCTTTCAGCGTAACCTGCGAAATTCTTCTTAGAGGATCAGACAACTTCTCAACGGACGCGAATATCGAAATTATTAAATATGTTCAAAGATTTATCGAAAGGAGTAAAAGATTCAAAACGACGAATTAATTAATTAAACTATATCCGTATCCATACTACCAATAAAATGGACAACAATTTTGACTCGATTGGTCCTACATGTACATGTAAATGCATATATACTCCCATTGACTGACTATACCAATTGTGCAAATTAATACTTTTATAGGATTCAATTGAATTTAAATATTTAATTAAATTTCCATCACCAAAGCAGATCATTAATTTATGGCACCCGATCGGAATCGCAACCATAGCCACTCATTCCGGGAACGCATATTTATTTCTGCATTCCCGCAATGAGTGGCTGGTACCGATCACTTTAAATATGACATAAAATATGGGTTAATTTAAATTTAATGAATAAATATTATGGAACATATACATTGTTATATATTAAAGACACGTCCAGACAGCTTTTCATGACCTCATTAAACGTCTGACGTCTTTGTGTCTCTTTGCGGCAGTACTTGTCGGCAACATGTATGAATGATAATCAACGGTATTGTGAACGTATTAGTTTCAACCACACCTGTTGGTTGAAACTACAATGACACCCGAAACGGCGTTGATGTCTGTCGGCGACCACCAAGACTTTTTAGGGGCTACCAATCACTGATGTGTCGCTCAACCATAATTATGTTAACCTGTTGTTACAATGAAAACAATGACACCTGCGAACGGCGGTGATGTCTGCCGGCGACTACTATGTGACTTCTAATTATCACTGACGTGTTGTTCAAACAGTTTTGCTCAAGATAGGCTCTTCTCACTCACAAACAGAACCAAAGTTGGGATTCGGGAGAGGGGCATTCGCCCCTTTCGATAACCCTGGCGCTTTCGCGCATCGAACTTCACAACATCAATATAGACTCTCACAGGCTGGGATAAGGCCTTAAATAAATAACCCATTCCTATCCCATTTCGGATATCGGTCATACGACCTCCCTATGTTATCTGGGATGACCGTCCGATCTCCGTATGGTCCATGGGAAGACCTTGCGATGCCTGATGATTATACGATGTAACGACATCCATCTGGTCCCTGGGATTGTCATACGTCCATGGGACGACCCTCCGACACCCCAATGATCCCTGGGGCGATCATAGTACATCCCTGTATGGTACATCATGCATGGGATGATCATACAACCTCCCATTTTGCCTGTCATTTTAGTAAAATATTATGACATTTTCTTGTGATACGGACATGTCAGTCATATTTTGTTATATATAGCACTATTAAATGATCTGCACAACTAAATTTTACTCTTTGTTGAAAAATATTGAAAAAAGTCTCTTTTTTGATCAAGATATTTCAGTAAATTTTTGGCGAATTTCGAGATTTTTAAAATTATGAATGACAAATGTCGGATTATCAAATCATTATATTGTTTAAAATCAATTTTGAAGGAGCATATGTGTTGAATGGGTACACTATTGAAAATTTAAAAAATTGGATTAAATTATTAAAAAATAGGGGGTAGGGGTAGCTTTTTTCATAGTAAGTCGAAAATACGGAATGAATCACATTCTAGTTTTTTGAACATGTGGAATATACCCTTGCGAAGTTTTTAAAACCTTAATATCCGCATGTTTCACTGAAATCCGGAACTTATATCATTTTATATTAGACAACATTTTGGAAAAAGTACCCAAAAAATCACTCTTTTTATCACACTTTTCACTATAACTCAATTTATTTTCAATATTTTCAAAAAATGACAATTGTGTCCATTGACGGTATATATGAGGCATGTTATCAACTATAAACGGTTCTTCGAAAGTTTTTAAGATTCGCGTAGGGGCTTAATGATTCAGAACAGCTACATGTAATGTTTTCAACTGGGGTAGGGTTAATCATCCTCATTTTTCGAAACTTTTGGACACATTTCTGAAGTGGAAATTTACACCACCCTGGCGGCTATATAATTACCTACAATTTGGTATAACAAACACTTGTTCGGAGGGGGGTGCAACGCAAGCGAAAACTAGGCGCCCACGGACTAGGATGGATGCGATTAAAGTCCATAAATGCCAAGCATTTAATGACGGTCCCATTAATGTCTTTGGATTTCTATACAACCCTTCCACATTTCCCAACTTTCCACAACAACTAGATCATTTCAAATACCATGTGCCATGTACATGATACTGTTATGTCCATTAATTGGTGCCAGCAATGGCTTGAAAGAAATGGGTAACATTCCCCCACTCTGGGGCTAGCTCTCCAGGATTGTCCATAAATCTTTGTATCTTTAATATATATTAGTTGTTAACCAAATATGACTGGGTATTTTATGGTGCACTCCGTTTACTACATATTATAAGCTGATACAGTTAGATGGCATGGTACAGGGCCCTATTAGCATGTGTCTTCTTGGTAAACTAACAGCCTGGGATCATTAAATGCTTGACTTTCTTCTGTTTTATGTTCCAAATACTAATAAAACGGCTAGCTGCTATGTGTGTAATGAAAAAGATTAAATTGTGTGGACCCTGATATTGGTACGACCAAAACCGTCCAGCTACTACACCACTGCCCTTACATATATACGCCCATGTCAGAGCGGCTTAACATCAGACCCAGAATTTGTATTTAGGTGGCAAACTTGGCCCATGTGCAAACTCTGAATAATATATGGAGTTCACCAAACCCGGATAATAGAGAATGTCCGTAGTTTCTACAATAATGAGTCCAGATGCTAATAAATCTAATCTTACTAACCACGGGCCACATTGGCGGGAGCCAATGTTTTCGCTCAAGCAAGGACTTGTATAGCAAAAATTAAAAAACCTTGGCTCAAGGAAACGAAAGCATTTATTGCCAACACAACCTTATACATTTCCTGATATCCTGCTGTGATGTCAGACCAGACCAGTTAGAAATCCCATGTCTGTTATGTAATGCCTTTGATACAATCAATCAATCAATTTTATTGTACTTTTACATCATACAAAGATTGACACACATGTCCATCACGGCGATGAGCGGTAGATAGATAGATAACATTTATTGCAAGAAATATATATTACAGACATGTTGCAAAGTAGTATATAAAAACACATATATAAGAATATTCATTGTATCAACACATAGTTTGAACACAGATAATTAAAATTACGTACGAATTAGATTTATTTCCCTTCCAACTTCCCTTTTTCATTTGTTGTGAGCAACATTTTCCCGTATTCTGAAGAATCCATATAATATTATGTTATTGCAAATCATATCGCACACTGTGGGATTGTTATTTTTCATAATACTAATAAATGTTTCCTTGTTTGATAGTTTGATGAACCCCGGATTTACAGTTTCTAATTTTTCAAATAGCTTTGTTCGTGCTATATCATATAATTTTGTTGTTGTATGCTTTATTTTTGTCACTAACTTAATGTGATACAAAATTTTGAATATATGTACACTATATACACATTATATATATCCCACATTCCATAATAAAATCTCCCCGGGCTAACCAAAAGCTATCTTGATCCTATCATGTAAAGCGAAAACCCTGTGGTCTGCAAAATCGGTTTATGTGGTGAAATATAGATGCGGTGAGTGTGTACAAAATTACCTATGGGCTAACCTGTCATAAAACAAAAACAAGCCTAAATTGTGTGGGTACCACCTGTGCGCCAGAAATGACCCCTCGTCGAGCAAACTTCCCGACCTTGGTCGAGTTTCGCTAATTTTTCATAAACAGTTGAACTCATGCTCCGGGAAAATGTGTGTTTTTCTGATTTAACGCAGGTAAGTATAATATTTAAATGTTGCAACCTGTAGAGATATGATCTAAATATAATTTTGTGAAGCAGGTGACCAAAATTTATGTCGCATTTATACAGAAATACGTAACTACTCTGCAACTTTGGGTCTAGTTTTCTCGCCGATGAATGAGAAAAGGAACCAATTTTATTATAGTCAAAATTCACAACGTAACAATGAACAAATGTGGTCGATACAATAAAGGATATCTCCACCAAATGATATATAAAACTCAGCTTGCCCAGTGATCGATGTCGCGGCGAAAACAGCGTTATCCGATTTAAAAAGTTCAAACTTCGTGAAATGGTCACATCAGATCTGGAGGTTTGTTTCAAATTAAGCAGAAATGATTATTCTATCCGTATCACCAAACGTAACTATGATGGCAAAGCCGTGGTATTAGTTACATCGACTAAAACGACCGAGATATGAGCGTGATAATTAGTTTACACTAAGGGTAATACCATCGCTATATCTGACTATATGTGCAATCAGTATAGGCATATAGTCCGAGGGGAAATCGGATTAACAATTTACCTGACAATATTATGTGAAATTTCAATTTGATATATTTATGTTCTCTGTTAATTGTTGTATTTATACCGCTCTGTCACACTCACAGCCCCCCCCCCCCAAATCGGGTAGAAAGTTCAACATTCGGGCAAACTGGAGATTTTTTATGGTCCTATTCGGGCAATTTTCTGGCAAATTGAATGATATTTCAGGGAAAATTGTTGCACATTACAATAGTTTCCACATTTCTGGCCGAATTATTCTTATTTGAGGCTAATTTGGACACTTTTGTTATATTTGTGTGTGTATATATTGTATATTCGCTAGTTTGGCTATGTAACTTGCAAGCTGAGTCGTTTACCCCGTGATTTGTTTTGGGTCCAACAAGTCGCGAATGAGTACCGATCACGGCCCCAAATTTAACGTTTTCATTGGAGCCATAGATTGGTGTGGGCGTGGTCGTGAAGGTGTATCGAGGCATATGTAAAATAATTAGTTGTAACCTGTTATTATTATATCTTTATTTCCTCCAGATATTGAAGATTTTACAAAGAATATAACATTGTTATGCACAACACAATGAATAGATATCATAATTAAATTTTATAGCAACAACACAAATAAATATGATAAGCAAGACGTATTTACATTTCTACAATGGTGGATATACTGACGATGATGATGATGATTGGGATGATGTTGAGAACGATGACGTTGATCGATGATGACGATGTTAATGTTGAACGTGAGGAAGAAGATGACTATATTGATGATAATGATAATGATGACGATGATGATGATGTACATGATGATGAAAATGATGTTGAAGATGAGGAAATTAGATTATGACGATGACGTCAATGATGACGGTGGCGATGACGACGATGAAGATTATGATGATGACATGGACGACGGCGATGATGATTACGATGATTATGTCGATGGTGGTGACGACGATGATGATGATAATGATGATGATGACGATGATGATGATGGGCTGACTGATTTGTATTATTCAATGGACTAGGAAATATTTCTCTGCAAGAGTGCATTGTACCACATCCATAATTTGGCAGTAATCGTTACCATGAAGTCCAGAAAGACGTCTACATCATCAACTGCTGTACACATAGCACCAGTAATATGAGTCAAATGAAGCAAGATCATTTCGTCCAATGAAAGATCATCAATCCTGATAAAACATTCTACGCCATAACGATCAATAATATCAAAAAACATATTATTCCGTAGTGATGTCAGGGAACTGCATTCAATGAGAACGTGCCGTACTTTATCAAGGTACATTTTATAGCAGTTAGGACACTGGATTAGTGCTTCGTTTAAGTACGTTGTTGCATCGATCACAAGAGCTGTGGTTAGATAGGAATGTTTATTATGTGAGGTTTATGTGGCCCCTGGGTGAGAGTGTAGTTTTATGGGGACGCCATATCAGAGGTTTATCGGGCACACCGTGTGGGAGAGTAGGTATATGGGGGCCCAAAATATAGGTGAGAGAGTAGTTTTATGAGGACACCGTATCGGGGAGTAGGTTTATCGGGAACGCTGTGTCACAGGGGCCCACATGCGTGTAACATGACGTATATACCAGAGCGGGGGGGGGGGGCAGCTGACCCCATGCCTTTGGCCAAGGGGCGAGCGGGACAGGACATGCCATTTTTCTGGCGACTGAAAATAGTTTTATGTGTTAAATCTTGTATTTTTACAGCACAATCTGACTATTAAGGCCACACTTGGATTGCCACTTCACGAAAACGAAAATATATCATCTCTTAAAGTGATATAATTCATTATCAGATTTGACACTTTTCACGAATTAGATATCTTCGCATGTAAAAAGTTATTTTGGGCATATCCAGCATTATTATTGATAACTATTCACATCTAGCTAACACATGTGATTTAAGATGTTTTATTAAATCAATCAATCGACCAACACTCCAGCAATTTTACTCAATTAATCAATTTATTTGTACTTTTGCATCAAACGATCAAGCGTACACATACATGAAATAATAGGTAATAAAAGACAATAGGTAACAACAGAGCATACTTAAATATAATACATGAGATAAGCAGGTACATAATTAGTTTATGGTGATGACTGGTAGTATTTTAGGTCATTAATTAATGGGTGCTTACTCTCGTATGGTTTCCTATTCTTTGTAGTAGTTCTGGACTAGGTTGCCATATTCCCTTTTTTTCTAATCCGTGATGAATAAAACGGGCAAGGGCAATTATGAAAAGCGGATCAGTACATTGCAGTATGCGATTGAACTGATCTAACCCCGATAGTTGTTGTATATTATATGGTAGTTTGTTCAAGTGATGGGTTCGTTCTTGTGCGAGTAATGAACAGCTCGTAATAAGATGTAATTCGTCATCCTTCTCATTGCACAGTTCGCAAATGCGATATTGTTCGTCAACATTTTGATGACGACCTCGTTCAATTCCCAACGACTGCATGGGAACCGATTCGTAGCCGTGTAAGTGATTCCCAAGGTTTTGTTATTTTACATTCATTTAAGTAGTCTTCTAATTTCGTCTCAGTCTTAAATTGTCTGTATGTTTTTAATTTGTAACAGGGTGGAGTTCGTCCGTCATTCATTTCGTCCGTTAATCACCAAAATTATTTCCATTAATTTAATTAAACATGCTATTTTGGACCATTAATTAATACCGCCCTGTACCGAAAATTCGGGAAATTTCAGAAATTCCCTGATTCGGACCACATTTTTCGACGGAACTTCCTAAACCATCTAGGATTCCGATTTACCAACTAAAATATTACAGGTAAGAACTTAGTGATCTCTTGCCAAATTCATCTTGTTCACAGTCTAAAAATTCCAAAATTTAGATTGTTTTCCTCGGAATTGCCAAAAGTTGAAATTTGGCCAAATATTGGGGGTGTCACACCCCCTACATCCACCTGTAGCTACGTCCCTGACATCATGCTATTTAATACACGCTGAATAAGTCAACTGTGGACGTTGTAGATGCGTTGTTGATCTGTTGCAATGCAGTTATATGGATTACACCTTGAACCAATTATAGGTCGTAGTCCAATATCATGCATTTGAACGCCGGTATAACAACAATAAATGTGTCTAGGTATGGTATGGAATCGATAGAATAGAATAGAATAGATTTATTAGCAATGAACACCCTTCCGGGCAGAATGCTTTTACAATGAACATAATAGTACATTTTCATTTCACATACATCATATTATATAATGTATACATTCATTGTGATTATTGAAGTATAGTTATTTCAAGGAAAATATAACAACATAAAAAATTAAATAGATCAATTGTTGCATCCAATTTGATATTCAGATCTTAACTGAAAGTACTGTCGGATCAAGCTGCAGACTTTCGCACAATTTGATCTGTTATCGTTCCTCAATATCATCTTAAACTTATGTATATCATCCAAGTTATTATATGCCTTTGAATGCTTTGTCATTATTTTATTGATCTCTGATCGCAAAGGACATTCCATTAAAAAGTGAAATTCATCCTCTATCGTTGATGTACTACATTTGCATACTCGTTTTCAAGAGGTATTTTAGGTTGACAATGTCTTCCTTTTTCAATTGCAAGATTGTGATTACTTATGCGTAGTCTAGTGAACATATTTCGATCCTTAGCAGAGTGCGTGCATTCCAAATATAATTCTAAACTAATATTTCGTTTCACAACCCGATAAGTCCTTAATTTGTTTTTCTTATCTTTTTCGGTATTATCGGCCATATATACTGTCTATAAACTTACATACATGCATTTCCTTCAGTTTGTTTTTCAAATTAATCATAAATGTCAATGGGTTTGTCTGGTTTGTGATATTGGACATATCAATAATTTGCGGAAATGAAAAGATAGACATATCAGCGGGAAGTAGGTGTTGATCTTTAATAGCTTGCGATAAAAGACCGCCAACATCTGGTGAGAGTAATTTCGTTGCGTAAGACGCTGTTCTTAAGATGGCATCATGTGTTAAAGGGAATCTCACAAGCTCCGCGCGAACGGCTTGGGTTGAGGCGAATTTCCCGACACCTAGTACTTGTTTGCAGAATTTAATATGTAACTGTTCCAACTTTTTAACATATAAGATCCCCATAGTTCGCTACCGTAGAGCTGAATTGGTTTGATTAGTTTGTCATATAACTTCAACATTATTTTAATTGGTGGTAATGAGGTTGTTTTGAACGCGTCAAACAAGGAATACATAGCTTTCCTTCCTTTCGCACTTAGGTCAGACATTGCATTTTTAAAAGAACCTGTTCTGGTAAAATTTATTCCCAAAAAAGTGTAGTTACATGTTTGTACCAGACACACTTTCGCTTGTATAAGAAATACCAGCCTGGCCCCATGAAATCAACACATAGTGGCCTCAATGATTTTTCCTTTTCAGCCCATAAAGCTTATTTGTGTCTCGTGTTCATCTCTACACGCTATACGAGACTTTTTGGTGTCATCGTTTTCAGCACCATTATGGAATATTTCAAAATGAATTAGTACCATATAGTGATATAGAGCTGAAAATATATAATTAAAATTAAGCACGAATCTAGTGAATTAACGGAATGTTTTGATGTTATGAATTACGCCCAATACGGGCTCATCGCAACAATATGGTATATATATGATATTATTTCAGGAGAATATGTTGAAAATACACACGCAGTATCCTAGCCTGTTTCGTGAAAATAAGTTCATATGGAATATATATAATATTTGTTTTTCGCTTTCAGCCCATATATAGAGCTAATTTATTTTTTGTTTTCATTCTTATATACGAGAGTATTTGGGGTCATCGTTTTCAGCACTATATGCGATTATATCAATATGAAATAGTCCCACATAACGCTGAAAATAAACATTCAATTTAAGCTTGAAACCATCTTTTACTAAGTAACGGAAAAGTCTGATTATGGTGTTCTGAATTATAAATCCAATACGGGCTTATTGCAATAATAGGGACTTTTTCGTGTAATTTTCGGCCAAATTGAATGGTGGTATATCAGGGGGAATTCTATAAATAATACCCAAATCTTACGCATTTCAATTATTTACACGGTGGTGCAAGATCGGTGGCGCAACGGTGGCGAAAACGGTGGTGATTTTGAAGATGGCGACGGGCGATGTTTTGATGAGTATGTATGTCAGAAATCACGTTTTACATCACATGTGTTACGTTTGTGTTTACTGATATTTCATCCGATTGCTTTGGAATATAATAACGTACGCTGGGACATAAGATATGTGGTGATTGAATTTGTTATTACGCGTGATTGTTTATATTTATTAACCCATTTCACCACTTATACTGTGGTATTCGAGCATACATGAAGCCACCAACCCGCCCGACCCCAATATCCATTACAATTAAACTATACATTAAGCCTTTACAACGGGAAGGACGGGCCGGCGTATATATATATGGTACATGATTGAAGGTTCGAATAGTGAACTTGTTCAATCGACCTAATTTGATGTGAAAGCCGTGGGTATTTTCGTGATTTCTCTTAGTTTATGCATTCTAAATTAATATGTAATGACGCGTGGGTACTTATATTATTAAATTTGACATAAGGGAAGTCAATCGGGAGATCTGTATTGCCTAGATATTAAAAAAAAATGTTTTATGCCGGTGACGACTATTGCGGTGGCGACG
Source organism: Siphonodentalium dalli (assembly GCA_032622095.1). Taxonomy (NCBI): domain Eukaryota; kingdom Metazoa; phylum Mollusca; class Scaphopoda; order Gadilida; family Siphonodentaliidae; genus Siphonodentalium; species Siphonodentalium dalli. The sequence goes on along the minus strand of CP136065.1, from coordinate 158,025,798 downwards.
AATTTATGCCGGCGGCGACTAAATTTATTAACATTTTTTACATCGCCACCATTTTCGCCACCGATATTGCACCACTGTGATTTAGGGTCCTGGGAATAATCGAGATTCGATGAAAAACGAATCGACTAATATTCTTCATAAGTGCACATCTATCGCTTTATTATTGTTTAAGTTCTTGGTTCACTAATTCCAAAATGAAATAGGTTCAGTTTGGGCTCGTTAGTTAATAACTTCACCCGTTGTTATAGTCTGGGTTCCAAATTGAATCAATTGAATTCAAGGGAGCAATTTTCGATTCGACGTTTCGGAATTTCCGATATTCACAGGACCCTAACAGTAACTGTTCCTCCATACAAACCAATGTAAAATTTACAAACTTGCATGCTATAACCATTCAATTCATCAGTCAATATTTACACTCCAATATGTCAGTGGCTATGGAACGCGAATTTAAACTCGGGATTGGTTTAGAGTCCACCACGTGACGCTCGGGAACCGGTTGCAACACGTGTCTATATCGTATGGAACCGTTTGCAATATGCATCTATAGCGTATACTTCTAAAATTGAGCCAGTTTGTTCGAAAGGTACATTTTATCTTGCCATTTGAGTATAAATATAAGTTATGGATGTTCGTTTCTGCATTTCCATGGTATAGATGCATGTTGGTCTGCCAAAGTCATGTGTGGAGCGCTTACTGTTATATAAAACCATTCGGGCAAAATGTTCACCCCCCCCCCAAAAAAAAATCCGGGCCCCGTACGGCCATGGTGAACCGGAACTATAACAAATAAAGTGCCTAGGGTCACAGTAGGGTGGTATCTAAGTAGATACTAGTTAGTCGTTTGTGGAGCGTGGTATAGTTTTGAGTATTAAAAGTTACTTTATTGACATTTTTTAAAACTATCCTCCAATAGCGCCCGCGCGATATTATGGCAAAGTTCAGCGGTAGCCATAGGGTGAATCTAATTAAAATGCCTATCGATAGCCTATACTGTTGCGCTGGCATTTGTTGCCTGTATTTAGTTATTCCCATCCACAATTTATCCGGGCTGTGGACCGGCATGCCAAAGTAAAAGATACTTATTTTAAGGCAAGGCTGCGTTAGAATTTTTGTGTGTGTCGTACATTGTACATATTTTGACACATTTTATTTTAGCATCAACGTTCTTTTTGTGTTTATATATAGTGCCCTGTTTTTGTACAGTTTTTGGGCACTCGAGTCCTCCCCGGATCTCGGCGCAATTACCCACATTTACGGGGAGTGTGCGTCTTTTGAAGTATTTCAATCTAATTAAGTTTTTGTCGATTTGTCAGTCGTCCGTCTGTCGATGTTTGCAATTTTGCCGTCTCGTGTACGTGGTTCATAAGTTTATTAAGTCGCCTGTTTTTTTACTTGTTGACTGTTATTGACTGCTGTTGACTGTTCATGTCTCAGTATATTTAGTCGCATCCGTCCTGCACACAGGTTTACATCTTCACGGTCATGCACGAAAGGTTTACATATGTCACGGTCATGCACGAAAGGTTTACATCTGTACATATTTCGCTGTCTGATGTAAACTGTATCCGCGAACACCACATGTAAACGCTATCATAAACAAAAGAGAGTGTTGTCAAATTAATACGGCGCTGTGTGATAAACCATTAGCATGATAGATGTACCATGATCTAAATTGAAAGACTATCTTCACAAAAAAAACTTTTAAATATTTGGTTGAGAGTAAAATCATACTAAAATGCCAAGAAAAAGTGTAAACTGTAAATATGACCATGACTGACGTAAACTGTATTCAGCTCGTTGACAGAATGTAAACGCTTTATATCCTTTAAGCAGGACCGGTTCACATGGGGTGTGACCAAGAAATTCCAATTTATACTGATTTAACACTATTTTCGTCGTTGCCTCTGTATAAAATGATCTTTAATCCTTGTACCAAAGGCTGCGATAAATTTATCGGGATCCAGGACTATCGGTGGGGATTCCCATACATAACCGAAACCATATAATTATATTTATAAAGGTTGTCTTTTATGCATTTAAGCCAAGGATATTTATGTGACGCGGTCATTGTTTTCATGCATTTGTGAAGGAAACGATCTTCGACTGGACCCGTAGACAGTAACTTATCATATTCCTAAAAAGGCCTTTAAGGCCTTTTTACATGGAGAGATTTGCCCCCCCCCCCCGTGTATAACTTACTTTTTGGTAAGCGATACCCCCCCGGTGGCAGAATTTACACCCGGAGTGGGTTTTTACCTCATGTAAACGCTTTTGCCCCAGGTGTATTTTTTGCCCCGGGTGTAATATTTGCTCCACCTCCGGACCAGGAGCAAATCGGTTTACCCCCCGAGTAAATGCACATGGGAACGCAAAACGAGATTTACCCCCCGTGTATCTGTATGATTTGTCGGGTGGTGGGTGCCAATTTCAGCCAATATCACAAGGATTAACATTATATGGTCATCTGATGGTAAAATTACACTATTAATGTATTGTGGTTGTACAATTAGCTGAATAGATGGTGATATTTCGGTTACAATTTAGTTTTAAATGCCACATACTGATGATTCTGACTCAATATATCAAATATAGAATATATGTTAGTTTTCGGTTATAATTTAGTTTTAAATGCTAAATACTCGTCCTATCTCAATATATATACATATAAACTATAGAATATAAGGGGATTGGCACTCCGTTGTTTGTGTATAACGCACGCAATTGCATGTACACATATATATTAATGCCATTATACATGATAGCTGGACAAACAAAAGTAAAAAAAACTGCATGGATGTTTTAAAGTCAGTTGATGCATGGAATTTGCAGTTTTACACTTCGGCCAATGCTGGAGTTGGTGCTACCCACAATACCCCATATGCATGCAGTGTGCAGCCGCATCGGTCAACCCCAAGTGTATACATGGTTAAAGTTGAATGTGTGATCCAAATAGTGTATATTAAGCATATAAAGGCCGACCGTAGATAGCTTTGCTACCCTATTTATAATGCATGTAGACGCAGATCAAAATCCCATTTTACACGGGGAGTATAATTTACACCCCGATCAAATTTTACCCCCAGATCAAATATTGGTCATGTAAAAAGGCCTTAAGAACCTCTACGCGAATAGGCAAGCGTACCATACATGCATATAAGTTACTACTTTTCTCAGTTCCCCAGGGAGCAACACACCAGGCCAGCAGGCATCACGCCTGTGGATTACAAAACCTTTGCCATTGAGAATTAATTGTGTCTTGGATATCAGTGTGAGGAATTCCTGCTGTTGGTTTGAATAAAGAGTTCTTTGTATTCAAGATATATCATGCCGTTATTGTCCGGAATCTGAGATGGGTTTGTTGGATTTAACAATCTGTTAGCAATATGTGATACTAGGTACAAGGATGGCAATAATTTCCCAAACACCATGTGAAGATTTCCCACAGGGACCTCTATTGGGCGAGGGTGGTCGTAGAAAATTTCAGACACGTATGCGATGTTTTCGTTTTCTGATTGGTTTGGGACCCACCACACCTGTAATTTTTTTTGGACGAGTTTTTTACTCCATATTTGGGCCACCCACCGCCTTTTAAAACGATTTTCCGCGGTAATAATCAAACAATTACATGATTTTCGGTTAAATGATACAGTCATAAAAAAGAATGTTTAATATCAATTCGATATCACAAACACTAGTCAAATTTATTAGACTATGGTACATCTACTCTTTTCTAAGACTGATATTGGAATGTAGATTTCCCAGAGACTAATGTCATAGTGATAATTTCAGAATCAACTCTGCTGGACAAATTCTCCAGCAAGTCGAAAGTTGATTTTCATCACAGTCACTATAATTTCTCACCGAATTGAGCCTTTTCTGACAAAACAAAAACTAAAAAAACTTTTAAAAAATCTAAAATTTAACTAAATTTTAATTTTTTTTAAATGTTTTTTTTTGTAAGGTTATCAAAAATTATTCCTATCAAATCACCATATTTTATTCATTATGCATGAAGCTGCCATATTATTCCGGTTTATACTTGTGGGAATCACATACATGTATACCGTACTTCACATTAACAATCTCTACACGATAATACACTGCCACTCAGCCATCAGGGCCCATCCCAGCATATAAAGTGTCCCCATGTAATAATCATTATGTCATGTGTACAACACACCAATAATGTTCCATTCAGGGATAAATTGCACACCAACGATGTATAGTGTGAATGAGTAAACATGTGAAATCATTGCCAGCCGCAATTCATGATTTTAATACTGCGTTTCATTCTGGAGTATAGTGATGGCTATAGGGCTCGAACATTAGGTCTCACTATATATATTTGCCCAAATTGCTTGTGAATTTTGATGAAAAAGGTGTGAGTAAAAAATTACCACCATGGTGCGATTTCCAGCCCAGCAACACACTAGCATCCACACTGGTTGGATGGGACGTAATAGTAAATACCGGTATGGATTTTTTGCCACACTGGACTGTAACTTGCATATATGGTACCATGAGTCAGTCACATGTGGTGATTTCAGTCTGTGTCATTGATCTAGTAGTCCTGGCCGGTCCTGGAATTATATTATTATATTATTATTTGAAATAACATTATGTTATGGATGTTGCCGCCCTGTACGCATGCATGTACACAGGTGGGTACTATAGATACCACCCCTTGCATCCGGATATCGCCATAGCGGAGGCACCACATGGTCCATGAATTGAAGGTCGCTCATGGTTAGACGCATGTTGCTCAGAAACCAACACACACCAGTGGTTGGCAGTGGTGGTATCATTTGGGGCTATAATTTGCCCAACTGTGAATCAAAGTTCTTGAATTCTCGGTGTAGTTTAATCCTATTATACCCGGGAATTAGGTCATAAATTGTGGCCAAATTAGAATTTCTTACATAATTATAAGATTGCTGTAGAAACAGTGCGGAAAATCAAGTAGTTTCATACATTGCTGTTTGCGCGGGTATCTCCTTAGTATTATAGTTAACATTTCCAATCATACATCAAATTTTCCATGCTAAAAAATAACCAGATATGCAGGTCATAGCTAGAAAATAACGTATGTCTGTAGCAATGCATGATATGGCCGTATACAGCACCAGCGATTTTTAAATGATATGATCGTAGCAGGTTTACTTTTATGATAATTTCATATGTGGTGCCTCCGCTATGGCGATATCCTCCGCTATGGCGATATCCGGATGCAAGGGGTGGATACTGCAGTCTGCAAGCTATATAGTAATATACATCAATTTATTTGTCAGTGATATTATTCATGATCACTGTCATATAAAAAAAAAAAAATTAATTGCTGATCAGGTGAATGACGGTGAACTCCAAGAATGTAAGACAGCAACACAGTGTGCCCGTTAAACCTCCCTGTCCATGATATGGCGTCCTCATAAAACTACTCTCTCTCCAGTGGGCCACATAAACTTGCTCTCCCACACATAATATAATTATGAAAATCCACCCATCGGTTGCTCAGCTACAGCTACAGCTACAGCTACAGTTTGCTAAACACAAAATGCCCTCCCCAAAATCTGGTCGACATTTGTGATGGCCAAATCAAAGGTCTAATTAAAAGAAAAACGAATGAAATTTCTTACAATGCTGAATAAATAGATCGTTTGCAGAAATTGTCAACGATTATTTTGATACATGCGGGCCAGATGCATTGGCGGAAAAAAATTATTCATTTAGGGGTGGGTTGTCGGTGAAATGTGGAAAAATTATTCTTGTAAGTTTTTTCCAAACATGTGTTTGCAGACTCCAAATTCAATTTTCTTTCATTTTATAGAATATGGATTAACCTTAATATCCAAATCAGATATACATGAGTAGTGCAATCCACATAAAACAATTTTGGATGACCACTGCGTTGGTTTACATGTGATATTGACCCCATTAACCCTCTTACTAATGCAGACTACGGTCATAGTCTACCAGTCGAATTAGTGATGTGAACCGGACCGCCTTGGACCGGTCCGGTCCGCGGTCCAGGGGTGGACCGCGGTCCGGTCCTAGTGACAAATAAAATGTTCTTCCCCAAGAAGTTTATAATTTCTTTGCATGACTAGCTACGGTACCGAATTTTAGATGTCATTATGTCGACGTATTTCCATAATTATATTATACGCGGAAAACCAGGGGGGGTGGGGAAAAACTCCAGGAACGTATGCTTATTTTCTGCGTTCGGGAACTTTTGGGACCCACCCAAATCCGCAAATTTTGTACTACCAAAATTTAGGTACACACCCCCATACTGCTTTATTTTATGTGAAATTTAATACAGATTTATGCCCCAATATCTAAAATTTCCCTCATGTTCTGTTTCTGAAAATTTTAGATTGGCGGGGATGGGGGGGGGGGGGGGGCTTCATGCAGCCGCCTGGCTTACCCTCATGCATGCAGCTCGTACGACCATGACCAGATAATAATAGTATGTGCGGTCATTTATATGTGAAAGCAATTTAATTGTAGCTGTCGAAATCTATAATCTTTAATGGATGACCCTTCGTGTTCAGTTCCCAACATCCCAGATGGTGCCAATTGATAGCGCACATAAAACGCACATAAAACGTGTTGACCCTAAATGAACCCATGCCAGTATTGGTCAAATCTGGTCAGTGGCCAAAGGGGGATAACTCAATCTGGTAAATTGTCACCCAATACTATTCTTAAAAATGCATTTTATTCCCAACTGATACTAATTTCATAATATTTCTGACTGGGAATATCATTATTTGTATCACAGTAGTCACAATGAATCCACTTACGTAGTTTTAGACACAGAAAACACCATCCGGTTTATGGGCCAGGAGAGTAGGTCCCCATAACACATAAGTCCCCACAGGCCAGGTCTAAAGACGGCGCGGTTTCCCCGTAAACCATGTTTAAACCTCCCTCTCTCTCTCTCTCTCTCTCTCTCTCTCTCTCTCCCCTCTCTCTCTCTCTCTCTCTCTCTCTCTCTCTCTCTCTCTGAATAACTAGTTTATAAATTTGTGTTAGTGATAAACTCGCTAACATAAATTTTATGTAATAAGCAACTATAAGTATTGTTAACTGCACCGGTACCAGGATCTATAAATAGTATACGTCACTCCGACTCACTCGTGACTCGCGTGTCGTAACGAATCAGCACCAAAACTCTTAAAGAATGGCTTTATGCATATGATTATATAGCCTGTGCTCATGAATTGGAAATTCAATTTTTAAATTCAAGACAGCTAGCCACCATCGGCATTGTTTTTCTCAAAATCAAAAATACCAAAACAATATTAAAAACATTACTTAATGTAACTTTCGCTGATGGGGTCATTGTCACAAGGCTCCGCGATCCGATCACATTCGTAGCCAGGTTTTTTAATCGATCACAAATGTAGCCAGCTTTTCTATGGCGATCACATTCGTAGCCAGCTTTTCTATGGCGATCACATTCGTAGCCAGCTTTTCATATTCAGGCGAGCCCCAATGAATAGTGCTGGGCGATATGACGATATATCGGGTATATCCGGTTTTAATTTTGATATCGTCAATAATATCGTCTGAAATAAAAATATCGTAATACCGTCCCAAGTTATAATATTCTCCATGTAGGTTGAAACCCATCATATGGTCCCAACAAACAGGGAAGTTAGAGCAAGTATAAATGTATAATAGTCCAAACTTCCCGGAAATACGCGGTCGAAAAAGTTAAAAAACATCGGAGCACGTGCTTGTCAAGTTGGATATGCTTCGTCGGAAACATCACAGCGCTAGCATTAGTTGGCGACGTTGTGAGATGATTGGTATGTCGCGCGTATGCGACTGGCACAATGACCTCCTTTCAAGTTGGTGCAGCTTGCTCTATCAACCGTAACCGGTTGCTTGGAGGCGGATTACGATGTCAGATTTTTATTGACCAAACTAGCTGATCGTGTCAATGTGTGCAAATTGCGAGTAAAATTATTTTGTGGACATGTGCCGTACGGATCATGGCATCACTATCACTTCAACGAACGTCAAATTCACAAACTAATTGAACATGTCTATATTTATTTTCCTCGGCTAAAAAATGCTGACGCAAATTCATTTCGCGTCGGCTTTTGCCTCGGCACTGCCCATTGTCGATGCTAATTCCCAGGGCTGCCGTATACTATGTGCATTGAAGTCTCACGGTGCTACCAACTACCAATTACCACTAATAAATAGTCTCACAAATGACCAATTCCTCATGAATAAATAAAATGGAAATTTGAAACCGAATGTGGTCCTTAATGTGTGGTGTTGAGCGCTATTGTCGAAGGGATATAACTCTAAACAATTATGCGAAAATGCACGTGGGCCTTGTTATATGATTATATCCCTTTATTTCAAAGTTATTGTTTTCTCTGTCGGCAAACTGTCAGCGGCCATGTTTTTATGCAAATGAGCCCAAAATGATTCGTTCCCATCTAGACGCCAATGTTATCATCCATCAAAAAGTTCATGATGATCAGTGCATCGGTACGGTCATGTAATAAACATGTAATCAGCAGCTATGTTCGAAATTATAAACGGTACTTTCATGCTATCCGTCTCCGGATCATAGTTTTAAAGTTTCCGCATATTTCGGTACCATTTCCGCTACTCAGATTCTACAACGGATGATGGAGGTGTCGCAGATTTGTGTTCGTTGGTGAATTTACAATACATTACCGAAATAAAGTGAGGTTTTCGAAGAACTGGAAAAATATACCTATGGAATGTTGTAGATTGGCATCTAAGGTGTAAGAGGTACCAAAAGTTTTTAGTGAAAATATATTTTTTGTAGGAATACAGTTGAGTTCAAAATGGGTGGCAACAAATTCGTGTTTCGTTCCTTCCGTGACCTATGGTCCCGGGTGGTGGTTCTGCCAATAAAAGAGGGATTTTGACCAAATTCCAAGCTCCTGTGCTGTGACAAACTGTATTTAAAGGGGTATACCTTTTTTATGAAAAATAGACAAAAACTTTCGCGAATACGGTCAGGTGGAATAGCCATTGGCATCAAAGACGAACTTTGTAGATTTTCGAAAATCATTGAAACGCCGTCCAAGTTTGTACATTGGATTGAGATTAAAAGGTCAGAAAATTCATGTAAATTCCATGTAATAATAGGTGCAGTATATATACCACCTGAAAGTAGTAACTACGCATCGAAAGACGCATTTACAGAAGTAGAAAGTGAGTTCTTAAATTTAGCGAACCGCACAGATAAGATATTCATCACTGGCGATTTCAACGCACGTACATCGCTTGAAACTGATATTAGTAATTATGGTACCGACAACGACATGTTCGAATCGGATATATTTCACGAAATACTTTCAGAACAATTGATATATTTACACATGACTAATATGCCTATAGCCAGACAGAACCAGGACCACAACAGAAACCAATATGGAATCTCGCTCTTGAACTTATGTCAACATCACGGTTTTGTTATTTTGAACGGAAGGGCTGGTAAAGACAAAAACGTTGGCGCATTCACCAGTCAAAATAAGACCGTAATTGATTATACATTATCTTTAGCGACAGCTCTACCAGCTATATTGGACTTCCAAGTACTCCAATTTAGCCCATTAGCATCAGATATACATTGCGGTCTCGTAACAACGCTCAATTCTGAATATGCACGTAAGTGGCCCACTGACAATGACACGACGTCTGCCAGCAAAACGAACCGCGTAAAAAAGTGGGACCCTTCTAAACGACCAGAATTTGTTGAAAATATTGATTATAATGCCATTTCCAGCATACACCACTTATTGAATTCACTCAAGCCGAACGAGTTGTGCCCCGAAGCAATTAATATGATTGTCACCTCCATAAGCAAAGTCATGACAACAACGGCAGAAAATACTTTAGGTGTACACACTGAACGGACAATTAGGCAGTCGAATAACCGTAGAAATGGTAAAAATAAACCATGGTTCAATGAAGCGTGCCGATTTGCACGACAGTCTTATCGGAGAGCTTCTCGTGCTCAAAAATTAAGCCGGGACTCCACCTCAGATAGAGATATGAAACAAGCGTCTCGCGTTTATAAAAGCGAAATGGACAAATCAATTAGAGCACACAGAGATATGATTACTCGCGAAATGTCAGCTTTACAACACGGTAGCCCGCGTGATTTCTGGAAGAAAATTAGGGGCGGAAATTCTCAACGCATTGATGCTACTCTCGATGATTTGACACATTATTTTCAGAACATCAATGCGACTAAACACGATGACGACCCATTAATAGAACGGGACATAATTGAACTATTTAAAGTAGACGCGAATACCGACCTGAACCGACCGATCACCGAAGAGGAAATAAGACAAGCCATTAAGGGTCTCAAAAATAACAAATCAAGCGGCCATGATCTTATTCTCAATGACTATATCAAAGCCTCTTCAGATGTTTTCATCGGCATATACTGCAAATTGTTTAACATAGTATTTAACACGGGGATAATACCGGCAGATTGGGTGATAGGTACTATTGTACCTCTTTACAAAAATAAGGGTGACCCGACCGACCCCAGTAATTATAGGCCGATCACCCTTCTGAGTTGTTTTGGTAAACTGTTTACTAAGATCTTATCCAACCGTTTGGGACAATTCACTGACGATTTTGACGTTATATCAGAAAATCAGGCCGGTTTCAGGAAAAATTATTCGACTATCGACAACATTTTCATTTTAAATTTATTATTTGAAATAAGTAGAAAATTAAACAAGAAATTATTATGTGCGTTCATTGACTTCCAAAAGGCATTCGACATGGTGTGGAGGCAAGGACTTTGGATGAAAATTTTGAAATATGGGATCAATGGGAAAATATTTACGGTTATTGCCAACATGTATAATCATATTAAATCCTGTGTTCAAGCAGAGGGAAGTAAATCCATTTACTTCCCCTGCCATGCTGGTGTTAGGCAAGGTGAAAACCTATCCCCCCTACTATTCACACTGTACTTGAACGATTTGCAAGAATATTTACTTGATAACGACGTAGTGGGCTTAAAAACAATAGACCTAGAAATAGAGAATCGACTCAACTGTTATGTGAAAATATTAATGATTATGTACGCCGATGATACGACAATCATGGCGGAAACCCCAAAAGTATTACAACAACAACTGGACCTCTTTGAAAAATATTGCAATAAATGGAAATTAACAGTGAATATCGAGAAAACGAAAATTGTCAACTTTTCGAAGACCAGTCTTCCAAAAAAGACAAAATTTTTGTTCAAAGGAAGAAGAATCGAAACAGTAAACAAATTTAATTACCTAGGAATAATATTTTGCAAATCTGGATCATTCACGACGGCAAAAAAGGCCCTGGCAGAAAAAGCTACCAAAGCCATGTACTCAGTTATTGGCAATTCGCGAAAGCACTGTCTCTCGATCAAAACCCAACTTGATTTGTTCGACTTGCACGTTATGCCAATTTTATTATATAGTTGCGAGATTTGGGGTTTCGGTAACAATGATATTCTTGAAAAAGTTCATCGAAAATTTATGAAGCATATTCTTCACCTGAGGCCATCTACTCCCAACTTTATGCTGTATGGGGAATGTGGGAGACTACCAATTGACGTGTATATAAACACGAGAATAATAAAATATTGGTGCAAAATTATGAACAGTGAGGAGGTGAGATATCCCAGAATACTTCTGAAATTAGCACAGACTATGTTCGATATCAACGCTAATCATTTCCCTTTGTTACACCGAATCTATGATTTATTAGACCATTGTAACCAATTACATGCATGGCACATGGAACGCATACCGGATACTGCCCAATTCGTTTCGTATATAAAGTGTAGTTTAATTTCACAATTCACGGATAATTGGGAAACTGATATGAACAACTCCAGTCGTGGTAAGATATACCAAATTTTTAAACATGACTTATCTTTTGAAAGGTATCTAACGTTGAACGTAGTAAACCGGATTACATTATGTAAATTTAGAACCAGTAATCACCATTTACCTATTGAAACAGGACGCTGGCGAAAACCTGAACAAACTAACCGACTATGTCCACTCTGTAACTCCAGAAAGATTGGAGATGAATTTCATTATCTTCTTGAATGCGAGAGACTATCACCCGAAAGACAGCGATTACTATCAAAATTTACTAACAAAAAACAAAATACTATCACAATGAGTGAAATACTTAACCAGAACAATTCAACAGACATACGGAAATTGTGCGACTTTATTAAAATAATCAATCGTAAACTTATAAATTCAGATAAGCTTGGGTAGATACCGAAAAAGATAGTAAATGACACAGTATTCCTACGAACCTAACACGAAATAACATGTGCAAGCGACTAAACCAGAGTGGATACATACTCTTAATTATATTACCTCGCTGGTAATATAATTGAGGGTGTCTATGCACTTTGTGTGGATCAGTCATATATGACACCATAGTATATAGCGTCAGCAGACAGCACCTATGGCAAACAGGTATATTATTTATATTGTAAATACTTTTCATATATTATAATGTATATCATTTGTATTTCTATTATGTAAGTCATGTACATAAAATGTATTATATGTTATCTTAATACCTATGTATTATGGGTCAAAAAGATTAAACGAATTGTTGATGACATATCAACTTTTTGAATTCCTTATCGCTCCGTTGCATGCAATATTGGCCCCTCTCCAAGTTGAGCTTCGGTCTCGTTGAACTTTAATATAAATGTATACTGTACTCAAATGTTGTTGTTTGTTTCATTTGTCTCTGAGTCATAGAATAAGGTAACCATATTTCCATTATTTGAAAGTCTGTTGAGTACGAAGTAAAGTTACGGATGGCAGATTAGCCGGAATGCGAAAATATATATTGTCGTTGTCGAGTAATTATTTTTACAGTTTTCAAGCAAATTAATAAAATAACTGCTATGTTATATGCATGCATACTAGTCCCATATACTCATTTAAGTTACTGTATAGTCACTAGTCAGTGAGTGGCTTGAGTCTACGCCCCGCATCAACATATTTGTTTACATGACCATGTGTGGCACGCGTTGCCCAATCAACTATCCCTCTATTAATTTGATTACTTCTTTTGCATGGAAATTCGTAATTTAATGTGTGGCTCCAGTCATCAATTAAAGGTACTCAATCCGATCAGACGCTCCTAAATTACTATTTCTTTGGCTTCTGTGGTTAAAAATATTTTATTCGAGTCCAGGAACCCACTTGATTTTAGAGTTATCCATCTCTTTATCCGCAATTTGTCCGTTTGACCACGTGTTTCTGGGCCACATCTCGAGAAATTAACAAACTTCAAAAGTCAATATCTGATCAGTCTGAGCTTTGATGGGTGGGTTCCTCGACTCGAATCAAATATTTTTACCCCCGAAGCCAAAGAAATAGTAATTTAGGAGCGTCTGATCGGATTGAGTACCTTTAAATTTATATCAAATTATTAACATTGATTTTAGGATTCATATTAACCGAAACGTTTACGGAATACATCTTCGACACAAGCACATGTCTATGATGTTTCGTGTGAAGGTTATGTTTGTGACTCTATTGAGATATCTCAGTTCCGTCCCGAGTATGGTTTCATGGTTACTTTCATGAAGTCTCACATATTAGTAGTTGCAATTCATATTAATATATATATAATTAATTGGATTTTTGCATTAAATTTACATCTCCAAAACTTTGACAATTTTAACTGTAGTGCTAGAATGTTGTGTTACCTCTTTATATGCGATAAGACAATATATCAACCCTTAAATTGTGAGAAAAATGGCTGGAACCACATTTCTTACTATTAAAAAATATTTTCTAAGTGTATTACAAAATTTCTTACCACTTTCTTGATATAAGAAATTAACTTTTCTAATTGCGAGAAACACATTTTCTTATATTTATACAATTTGAGAATAGTTTTTTTTACGTTTGTCTAGAAAGTAAGAAAGCGGTTTTCATAGAGTATTAGAAATAATTTATAGCTTTAAGAAATATATTTTCTAGATATAAGAACAAGAATATTTTCTAAGTATACTCCTAAATGTTCTTCTCTTTTCTTGTGTCTTGTCTTGTTATAATATAATTTCTTGACAATTGAGAAATTATTTCTTACCTTTTTCTAGCCTATAAGAACAAGACGTTCTATGATTTAAGGTATGATTTCTTAATATTATGAAATCGTGTGAAAAATAGTTGATCCTTTCTTTGAAAATAGTAAGAAAAATGTTCTCTTATCTATTTTCTATAAGAAATTATTTTTTCTAACTATAACTTATAAGAAAATCTGATGCAAGAAAAGTTTCTAAGTATACTCTCAAGATAATATTTCTTGTTTTAAGTTTTTCTCTCCCTCTCTCTCAAAATAAGAAAATCCTTTTCAGCAGTGTGTGCCACAGTACTTTCGAAAATAGTCGGGATTCGCATTGTATTTGACTTTCTTATTCTGCTTGTCGAGAGTAAAATGATCAAAAATGTCCGATGTATTATGACCTGAAGACATCTTTTCATATATGCACTTCCAAGAGACATTACATTATATATGCCTAGATGTGTTAGAATTTCTAATAAGTAGACTTTTAAAAGTGGATGTGAAGTATTTGGGTTCTGGAGTCAAACTGTGACACGGAGCGACTCCTATATATTTTTATTTTTTTGTGTGGTTTATGTCCAATTTTTCTACGCTGACTCTTCGAAATTAGCACTGCAGAACACAGTTACTCGACATAAAGTCCCAAAAAATAAGATTTTAATCGAATTTATAAATCGGTATATATAGTTCTTTATGTTAGTATACCGATTTATAAATTCGACTTTATGTCCAGTAACTGTGTGCAGAGAAACGCAAACTGTTGGACGGCGTTTAAACCGTCCGGAAATTACTCGCACCTGTTACTGACACATTGCAAGGGAGGTAATCGAAATGACAAGCAATGACGCATGCGCAATAAAATATAAATATGGCGAAGTGGTTTTTTCACTAAGAAAGTTAGAATTTTATGATATTAGACATATTTTGTGTTCGTTGATATCGATATATATTTCCGAATCAAATATGGACAATTCTGATTCAGGGATTGACCCCCACGCAGAGGTCAAGAAATTACAAGATCTAGTCAAAAAGTTGGAACAACAAAATGAGTTGTTGAGAAAAAATAAAAACAACCAAATTGAATCCCAATCTTTGAGTGTATCAAATTCTATCCAGAATGGTGATCTCAACCCAGACAATGATATAGTGAAAGGTTATAACAAGGAAATTTCTATAAATTCTCCAGAATTAGTGAAGCAAAAATCTTTGACCGAATCCACAGACTATTTGGGTGATTCCGATGTCATTGATGTGGACTCATTTTCTTCGAAAGATGAAGAAGATGGGTGGTGAGTATAAATAATTTATTATATATATACATAAGTTATAACATCATAATTATAACTTTATAATAGTATAACTTATAAGCATAAGGTTTTATCACACTTCAGACCACAATAACTGTCTGTTCGTCTAACTATCAGCCTCATTTGAGTAAGATACTAAGACGATGACATTGTCATTGACAATCATGGTTGTCTGTTGTCACAAAGCCAGGTTTGTAGCAAAGCCAGGTTTGTATTGTACATACTAGTAGCACATTTGTAATTGTACATAACACATTTGACTTCTGGCATTGAACAGGTCAGGCACACATCCAAAACGGTCTACAGCTATGCTTTTATTACTTGTTTTTAAAACAAGGTGATAGGCCCGTACGGTACTTACTCTCGAGTTCCGAATAATCGTACATGTACGCTTATTATTTTTGCGATAAAATTCCCACCTGTACGAGTGTATGTTGCTTATTCGCCCCTGTACGCTTATTTAATTTTCGACACATTGCACATTGAGATATGTGAACAGATCGTCAATTCTCCGTTTCATATTGAAACAATGAAAGAAGATTGTCGCCAATTTCGGATAAACAATAACACCGGTAAGTCAAATGTTTGAACAACGCAAAACCACGTGGAGTAAACATCCTGTGCCCCCCGCCTTGATCGGAAAATGAGCGAGTCCATTCTCGATCTTGTCTCATTTATAGAAACTCTTCCGCGTTGGTGGGTTACATTTCAGTTTCGAGGGTGTGCTTATTTGGAATAATTGGTGGGTTATAGGCTTGTCGCGATTTTGGATTTTCAAAATCGATTAATCAGTGGCTATAATCGACGATTAATCGATTTTTCAACCCATGAAATTAAATCTCAAATAGAGATTTAATTTGTAGTAAATAGATGCCAAAAAAGAGACTATTAAGAGGTGCGTCTGGTAAGTGTAAGATGGTAAGTATAACTCCCGTTTTACGGGCACCGCACGTCGGAAATGAAGGGCATTAGTTCTGAGAATTTGCTCCCATATAAATTCAAATGCCTCTATTAAACAATAAAAACAAAATAATTACTCGTACATGTAGTTTATGAACTTTATGTAAGCACTAAGCAGATTCAGAAATCATTTTGATTAAACAAATTGAACGGAAAAATACTCCCAACTCTCGTCGGGCCACGTGCTTCGTGAGCCTGTTCGTGAATTTGGGATCGTGCATTAATTGCATTAATTGAATCGTGCCTTAATTCAAAGTCGGGAATCTCTCAATTCATTCGATTGTCAATACCCATAACCAATTGAAAACTTCAAAAGCGGAATAGCACTTGACCGCTGAACATCTGCTATCACGCGTGCCGCGTAGTATACACATGCGTCGGCACATTAAAAGAAAAACCGCCATGACGTGAAACCAAAACGGAACTAGATTACTCTGTCGGCCCGACCTCAAAAGACGCCGCAACTGAAAGTTACATTGTCACAAATGTTTGCGTGGGTGGGTTTCTGGGTTAGATTAGTGCTGTAAATACGGTGCAAAATATTGCCTCTTAAGTTGAGATAAGTTCTTTGCAAATACGCTGTATGCCAGCGTTCTTGTGTTGTTGTATAATATGCATTGTTATTTGAACTAAAAAAGTCGATTTTCAAAATGAAAATCGATTAATCGGCACCATTGACGATTGTTCGATTATTCCCAAAATCGCGGCAAGCCTACTGGGTTATTACATTTTTTGAACAGTCGAGCATGGTGTTACCTGGTGGTTTCATACTGACAATTGGGGGAATATTAATGGAATATAGTGAGTTAAGTGACCCAAATATTAGCGTTGGATTATAGTAATCAGGTACCGGTAACAAAATAATGATCATTTGAGTTCATACGAATTATATACATGCATGTAAAAACTCCTGTGTCCACATTTTATCGGAAAAGTGGGCGAGTCTTGGTATGACGCACGTGTTATTTATAGAGTCGCTGGGTTAGATTGGGTTCGATGTGGGGTCGGTGAATTGTGGAAGCCTGGTGGTTTTTAATTGTGGTAAATTGTTATATATTAGGCCTACTAATCGGGATGATACATTATTTTGTTGCATATCTGGCGAAAATGAGTAGTCAAACCAGCATTTATTAGCGATGCACAGTGCATATAAATACTAACAGTCACCCGTTGGTAGCCCCTGACCTCCGATTGGGAAATCTGTATCGTTTATCAACAGACTTCAAGGACACTTCAATTCGACGAATTTCGTTAGCATTTTATGCAATAGGGCGAGAGGGTTTTTTCAAGTAAGTTTGGGTACATTACATGGTTCAATGGTTGAATACACCGATTCACGTTTGAGTTATGTATTGAAAAAAAAGTTCTTCAACAACATGTTTGTAGTATAATACAATTATTTGCCACGCCCCAAATAAAATATGTATAAATCAACCAACTCAATGATACAACAACATACTTGACACACACCATATACATTTACTAGTAATGTCACATTGTGTATTAAATGGTTGCAAACATAAATATTCAGTTTTTCAGTTTAAGATTTCACGGAACGCACTTTATTGTGGTAAATTGGTCATTTATAATGTCTATATTATACACATATGTTGTGTACTGGACCGAGTGGGCCTTGGGACGAGTTGGCCCGTTTCCGGTGGTAAGACCGCAGTTACTCTCGAGTTCCGAATAATAGTACAGGTGGGAATAATAGTACAGGCGGGAAAATATTGAAAAATTAAATAATAGTACAGGACGGAATAATAGTACAGGCGGGAATTTTTTGGAATTTCCATATGTGATGTCCCAAAGTCAGAAATGAAAATTAAAAAATGTTCCACCCAGTACTATTATTCGATCGAGTACTATTATCAGTATCAGTCTTTGAATTTACATTATAGGATACTAGTCGACCTGGGCCAGCTCGTCCCGAGCCAGCTCGCTCCGGGCTGGCTCGGCCCAAGCCTGGACATTTGAAAGAAAAAAAAAGACAATCAAATTCGTGAAAACAATAATTTTGTCACTTTTTTTTTTTAAATAAAAAACAAATTAATAATTTATTTTTTTAATCTCAAAAAACATTTTTCTGGCCATTTCAGAACCAAACGATATCAAATGAGTGAAATTATTTTTTAGTCGTACATGGGGGGGGGGGAAGATATCCAGGGTGGGGGGGAAGATATCCTAGGATATCTTCCCCCCCGGTGGGGAAGATATCCAGGGGGGGGAGATATCCTGTTACACCGGTACATGTGACTCTGAAAGAAGTAATGTGCTCATATTTCATTGAAACTGATAAGTGAGTTCATTTAAAACTAATTTGTCCACTGTAGTGTAAGAATGTACATGTAGCATTCAAGTAATGCTTCAATAGATTCCAACCACACTCAGTGCTTTGAACAGTGCAAAATTGCACCCGTCATCACCAGTAACTGTCAATTTACGGATGCTTAAATATGCTCCCGTCCCTCCTGCTATGATGAGTATGTGGAGTTTGTGGACTGTAATCATTATAGCGATGTACCGGTAGTCAACATGTTTTTTTAAAAACAATCTCAATGTTACTATTGTTAGCAAATACTATGGGGTGAAGATAACAGCAGATATTTACTGGTTACAGTAAGAATTCCATCCAAAAATGAAAAAGAAACTTTCATCAATCATAGTTAGGCTTTTTGTCGCATGCGTCTAACTTACATGTAGAGGTGTAAAATGTACCCGTCTGATAATTTAGATTACCAAAAACTGCTCTCATCAAAATCGCTCCTGTGAAGCACTGACACTGATTGTACCGGTGTAACAGGATATCTCCCCCCCTGGGATATCTTCCCCCCCCACCCTGGATATCTTCCCCCCCCATGTACGACTAAAAAATAATTTAACTCATTTGATATCTTTGGTTCTGAAATGGCCAGAAAAATGTTTTTTGAGATTAAAATTTTTTTTTTTTTTTTTTTTTTTTATTTAAAAAAAAAAAAGTGACAAAATTATTGTTTTCACGAATTTGATTGTCTTTTTTTTTTCTTTCAAATGTCCAGGCTTAGATATTCCACCACCCCCCCCCCCCCCACCCAGCACCTACATGACAGAAAAATCATCTTATGGTTTTATCGCTTATTTTGCTTTATATATTCATGAGTCAGGGTTTGGGGTGGGGGGAAGATGTCCAGGTCAGGATATCTCCCCCCCCCCCCCACCCAGCACCTACTTGACAAAAAAATAATCTTATGGTTTTATTGCTCGTTTTGTTTTATATAGTCATGAAACAGCGAGAAATTAACTTCTTCTGAGAACAAGTTGTTTGAGTCAGGGTTTGGGTGGGGGGGGGGGAGATGTCCAGGTCAGGATATCTTCCCCCCCCCCACCCAGCACCTACATGACAAAAAAATAATCTTATGGTTTTATCGCTTGTTTTGCTTTATATAGTCATGAAACAGCGAGAAATTAACTTCTTCTGAGAACAAGTTGTGTGAGTCAGGGTTTGGGTGGGGGGGGAAGATGTCCAGGTCAGGATATCTTTCCCCCCCCCCCCCCACCCAGCACCTACATGACAAAAAAATAATCTTATGGTTTTATCGCTTGTTTTGCTTTATATAAGTCATGAAACAGCGAGAAATTAACTTCTTCTGAGAACAAGTTTTTTGAGTCAGGGTTTGGGTGGGGGGGGAAGATGTCCAGGTCAGAATATCTTCCCCCCCCCCCCACCCAGCACCTACATGACAAAAAAATAATCTTATGGTGTTATCGCTCGTTTTGCTTTATATAGTCATGAAACAGGGAGAAATTAACTTCTTCTGACAACAAGTTGTTTGAGTCAGGGTTTGGGTGGGGGGGAAGATGTCCAGGTCAGGATATCTTCCCCCCCACCCAGCACCTACATGACAAAAAAATAATCTTATGGTTTTATCGCTTGTTTTGCTTTATATAGTCATGAAACAGCGAGAAATTAACTTCTTCTGAGAACAAGTTGTGTGAGTCAGGGTTTGGGTGGGGGGGGGGAGATGTCCAGGTCAGGATATCTTCCCCCCCCCCCCCCCACCCAGCACCTACATGACAAAAAAATAATCTTATGGTTTTATCGCTTGTTTTGCTTTATATAAGTCATGAAACAGCGAGAAATTAACTTCTTCTGAGAACAAGTTTTTTGAGTCAGGGTTTGGGTGGGGGGGGAAGATGTCCAGGTCAGAATATCTTCCCCCCCCCCCCCACCCAGCACCTACATGACAAAAAAATAATCTTATGGTGTTATCGCTCGTTTTGCTTTATATAGTCATGAAACAGGGAGAAATTAACTTCTTCTGACAACAAGTTGTTTGAGTCAGGGTTTGGGTGGGGGGGAAGATGTCCAGGTCAGGATATCTTCCCCCCCACCCAGCACCTACATGACAAAAAAATAATCTTATGGTTTTATCGCTTGTTTTGCTTTATATAGTCATGAAACAGCGAGAAATTAACTTCTTCTGAGAACAAGTTGTGTGAGTCAGGGTTTGGGTGGGGGGGAGATGTCCAGGTCAGGATATCTTTCCCCCCCCCCCCCCCCCCCCACCCAGCACCTACATGACAAAAAAATAATCTTATGGTTTTATCGCTCGTTTTGCTTTATAAAGTCATGAAACAGCGAGAAATTAACTTCTTCTGAGAACAAGTTGCTTGAGTCAGGGTTTGGGGTGGGGGGGAAGATGTCCAGGTCAGGATATCTTCCCCCCCCCCCCCCCCCCCCACCCAGCACCTACATGACAAAAAAATAATCTTATGGTTTTATCGCTTGTTTTGCTTTATATAGTCATGAAACAGCGAGAAATTAACTTCTTCTGAGAACAAGTTGTTTGAGTCAGGGTTTGGGGTGGGGGGGAAGATGTCCAGGTCAGGATATCTTCCCCCCCACCCAGCACCTACATGACAAAAAAATAATCTTATGGTGTTATCGCTCGTTTTGCTTTATATAGTCATGAAACAGCGAGAAATTAACTTCTTCTGAGAACAAGTTGTTTGAGTCAGGGTTTGGGTGGGGGGGAGATGTCCAGGTCAGGATATCTTCCCCCCCCCACCCAGCACCTACATGACAAAAAAATAATCTTATGGTTTTATCGCTTGTTTTGCTTTATATAGTCATGAAACAGCGAGAAATTAACTTCTTCTGAGAACAAGTTGTTTGAGTCAGGGTTTGGGTGGGGGGGGGGGAAGATGTCCAGGTCAGGATATCTTCCCCCCCCCCACCCAGCACCTACATGACAAAAAAATAATCTTATGGTTTTATCGCTTGTTTTGCTTTATATAGTCATGAAACAGCGAGAAATTAACTTCTTCTGAGAACAAGTTGTGTGAGTCAGGGTTTGGGTGGGGGGGAGATGTCCAGGTCAGGATATCTTTCCCCCCCCCCCCCCCCCCACCCAGCACCTACATGACAAAAAAATAATCTTATGGTTTTATCGCTCGTTTTGCATTATAAAGTCATGAAACAGCGAGAAATTAACTTCTTCTGAGAACAAGTTGCTTGAGTCAGGGTTTGGGGTGGGGGGGAAGATGTCCAGGTCAGGATATCTTCCCCCCCCCCCCCCCCCACCCAGCACCTACATGACAAAAAAATAATCTTATGGTTTTATCGCTTGTTTTGCTTTATATAGTCATGAAACAGCGAGAAATTAACTTCTTCTGAGAACAAGTTGTTTGAGTCAGGGTTTGGGGTGGGGGGGAAGATGTCCAGGTCAGGATATCTTCCCCCCCCCACCCAGCACCTACATGACAAAAAAAATAATCTTATGGTGTTATCGCTCGTTTTGCTTTATATAGTCATGAAACAGCGAGAAATTAACTTCTTCTGAGAACAAGTTGTTTGAGTCAGGGTTTGGGTGGGGGGGGAGATGTCCAGGTCAGGATATCTTCCCCCCCCCCCCACCCAGCACCTACATGACAAAAAAATAATCTTATGGTTTTATCGCTTGTTTTGCTTTATATAGTCATGAAACAGCGAGAAATTAACTTCTTCTGAGAACAAGTTGTGTGAGTCAGGGTTTGGGTGGGGGGGGGGGGGGGAGATGTCCAGGTCAGGATATCTTTCCCCCCCCCCCCAACCCAGCACCTACATGACAAAAAAATAATCTTATGGTTTTATCGCTTGTTTTGCTTTATATAAGTCATGAAACAGCGAGAAATTAACTTCTTCTGACAACAAGTTGTTTGAGTCAGGGTTTGGGTGGGGGGGGGGGGAGATGTCCAGGTCTGGATATCTTCCCCCCCACCCAGCACCTACATGACAAAAAAATAATCTTATGGTTTTATCACTTGTTTTGCTTTATATAGTCATGAAACAGCGATAAATTAACTTCTTCTGATAACAAGTTGTTTGAGTCAGGGTTTGGGGTGGGGGGGGGAAGATGTCCAGGTCAGGATATCTTCCCCCCCACCCAGCACCTACATGACAAAAAAATAATCTTATGGTGTTATCGCTCGTTTTGCTTTATATAGTCATGAAACAGCGAGAAATTAACTTCTTCTGAGAACAAGTTGTTTGAGTCAGGGTTTGGGTGGGGGGGGGAAGATGTCCAGGTCAGGATATCTTCCCCCCCCCACCCAGCACCTACATGACAAAAAAATAATCTTATGGTTTTATCGCTTGTTTTGCTTTATATAGTCATGAAACAGCGAGAAATTTACTTCTTCTGAGAACAAGTTGTTTGAGTCAGGGTTTGGGGTGGGGGGGAAGATGTCCAGGTCAGGATATCTTCCCCCCCCCCCCCCACCCAGCACCTACATGACAAAAAAATAATCTTATGGTTTTATCGCTTGTTTTGCTTTATATAGTCATGAAACAGCGAGAAATTAACTTCTTCTGACAACAAGTTGTTTGAGTCAGGGTTTGGGGTGGGGGGGAAGATGTCCAGGTCAGGATATCTTCCCCCCCCCCCCCACCCAGCACCTACATGACAAAAAAATAATCTTATGGTTTTATCGCTTGTTTTGCTTTATATAGTCATGAAACAGCGAGAAATTAACTTCTTCTGAGAACAAGTTGTTTGAGTCAGGGTTTGGGGTGGGGGGGAAGATGTCCAGGTCAGGATATCTCCCCCCCCCCCCCCCCCACCCAGCACCTACATGACAAAAAAATAATCTTATGGTTTTATCGCTTGTTTTGCTTTATATAGTCATGAAACAGCGAGAAATTAACTTCTTCTGAGAACAAGTTGTGTGAGTCAGGGTTTGGGTGGGGGGGGGGGAAGATGTCCAGGTCAGGATATCTTTCCCCCCCCCCCCCCCCCCCCCACCCAGCACCTACATGACAAAAAAATAATCTTATGGTTTTATCGCTTGTTTTGCTTTATATAAGTCATGAAACAGCGAGAAATTAACTTCTTCTGAGAACAAGTTTTTTGAGTCAGGGTTTGGGTGGGGGGGGGGGAAGATGTCCAGGTCAGAATATTTCCCCCCCCCCACCCAGCACCTACATGACAAAAAAATAATCTTATGGTTTTATCGCTTGTTTTGCTTTATATAGTCATGAAACAGCGAGAAATTAACTTCTTCTGAGAACAAGTTGTGTGAGTCAGGGTTTGGGTGGGGGGGGGGGGGAAATGTCCAGGTCAGGATATATTCCCCCCCCCCACCCAGCACC